>JARWMC010000001.1:14299372-14899372 GCA_029959065.1 Colias behrii
CGTTATCGGAATGCGTAGCGTTAACCCTAATTCTAGACAAAGCATCCGCGTTTAGATTTTGCTTCCCTTTCTTATAAACTATTTCATAATCATAGTCTTGGAGTCGAAGTCGCCAACGAGTCAGTTTACTACTTGTATCCTTTTGAGAGTTAAGCCATGATAAAGGTTTGTGATCTGTATATATCATAAATTTCTTACCATAAAGATAAGGCCTAAAATGTTTAATAGCCCAAACAATGGCTAGACACTCGCGTTCTATGGTGCTATAGCGTGATTCGGTGTCACTTAAGGTGCGGCTTGCATATGCAACGGGTTTATCGCCTCCAATGGGGCCCTGTGATAATACTGCCCCTAACGCAACATTAGACGCATCAGTCGTTAAGATAAAAGGTTTTTCAAAGTCTGGGTATTGCAAAAGTGGTGCATTCGTTAAGAGTTCCTTACATCTATTGAATGCGTCTATGTAATTTTTATCTAAAATGATTTTATTCCGTTTTTTCAGGCAAGATGTTAAGGGCTTCGTTACATGTGCAAAATCTTTAATAAACCGTCTATAGTATCCTATAAGACCAAGGAAGGATTTGATCTCAGTAGTTGTTTTGGGTATCGGGTAATTAAGTACCGCAGTAATTTTATCGTCATTAGGTTTCAGTCCATCTTTAGTAATAGTATGTCCGAGGTAAATTACTTCTTTTCGTAAAAATTCAGATTTGTCTAGTTGTACCTTTAAGTTTGTCTGTCTAAGTCGGTCAAAAATGGTTCTTAATTTTAATATATGTTCATCTAAGCTAGAGGAGAATACAATTACGTCATCCAAGTAGACCATGCAATGTATTCCCTGTAGCCCTCTTAATATATTGTCCATTGCTCTCTGGAATGTAGCAGGAGCTGTTTTTAGGCCAAATGGCATTCTAAGGAATTCATAGTGTCCATACTGAGTGCTGAAGGCTGTTTTCTTAATGTCTCGCTCGTCTACCTCAATCTGATGATAACCACTTGCTAAATCAAGTGTAGTGAAGTAGAGGCTCTTACCAAGTTTGTCCAGTAAGTCAGTAATATTAGGAAGTGGATAACGGTCGTCAACAGTCACGTCATTAAGCCTTCGATAATCAACTACCATACGCCATTTAACTAATCCGGAAGCATCGCGCTTCTTCGGAACTAAATGAACTGGAGCATTCCACGGGGAATGTGATTCTCGTATTACATTGTCTTGAAGTAATTTTTTGACTTGTCTATTAATTTCATCTGCTTGCGCAGGAGCCCGTCTATACGGTCTAACAAAAATCGGGTCTTCGTTTTTGGTATTAATTTTATGTTTAACTTCGTTTGTAAAACTTAATGGGATTTGTTCGCAATAAAATATGTCCCTATATTCGTGACATAGGGCGAATATCTTATTACGCTCTATTTCGCTAGTGTGGTCAAGTCTCAGCTTTGATAAATTATTTTTGAGTAATTCGTCATCTTCGTTGTCGTTGTGTTTGTCGTTATGTACAAAGTTACAATCGGAAGGGTCTGATGTTTGAAGAGGTTCGTTAATTTTCAGAGTCATGGGTGATTCTACGCTATTCTGGATTATTGTTGTCGCATAGCCATTATTACAGTTAACTAGTGCTGAGGGCATTCTTACTCCGGGTTTAAACTCTTTAAAGTCGATTACTGCAACACCTGAGTGAAGGTCGGTAGGAATTTTTACCTTCTGTTCACATCGGGGTGGCAAGTGGATAATATAATCTAATGTTAGACGTAACTTTTGATTTAATATTTTTGTGGATGAATAGTTGTCAATATAGCTGTCACTGTCACCTGTCAGAACATGCTTAGCTGTCGAATACTATAAATTGCCGCTTTCCTTTGACTCGTGGCGCAATCGTACGGATCGTGCCTAGGGGCTCGGACGTTGTTTATACGACGTTTGACCCAACTACCTTCACTTTGCTAATAGTCGTTGACTTGCTGCGATTTGTTAATCAATTAGGTAGCTGTGTAGAATCGCAGTACATTCTTAATACATTTCAAACTAATATTTGTGCCCGGCCTCGCGTGTTATTTCTTATATCAGAATTGGGATAGAATTCAAGCCCACTATTTTTAAATGTGTTTATGTTTACGTAGTTTTGTAACTGGCATTTGTGTTTTTCTTTTTCGTGCGTTGTGTAAAGTAAAAGTTTGTTACGTGGATTATTGTAACGGGAATGTAGTCCATCGAAGAAATTGTGTGTGCTATCTGGGCTGCGGTCCAGTGTTTGTAATAAAAACCTCTCAGTTTACAGGTAAATTAGATTCAGGGATGCGAGGGCCCTACGAAGTAGTGAACATCCTGCCTAGTGGTCGATACGAGTTGAAACTCGTTGTGGTGACTACGGAAAGAAGACTCAAGCCGCGGCACAGCATAATATGGTGCCCTGGCGTGGCGAGTGGTGTCCCGAAGCATGTGCCGAATTTTTTTGACGATGATTGTTATTGGCTCGTAGTGATTCAAATCGCTAGTCGAACCCTGGCGTTGAGGTATTGTCTAGTCGCTGACGTATCGTAGTGATGTATTTCACTAGTCGTACGAGCGTAGATATACCGTCAAGTCGCCGTCTGTATGTCCGTAGTGAGTTGTCTCGCTAGTCGGATTTGAGCGTTGAGGTATTGTCTAGTCGCTGACGTATCGTAGTGATGTATTTCACTAGTCGTACGAGCGTAGATATACCGTCAAGTCGCCGTCTGTATGTCCGTAGTGAGTTGTCTCGCTAGTCGGATTTGAGCGTTGAGGTATTGTCTAGTCGCTGACGTATCGTAGTGATGTATTTCACTAGTCGTACGAGCGTAGATATACCGTCAAGTCGCCGTCTGTATGTCCGTAGTGAGTTGTCTCGCTAGTCGGATTTGAGCGTTGAGGTATTGTCTAGTCGCTGACGTATCGTAGTGATGTATTTCACTAGTCGTACGAGCGTAGATATACCGTCAAGTCGCCGTCTGTATGTCCGTAGCGAGTTGACTCGCTAGTCGGATTTGAGCGTTGAGGTATTGTCTAGTCGCTGTTTTACTAACGAGTGCGTAGAAAAGTATGGTCAGTGTGGCCGAGGCAGTGTGTTTTTGAAATCCCGAGATGAACTACCGTTGTATTGTAATACTAGAAAAGGCGTACGAGGACGTACGTTTGTCAGTATGGCCGTGTTAGACGTAACTTTTGATTTAATATTTTTGTGGAATTTAATATTTTTGTGGATGAATAGTTGTCAATATAGCTGTCACTGTCACCTGTCAGAACATGCTTAGCTGTCGAATACTATAAATTGCCGCTTTCCTTTGACTCGTGGCGCAATCGTACGGATCGTGCCTAGGGGCTCGGACGTTGTTTATACGACGTTTGACCCAACTACCTTCACTTTGCTAATAGTCGTTGACTTGCTGCGATTTGTTAATCAATTAGGTAGCTGTGTAGAATCGCAGTACATTCTTAATACATTTCAAACTAATATTTGTGCCCGGCCTCGCGTGTTATTTCTTATACTAAGTTATTATTAATGATGGGGATGTCTGTGTTCCTGGTTCTCAGTAGCAAATGTTTCAGGTCAATTATTGCGTCTATTTTTTTTAGTAGGTCATTACCAATAAGTCCGTCATAGCGTTCGTCTACGTCATACAAATGAAATTTGTGGTCGTCAGGGGTATTTAACGTTGGAAAAAGCGGAATTTCTATAACTTCGTCATGTTGACTGGATGCATGGGTGCTTATAACTTTAAAGGGTTCATATTTTATAAAATTCGGAAAATATTGATAGGCAATTCGGGGGCTGATAAATGATCGCGTGCTCCCAGTATCAATCATAAATTTGGATTTAATTTCAGGAATATAAATGTGTGGCAATTTCAGATTTGGATCGCAATTTAATTCTATGATTTTTTCTTTGTAGAGGCTTTCGTTTGAAAATTTTCTTCATCAGACGGAAGCACATTAATGTCTTGAGTATCGTCAGTGGGTGTATAAATCTCATTCTCATCGTATTCGTAATTCGTATAGTCGTAAGGATTACAGCCATAGTAATTCGTATAGTCGTAAGGATTGTAGCCATAGTAATAATTGTCATTATGTAAGTCGGTTTCATTCACTCTAAAACCTTGCTGAGTTATATTTTGTGGTCGAGGGGGTGCCGTCCTCATGGAAACGTCAGCAGACTCAAAGCGGTTATTTTGAGGAGGTCTTTGACCGAAATTCTGTGGCGTCATACCAAAAGTTTCAGGAGGCCTATAACCAAATTGTGGGTTTTGATTAAATGTTGGCCTATAACCAAATTGTGGATTTTGATTTAATGAAGGCCTATACCCGAACTGTGGGTTTTTATTAAACGGTGGCTTATAACCAAATTGTGGATTTTTATTAAACGGTTGTTGGGGTGTGAATTTAAAACCAAATTTTTGAGGTACATTTGGTATCCCAAAATTAAATCTTTGTTGAGGATTTTGTAAAAAATGGTTGCCTGTAAAGTCGGTTTTACGGGCGAAGATTTTACGTGACAACGTCTTTTTCTCGGTAGAATATTTATGTGCTGCGCGCGCGGCAGACCGCGGGCCTCTCTCTCGTTCGGTGACTCATCGTAACGTTACCGAGCGTTACACTTTTTCATAAGTGACTCCCAGTCGCAACCTAATTTAAGATGTTGTCACGTCAAAATTGGGGCACCGTTGTATTATTATGGATACGATTGCGCGACTGATATTGTTCGTGAAAATTAACTTCTTCTAACACAATTTCTAGAGCCTGTTCTAATGTACTAGGCGATTTCAGTCTAACAATACGCACCATGCTTTCGGGCAAATTATACAAGAAAACGTTCAGGGCTGTATGATTATAAATCGCAATTTTCGCGCGTTTAATTTCCGTATCTACCGATAAATTAACCTTCGATATTAGTAACGATCTAATATTCTGTATCCTATTACAAAATTCAAGATAACTTTCCCCGGATTTTATTTTACAGGACTCGAGAGAGATTTTTATGCAATCCTCACTACGAGGATCACCAAAATGTTGTTCCAGTAATTCTTTTAGCGCGGGCCAAGTATTAATATCTTCGCGCTCGGATAATAACGCGGCGGCATCGCCTATTAATCTACTAGTTATGGCATGTAAAACGTAAATATTCTGCTCTTCATGCCCTCTAAATTTATTAATTATATATTCACATTTTCGAAAGAATAGATTCAAAATTCTTTTGTCTCCACCAAAAAGGGGAATAAGCTTTAACATATCACTCGGAATTGTTATTACGTTAACGCTTTCCATGTTAAATAAGTACAGAGTAATTAAAGTTCTGAAGTCTTTAACCAATTACAATAATTTCGAATTATAAAAATCACACACACATAAATCAATTAAAAACACGATATAATAAAAATTCTTAAAATATAGCACAATAAAAAAAATTGTATGTTATTAATTTACTATAAAAATTAAAACTTGAAGTAAAATATAAAATCACATATATAAAATATAAAAATTATTAATTGAATTACGATCGATTTTGAGATCAATAAAATCAATTAATATTGATATTTCTTTATGCAAAAAATCATTTAATTTTCTAATTTAAAACTTTTAATTCAGTTACACTCTATAAGTTAATTAGTCTGTGCAGAGTTTTATGCAAGACAATTACTTAGAATTAAATACGATATTTCTTACGTATAACTAACTAATTACTGATTTGATAGAATTTCATATCAAAACCAGATCCGTTATAATGCGAGACGTTCAATCCCAAAATAACAGTTAAAAATAGTTAAAAGTCAAAATTACACTCTCGTGAAAAGGATACGGGAATATATCAGAAAGGATGGCAAAAAATGGTTGCCTGTAAAATCGGTTTTACGGGCGAAGATTTTACGTGACAACGTCTTTTTCTCGATCATAGTTGAGTGGGAGAGAGACGCAAGGCATTCGGCGGGCCTCTCTCTCGTTCGGTGACTCATCGTAACGTTACCGAGCGTTACACTTTTTCATAAGTGACTCCCAGTCGCAACCTAATTTAAGACGTTGTCACGTCAAAAGTTTTACTCACCAACCGATCGTCGATCCCATGTCCTCGTCGTGGTCGTTTAACAAATTTATTTCGGTTCTTTTAGGATAGCACGGCCTTTATAGCAATGTTCTAGGGCTAATTTTGAAGACCTCTAGACATGCAGACCTTATAATATGGCTATCCTACCGGCTGCGCCAGTTAAACTTTGCGGGAGCGATTTGACTTTTTTTAAAAAGAAATAAAATAAAATTAAAATTAAACTTATTTAATTACTTAACTATAACAAGTGGACGATTTGGAGTCACAAATGTTAATGCTCAGAATTACATACATGGTACCATCGATACAATATTGCGAAACAAATGTTTTTCAATAACTGCAATGCTTATGCTAAATTGCAAGAACTCTCCGGTGGTCTTGCTGAGGCCAGCGGAAGGCTATTGCTCAACCTAATACAGAGGGTTGGGGTGGATGCGTAACTAGCTTTTTGTGTATCAGTTTATTTGTTTGTTTGAACGCGCTAATCTCGGGAACTACTGGTCCAATTTGAAAAATTCTTTCGGTGTTAGATAGCCCATTTTTCGAGGAAGGCTATATCCATACTTAATATTATAAATGCGAAAGTAACTTTGTCTGTCTGTCTGTTACTCAATCACGCCTTAACTACTGAACCAATTTGCATGAAATTTGGTATAGAGATATTTTGATACCCGAGAAAGGACATAGGATAGGTTTTATCCCGGAAATCCTACGGGAACGGGTTTTTCTTTGAAAACGCGGGCGAAGCCGCGGGCGGAAAGCTGAAGCTACAGAAAGGCGTTCAGTAGTTAAGGCGTGATTGAGTAACAGACAGACAGACAGAGTTACTTTCGCATTTATAATATTAGTATGGATTATAAATTTCGTGGCCAGAAATAACTTAGTTTTAAAAAATTACTAACCTAACCTAAACACAAACCTAACAAATAAATCGTCACACAGAAACCAAACTATTAGTACATTGAGGTACCTATTTTTGTTGTTGAACAGCCGAATTTTTTCGAATTTGAAAAATTTCGAATTTTCCGAGAAAAGAGAGACGAAACAGCTAATATTACGATTATAAATTTCGTGGCCAGAAATAATTTGGTTTTAAAAAGCTAACCTAACCTAACCTAACCTAACCTAACCTAACCTAACCTAACCTAACCTAACCTAAACACAAACCTAACTACATACATATTAAATCGTCACACATAAACCTAACTATTATTACATTGAGTCGGTGTCTTCAATTTCTTATTTTCAAATTGAGAAGTTAAATACTAACTACTTGGTACTTGTTACTTTGTATTTCAAAATGATATGAATATATTATCTTGCCTATGTTTTATACCTAACCTAACCTTAACACACACACACACACACACAAACCTAACTATTGAGGTACCTATTTTTGTTGTTGAATAGCCGAATTTTTTTTCGAATTTTCTGAGAATAGAGAAACGAAACAGCTAATATATATTATGATTATAAATTTCGTGGCCAGAAATAATTTAGTTTTAAAAGGCTAACCTAACCTAACCTAACCTAACCTAACCTAAACACAAACCTAACTATTAAATCGTCACACAGAAACCTAACTATTATTACATTGAGGTTCAAATTTATGTCTATCAAAATTTATAATCATGAATTATTTTTGACGACTGCACGCAAGTTAGTTTTAAAAAGTTAACCTAACCCAACCTAACCTAACCTAACCTAAGCACAAACCTAACTATTAAATCGTCACACAGAAACCTAACTATTATTACATTGAGGTTCAAATTTATGTATGTCTATCAAAAATTAACGCCCTCTTTTGTTGTTGTTGTTTTTGTTGTTGAATAAGGTAAAAGCTCCTAATACGGCGGTAGTCAAAATCGCTTCCTATTACGGTGGTATTTCTATTTTCGAGTTTTATTCCTGTTTTATTAATTTTAAGTACACCAAAACGTTAACTATTTATTCCAAACTAGCTTTCCACCCGCAGCTTCGCCCGCGCAGTCAAAGAAAAACCCGCATAGTTCCCGTTCCCGTGGGATTTCCGGGATAAAACCTATCCTATTTCCCGGGATAAAAAGTAGCCTATGTCCTTTCTCGGGTATCAAAATATCTCTATACCAAATTTCATGCAAATTGGTTCAGTAGTTAAGGTGTGATTGAGTAACAGACAGACAGACTGAGTTACTTTCGCATTTATAATATTAGTATGGATTTATTACTTCATGACTTAACTAACGTTTGTAAGTATACAACATAGACAACACAACAAGATAGAGACTAAAGGCAAAAGATTAAAAATTACGCGTTAAAAAATGACTTTAAATTAAGGATATTTTCCTGTGCAGATAAGATGCGCACTAATAAACGCAACCACTGCCGCCAGCCAGACAGCCCGGACTCTAACCGAAATAGCAAGAGGAACAGTATATCAAAAAACCAACTATACTAAAATGACTTTTTTTTAAACGTTACTAGCTCCCGTACCATATACTTGTAATAAATCTGTAGAGAGGCCAATTCTGTACATGAAATATATTTAAAAAAAAAACGATGAAGGGGTGATAAGGGATCGCTATACTGATGCCAAAAATGCAATCAGTAAAATTTTTGTCAGTCTGTCTGTCTGTCTGTCTGTCTGTATATTCGCTATAGAAACAAAAACTACACGACGGATTTTAACTAAATTTGGCACAATTATTCTTCATACTCCTGGGCAGGTTATAGTATACTTTTTATTACGCTACGATCAATATGAGCAGAGCAGTGAAGGGAAATATTGGGAAAACGGGAGAAGTTACTCCATTTTTTAAGCTTCCGTCGCGTGTGCAGCCTTAATGGTTAAAGCTACATAGAAATCATGTACGACACAAATGTTCTTAAAATATTATTATTATATAAAAATAAATTCCTAGACAGCATAATAATATTATGTCTATCTTTTAAAATTGACTCACAATAACACGTGAAACTTCAATAGCTTAGCAATTCGGAGCTTTCTGATTATATTTGTCTACTCTTACGTTTACAACACTCTCACTCATCCCTAATTAAAAAAAGTTAACATTATTACCTATTCAATAAAAAAAAGAATCATGTAAATCGGTGTAGAAACAATGATATTATATATAGAAACAAGAGGTAGATACGTCATCAACGCCCCAAAACTGATTCCGTGAATTGGTCCTATTTGGGACCAATGCAATCAGTCAGATTGTGACCGGTCCCAGTGAGCGCATGTGCCGATAGGTACATTAAGTTGTCGAAAATGCCTTCCTGTGTGTCCAGAAAGTGCACGTATTCGTGCAAAAAAATAAAGAAAGATAAAGGAATATCATATCACAGGAAAATATATTAAACTAGCGACCCGCCCCGGCTTCGCACGGGTGCAATGCTGATACTAAATACACTACAGAAAAATTGTGAACGTTGTATTGTATACAGGGTGTCCCGTAAGTAGTGGACCAACGGGTTATGGGGAGTAGAGGGACTTATTATCTAACAAAAATAATAAAATTTATTGTCCTAGACCATAAAGTTTTTGATTTATGTTTTATTTTCAAAATTTGATAAAAATATCATCCACATAAGCTTAATATGAACTTTTACCATTTCTGTTTTTATTTTATTCTTATTTTTTTGTTCAAGGTTGTTAAGAATACATAAGTCTTCCTAATTAAAATGATACTCAAGCATAATTAACAACAACAAGAAAATTAGACCAAAAAATAGAGCAAAATTTTACGTTTTAAAGTTTACGGACTGAAGTTTGAACAAAGCTGGTGTAAAAAAAATGTATGGTAACCCTGTGAAACTTTATTTTAAAAACTTCTACATCTCATACAAATTACAAAAAGGTATAATTGTGTGGTATAAAGTATTTAAAAAATGTTAAATTGGCGTACAACATTCAAACTAGAAATTATCAGGAAGTCAACTCATTAAGTTATTCCGAGAATTATTGCCTTTATGGGCGCGCGCTGGAATTCTTTTGTATTGTTTCTGGCCAATCATAGACGATACTTGAACGCAGTATTATTTTCTTTGACTTTCAACTTTTTCAGTGACTTGCTTATAGCTCGGAACTACACGCGTGTTTAGCTTGATCCCGTCATTACGATATTAATCTTTGTTGAAGTACGATTGAATTGGACACTGATTTTGCTTGTGATTTGGATATTTTTCGACTTTAGTTTTTTGAAGGAAATTGCCTAATACATACACTCCACGTGAATATGCAGAAATGTTAAAAAAATATTGAGTTAAAAAAATTTTGATCCTGTCGGCATCAACGAAGCATCTCTCGACAAAAATTAATTCGTCGTTGATAATCACCTGGTATTAAGCTTGCTCACTCATTGTACATGATACGGGTGTAAATTACTTCTCTTCAATATGCGATGCACTGTACTTCTTGGTACACCAGTGCGTCTAGCAATACGTACTAGACTATACGTATAGAGTACTAGTTGAAGGATCTTCTTCTATTTCTGTCAATATTAGACGATCATCGACTGATCTAGGCCTTCCTACTCGATTTCATGGTATGCGTTATTTACTGTGAGAAAAAATCGGTGATCATCGGGATAACGCTCACGATAAACACGTGCTGCTTGTCGAGCATTTCCATCACTGAGTCCATTAATAAAAAAACATTTTTCTGCATATTCACGTGGAGTGTATGTATTAGGCATTTTCCTTCAAAAAACCAAAGTCGAACAACATCCAAATCACAAGCAAAATCAGTGTCCTATTCAAGCGTACTTCAACAAAGAATAATATCGTAATGACGGGATCAAGCTAAACACGCGTGTAATTCCGAGCTATAAGCAAGTCACTGAAATAGTTGAAAGTCAAAGAAAATAATAGTGGGTTCAAGTATCGTCTATGATTGGCCAGAAACAATATTAAAGAATTCCAGTGCGCGCCCATCAAGGCAATAATTCTCGGAATAACTTAATGAGTTGACTTCCTGATAATTTCTAATTTGAATGTTGTACGCCAATTTAACATTTTTTAAATACTTTATACCACATAATTATACCTTTTTGTAATTTGTATGAGATGTAGAAGTTTTTAAAATAAAGTTTCACAGGGTTACCATACATTTTTTTTACACCAGCTTTGTTCAAACTTCAGTCCGTAAACTTTAAAACGTAAAATTTTGCTCTATTTTTTGGTCTAATTTTCTTGTTGTTGTTAATTATGCTTGAGTATCATTTTAATTAGGAAGACTTATGTATTCTTAACAACCTTGAACAAAAAAATAAGAATAAAATAAAAAAAGAAATGGTAAAAGTTCATATTAAGCTTATGTGGATGATATTTTTATCAAATTTTGAAAATAAAACATAAATCAAAAACTTTATGGTCTAGGACAATAAATTTTATTATTTTTGTTAGATAATAACTAATAAGTCCCTCTACTCCCAATAACCCGTTGGTCCACTACTTAGAAAGAAAGAAAGAAAGAAAGAAATCATTTATTTACTACTTACGGGACACCCTGTATAAAAACATAGCGGCCCGCTCCGGCTTCGCACGGGTAGGTATAAAATAGATAGCCGGGCGGCCGGCCGGTACCGCCGCAAACGCTACGTCCCGCAATTTTTAAATCTGTAATATCTTCGAAAATATTCACTTAAATCATACGGTGTAAAGGGCCATATAGATCTATATTAAATGAACAATGTATTCAAGGTATTTAATTGGTTAAGGATTAATGCTATATTGGTTAAAATCGCATCGAAAATTAGCCATTATTTGTCGTAAAAAGTAAATTTCAAAAAAAAGTTATTGTGGGTTATCCATAAGAGATAGACATATACCATCGCGGACTTTTCTGTAGACCTTTTCAATGTGTATAATACTTAGTACATTATTTTGATAAAACTCGTAGGGTTCAGCCTGCGTTTGCAATGTAAGCGGAAAAAATGTAATTTTTTTACGACATCACATTAGAAACCTCAAAAATAACAGTACTTCTCCACTATTTAATGGATGTTATTATACATATAAACCTTCCTCTTGAATCACTCTATCTATTAAAAAAAACCGCATCAAAATCCGTTGCGTAGTTTCAAAGATTTAAGCGTACAAAGGGACATAGGGACATAGGGACATAGGGACAGGGAAAGCGACTTTATTTTATACTATGTAGTGATTATTACAGTTTAAGAGTAAAAATAACAATTTACAATTCTTTATGAATGACACTTGATTGACACTTGTATTGAAATAATGAAAGGGATAAAACATTGCTTTAATCACTAGTGTGACAAAGCTAGCGTACACTGTGTTCAAAGATTATCATGTAGATACGATTATTGAAAATAGAACGGTTATTTTATTAATTTCGATTTGGGTAAATACTTGATTATTTTTATATTTAAATCCACACAGTGCATGTAATTAACAAATATATTTATTTATTATATACAATGAAATCGTGATGGCAAAAATGTTTGTTTGCAAAAATGATGTTGAATATACGTATACATTAAAGAAAAGATTATCGCTACTGACGAAAAATGCTATTTGCTTTTCTGTAAATAGCTATTGAACATAAATTTTATTTGTGCTTTAAATAAAAAAGGCTTATACTTCATCCTTTCTTTTATTTCATCCTTTTTTTTTCATCTAGGCACCACTATTATTATATCCTACAAGTTGGAGTGATGACCTTGTACGGGTTTCGGGAACTGCCTTGAAACGAATAGCGTAAGATCGGTCCTTATGGAGTTCTATAAGAAGGACTATGCTCAGCAGTGGGTGTTTATCGGGTGAAATGATGATGACCGAAAACGAACACCACAGCTAGTAATAAATACTTAATACAGTTATATCTCCAAAAAAGTTTTTTTCATTTTAATACAACATCATAATAATAATTAAATAGTAAATGAAATTGTCACATTTGTTTACTTGTGCAGGAAACGTAACATCTATAACATTGAACCTTCTGTGTCGTTAGTCTATGCCAATTACCATGGCAACTATTTGTTTATTTATATTTAATTGGTGAATTCTTATGACTTTTGCTTACACCTGCGCGGAAGTGACAAACTATCTTTGTCTTTTTGACGTGACAACGTCTTAAATTAGGTTGCGACTGGGAGTCACTTATGAAAAAGTGTAACGCTCGGTAACGTTACGATGAGTCACCGAACGAGAGAGAGGCCCGCGGTCTGCCGCGCGCGCAGCACATAAATATTCTACCGAGAAAAAGACGTTGTCACGTAAAATCTTCGCCCGTAAAACCGACTTTACAGGCAACCATTTTTTTTGTTTATATCATTTTATTAGAGCCATCTCTCTTATACAGTCTGTTCGGAATAGATAAAATAATTAAATGGCCACACTGATAGCGGAAACGCGATGTATTCAATTGGTGAGGCGAATACCTCACTTGGTGAGGGAGCGGCATTCATATTAATTATTGTCGCATTCTATCGGAGTCCGCCAACCGCGCCGCTAGTGTGAAGTCGTGTATTTAGTGTTGTTTATCGGCCGCCTCGGAAGTTATTTACGCGCGCATCGGAGTGTGTCGTCGATTGTTTTACGTGCTGAACACGTAGTAAATTAGTAAAATCGGCCCGCGGAATTGTTAATTGTACTTTTTATTGATATTAGTAATCACGCGCTGACCGCGAGTTTTATGGGACAAGTGAAGTGTTATGGCGACGTCGTGTGCCTGGCAGAAGTGGTGACTATATACATTAAATTGTCTCTTTTCTTTTTATTTTATCTTATGTAATTTAAATTATTCCCGTAAATATAGATTTTCCTCCCCAAGGGGCCCCTATTGTTTTGACTAATTGACTGACCGACACACCACATATTTATGGAAGCAGCGCACGAGATTTCAGGTATGTACTCAGGATGTATTTAACTATTGTTATTGTATTATGGTAGCAGAGCAAAATAAATAACAGACATAATTTTTGGTAGCAGAACGTGGTTAAAATCCACCGACCTCTGGGTTGTAGGGCCCAGCGTAGTTAAAACGGAAATTTTGGTAATAATAATTACGATTTTATATGTTCGGTTATGACATTACGGTATTTTATATGTTCGGTTATAGCATTTAAATTGTCATACATATAATTTTCGTAAGAAATATCGGCAATTTATAACAATAGTTGAATGTTTCAATCCTAGGTACATTAATTGCGTCAAGTCATTATAAGGTTAAATCAAAGTCATAGGTATTGCGTCATACTGTGTTGAGTGATTAATTGCGTTCTAAGAATAGAACATTCGAGATTCGGATAAGTACATTTGATATATTGTGATAGTTTGTTTATTTCAATACGGTTTTTTAAATTGTGTTTTACGTTCTAAAAATAGAACTTTCTATATTCGAATAAGTGCATTTGATGTTTTGTTATACTTTGTTTATTCGAATACGGTTATTTGTTTTTTGACTTGTGTTTTTCATTTGTGTTTACGGAAAGTTTTTGTTAATTAAAAATGGCTGCATCTCACAAGGCGCAGGTAGCCGGTGTTTTGCGATGGCTAGGTTCAGCCGTATTGAATATATCGCGTCAAGATCGCATTCAGGCCCTTTTGTCCCGGGGAGAGGTTTTGGAAGAAAAAATGAATGATTTATACAATTCTTATCGGGCATTACATGCACTGGGTTTGGAATCAGAGGTTATGGATAGAATAAGTGCGGATGTAGATCAGGCTGAGGATTTGGCGGACCAAATACGACAAGCCGTGGGACAAATTAAGTCCACGGTCCAGCCTGTTGGTGATCTACCATATAAAGAAAATTTATTTACGTCCGGTGGAATAATAGGTCGGTTGCCTAAACTAGATTTACCCCATTTCGGTGGCGATTTAAGCCAATGGGTGGCATTTATTAATTTATTTGATAGTTTGGTTCATAATAGATGTGATTTAACACCTGCTCTGAAATTAGCTTATATGTTGGCTAGTCTCACCGGTGAGGCTAAGGGTTTGGTCCAACATCTGGAACTTGTTGATAATAATTATTCTATAGCGCGGGATTTACTTATGCGTCGGTATCAAAACATCCGCCGGTTAGCGGATAATCATGTTGCGGTAATTTTAAACTTGCCACATATTAATAAAAATTGTAATTTACGGACTCACTTATTAAATCCTTTATTAGTGGCGATTAATGCGTTGAAAGGTTTAAATTTACCTATAGACAGTTGGTCGTTTATTTTATTGCATATTGTTTTACAAAAATTAAATGTTGATATGCGTAACCGGTTCGAACAGGAATACGGCGGGGACTCTTCCACTCATCTCCCTTCGTTTGAAGATTTTATTCGTTTTTTGGAGGATGAGTGTCGCAGGCAGGACAACGTCCCTTTGCCGTCGCCGGCCCCGGCCCCCGCGAGGCCCCCGCCGCCGCCGGTGCGCGCGGAGCGCCGCCCGGACCAGCGAGTGTATAATGTAGTTGCGGCCCGGCAGCGGGACAATTGCTGCTCGTATTGTAGGGCCCCTGGTCACGGTGTAGTTTCTTGTTATAAGTTTTTGGCATTACGTTTTCAGGCGCGACGTAATATTGTGCGACAGCGCAGGTGGTGTTACGGTTGCTTAGGCTCCCACCTCGTGTCGCAATGCAATTATTCTCGACCGTGCAAGCAGTGTGGTGGTAATCACCACTTTTTACTTTGTGGCAACAGGAACGGGACGCCTCCGCCGGCTGCTCCGGCGCAGGACGCTGTTGTCAACAATAAATGGGCAAATAATCAATGGGCAGGTGGTGTGCAGGTTAATAGACCTCGAGGTTGTGGTCACACTTACAGGCGCGGTGGCAGAAAGGATAATTTGAATTATCGGAGCCAGGCACGTCCCCCCATGGGCGGGGGTGGTAGTAGACGTCAAGTATATCGGGCACCGGATGTGTCGCGACCATTTAGGGCCCGGGGCCCTAGGGGCCCTGGGGGGGCCAATGTATCTGGGGGGGGCCAATGTATCTCGGGTTGCTGCTGATCAGCAACGATCTGATTTTATCAATCCTTTGCAGTATTCGGAGTGGCCTCGCTTAGGACAGCGGGGATTTCAGTGAGATTATTAACTAGAACACACGCCGTCTCCATCTAAGTCTTCGACCTCTCCTGTTATTGTTTTGTTGCCGACCGCTCAGGTTTGCGTCGCCTCCCCATCGGGTGAGCAGGTTGCGGCGCGAGCGATTTTGGATTCTGGTGCACAGGGGAGTTTGGTGTCGAGAAGTTTAGTAGAGCGGTTGCGGTTGCGTGTTGTTCCTGCCGCGAATAGTATTTTTGGTGTAGGCGGAGTTAAGGTGTCCGGTTTAGTGGGACAGGTCTCACTCACCTTCTCTCCTCTTAAATATTCTTTTCCTCGTATTTCAACGTCTGCTGTTGTTTTGGATAATGTTATGGGAAACCATCCGCTTGTTAAATTGCCATCGGAGGTATTTGAACTTGCAACTCAATTGAATTTAGCTGATGCCAAATTTAATATTCCAGGTCCAGTTGATTTGCTACTCGCTGCAGATGTTTTGGGAATGCTACGGTTTGGAAAATGCATTCATCTGCAACGTGATGGGTTAGTAGCTGTCTCAACAGACCTTGGTGATGTCATCATGGGCCCTGTATTTTCATTATGTGTTTTTAATGAAGAGGATGGTAACTTGAATGTAGGACTCTCTCTCGCTGAAGCGGTTCAGCGTTTTTGGGAAGTTGAGGAGCCCCCTACAGCACGCCGTGATAACCCAGAGCACCTGGAATGTGAGCTGTTCTTCCAGAATAATACAGGTCGTCTCTGTTCGGGTAGGTTTGTCACGAGGTTACCTTTTCTACCGTCTCGTCCTCCATTAGGTCAGTCTAGAATGCTAGCTGAAAAAAGGTTAGCATCTATGGAGCGACGTATGAAGAGGGATTCGGCATTTCGTATTAAGTATGTTGAGTTTATGAAAGAGTATTTAGAGCTCGGTCATATGTCTGTTTCTAATTTTGATTGGAGGTCGCAGGAGCACTACTTTATTCCACATCATGCGGTGTTTAAGGGTGGTAAAATAAGAGTAGTTTTTGATGGCTCTGCGCCCAGCTCTAATGGCGTATCATTAAATCAATGTTTGCATTCGGGTCCTAAGTTGCATCGGGATATTGGTGATATTTTAACAAATTTTCGTAGGCATCAGGTTGTGTTTGTTGCGGATATTAAAATGATGTTTAGACAGACTGTTATTCATCCAGAGGATCGTCGTTACCAGTTGATTTTGTGGCGAGAGAAAGAATCAGATCCTATTTCGGTTTTTGAGTTGAATACTAATACTTATGGACTTAGGTCGAGTCCTTTTAATCACGTTAAATCGACGTTAGGTCAAAATATTAATATTAGAAGAATTTTCGCTTGGACTGATAGTCGGATTGTTCTTGCATGGTTGCAAGCATCAGTTCATGCATTGGAGGTTTTGTTGCGAATCGGGATTCGCAAATTCAGCAATCGGTTGCTGTTTTAGAGTGTAGACATGTGCCAGGGGATGTTAATCCCGCTGATTGTGCATCTCGCGGTGTGAGGCTCCAGTTTTATTGAATCATTCGTTGTGGTAGGGTCCTGGTTGGCTGCTCCAACTCAATTGTTGCCCTCAAGCTTCTATTAAGCTTTTTGAGTCTCTCCCGCGTTTGAAGGTCCTTTCGGTTATAAGGGAGCCTGCACAGAATTTAGATTTTTATTAATGCGGTTTCGTTCTTTAGATAGGGAGTTAGGTGAAACGGTTCTCACCTTCGGTATTTTGTTAATTGAAGCTGTACTTAATTCCAGGCCACTATGTCCTATTTCATCGGACCCAAATGACTTGGAGGTTTTGACTCCAGGACATTTTTTGATTGGGGGTCCACTTAATGCGCTCCCTGAATATCCATTTGAGAATACTCCGGTTAATCGGCTCTCACGTTTTGAACTGCTGCAACAACTATCTTCATTTGTTGCAGCAGCGTGTTCGCTGGACAGATAAAACGGATCCACCAAAGGTCGGTGACCTCGTCCTAGTTAAGGAGACGAATATGCCCCCACTGTCTTGGAGACGTGGTCGAATTTTGCGGCTGTTCCTAGGCGCGGACGGTATTCCGCGAGTTGCAGAGGTCCTGGTAGGAAATTCTGTCCTTAAAAGAGCTGTTGCGGGCTTGTCGCGGCTGCCCGTTATGTAGGTTCTATCCTTATCCTCTGGTTTTGGACTCAGTCAGGTTTTGCCTGACTGGGACGGGGGAATGTTCGGAATAGATAAAATAATTAAATGGTCACACTGATAGCGGAAACGCGATGTATTCAATTGGTGAGGCGAATACCTCACTTGGTGAGGGAGCGGCATTCATATTAATTATTGTCGCATTCTATCGGAGTCCGCCAACCGCGCCGCTAGTGTGAAGTCGTGTATTTAGTGTTGTTTATCGGCCGCCTCGGAAGTTATTTACGCGCGCATCGGAGCGTGTCGTCGATTGTTTTACGTGCTGAACACGTAGTAAATTAGTAAAATCGGCCCGCGGAATTGTTAATTGTACTTTTTATTGATATTAGTAATCACGCGCTGACCGCGAGTTTTATGTGACAAGTGAAGTGTAATGGCGACGTCGTGTGCCTGGCAGAAGTGGTGACTATATACATTAAATTGTCTCTTTTCTTTTTATTTTATCTTATGTAATTTAAATTATTCCCGTAAATATAGATTTTCCTCCCCAAGGGGCCCCTATTGTTTTGACTAATTGACTGACCGACACACCACATATTTATGGAAGCAGCGCACGAGATTTCAGGTATGTACTCAGGATGTATTTAACTATTGTTATTGTATTATGGTAGCAGAGCAAAATAAATAACAGACACAGTCTGTCAATGTAATAAATTAAGTAAAATGAAACTTGTATTTGTGTGTGCCTGACACTGCATATGAAGCATTTTTTTTGGATATATTGTGAGTATATAACGTATCTATACATAAAATATAATTGTGTAGAAACACCAAAGTTATACATGAAATACGCTATAAGTCATCGCGCGTGAATACAGAATCATGCCATAAGGATTATTTTTGTGTATCAGTTGCCGCGTTCGACGCGCTCCGCGGCGGGAGCTATTTTTATAGCGGCGGGTCCGCGCGCGAGCTTCTTATAGCTTTTTGTGTATCAGTTTGTTTGTTTGTTTGAACGCGCTAATCTCGGGAACTACTGGTCCAATTTGAAAAATTCTTTCGGTGTTAGATATCCCATTTATCGAGGAAGGCTATAGGCTATATTATATCATCACGCTAAGACCAACAGGAGCAGAGCAATGTAGGTGAAACCGCGGGGAACAGCTAGTTTATAATAATCCTCTAGGCTCTACATTCTATCATAACAATTATTTTGATTTCTATGAATTGTGATAAAATATTTTAGTTAATAGACGACACAAATTGTGAACATGTAATCATTACCATTACCATTGTATGTTAGCAGCAAGGAATTTTCTCCTAAGCCGTTCAATTTTGACCAGCCTTGGTAACTCCTTCGGAAGCACTATGCTTAGAAACTGCAACTTTGGTACAAACGTCTCGAACGGGAATTGCTGGGGAAACAACATTTTCATTCTAATAACGTCATGAGTAATTTTAATAAATAAATCTGTTTATTTATCTTTAAAATAAGCAATGTTAAATAAGTAAGTGAATTTATTACGTTCATACATTTAATAGAAACTATTATTTAATTTTTATTATTTCATTACACACACACACACACACACACACACACACACACACACACACACACATACATGCATGGAATCTTTTTTGTTTAAATTGTAAAATTATTTAAGTTGAAAAAGGCAACCAATCTACTAAAATTGTGAGGGGATTCTAAAGCCTGTAACACAGTTTTGAACTAACACAGGCTTTAATTTACCCAAATTTTAACTTTAATTTACCCATATAATTAAACTATTATTTTAAAACTTTTTCAATAAAGAATTTTTCTATTTCTATTTCTATTTAATGTAAGGTAATATTTAATGTTAGATAATCTATGTACTAAACTTCACAACTACTGTGTGAACGTTCTTATACATATAAACTTTTTGTTAAAGTAATAAACCCTAATTCAATACGCTCTACGGTAAGTTATGTTTTGTGCGTAACCTTCTCCAGATAAAGAAAATCTACTGAACCAGCATAAAACACAAATCCTTAAAACCTAGCCACTACTTCACTACATAGTATAAAACAAAGTCGCTTTTTCTGTCCGTATGTCCCTATGTATGCTTAAATCTTTAAAACTACGCAACGGATTTTGATGCGGTTTTTTGTAATAGATAGAGTGATTCAAGAGGAAGGTTTTAGTATATAATTTATTAGGTTTTAGACAAAGCGGGCGAAGCCGCGGGCGGAAAGCTAGTTTTTAGAATATAACAATGAATATTCTAAAGTTTTTATTAAGCCTTGATACAAAAAACTTGTTATTTAACCAAACCCAGTGAACTCATTTAAAATTAACGAGAGTTACCGCTCTATCGAGACTAATTGATGCAACTCCTTCATATAATTAAGTTACAAGTTTTTCCTTTTAATAATTGCGGCAAGCTTTAGAAGTTGGATCTTACTATTTTTATTTATTACAGGACTAGCAGTCCGCCCCGGCTTCATATTTTGTGGTACATATTTACGTTTTCTCTACGTAAGAACCATCCTCGTACTTCAAGGAATATAATAAAAAAAGAATTATCGGAATCGGTTCAGCCGTTCTCGAGTTATGCGCTTACCAACACATTTTGCGATTCATTTTGATATATAAGAAAGAAGAAGATTATTAAATACGGCCGTCTTAAAATAATGAAAATTAATTTTCTACCTTTTATAAAAGTTAATTAAAAGAAATACTTAGTTTTTTTTTGCTCGATTACGATCAAACTTTAAAGGTAAAAGGTTATTTACTATGCAAAGACGGAATAAATAAAAGGTAAAAACGGTAAATAAAGCACACTAACAACTAAAGAACACTAATAATATAAATAAATACAATATATTACAATGCTCTCATCTTCTCTATATGTAGTCCATCTTCCTGGTGGTGGTGCAGCTAAGCAGTTTGGGCTTCTGCGGTTTCGGCAGTGAAACCAACATTGGCGCTAGTTTATCTGTTTTTGCCTGTAAATCAATTTTAATGATGAATGATATAATTGGAGTGCATGTGAATCTACTGTATTCTGTCACATATCACTTAACTAGCTGCGCTTCGCGGTTTCACCCGCGTGGCTCCGCTCCTGTTGGTCTTAGCGTAATAATAATTCCTCGATAAATGGGCTATCTAACACCGAAATATTTTTTATCAGTAAACAGTAATTCCTGAGATTAGCGCGTTCAAACAAACTAGTATAGATTTATAGATTGAATAGGCTCCGTAACTACTGGCCCGATTAAAAAATAGATACATATTTTACCATTTCATTCCTACCTGATGAACATAGTCTATATTTTATGATGTTTTTTATTCTGTGTCAACCCGAGCGGAGCCGGGACGGGCGGCTAGTAGTAAATAATTATTTTGTCAAGTTCCAACGCAGGCGAACCGCGGGCCAAAAGCTAGTTTTAATTAATATAAATATAAAAGTACCTGTAACATAAGCTTCATGCGTTTTTTTTGCATACACTTCTTTAGAAGGATCCTCTTTCATCATGTTCAAAACCAATTCCGAATAATATCCACGCTTCGGAATCGAATCTCTCTCCGTATTGTCATAAACCACATCATGGTATTTGATTCTTTTCTTCTTACTGAATGTTACACTCATTTTAACCTATTTATTGAATAAAATATAAATTAATATATTAATACTTAGCCTTTTAGACGGTTATTTATTTTTAAGAAAATACTTTCAAAGAACAATCACAATTTTTTAATATTAAAATGTTAACAATTATCATAAGCGAAAATGGTGACGTCTATCCGATCCGTGTATCGAAAAACAAGAGAGCGAAACCGAACCGAACGCGGTGCCTGACATCTGCCACCGTCCTCGCTAACCCGCCAGCAATCCCTTTTCCATCTTTCACCTCCATGAAGGCCGAAGACGCCCCCTATTGCCTATTCCACTAACTTAATATATATTTTATTAAATTACTAGCGGTCCGCCCCGGCTTCGCCCGTGGTACATGTTTACGTTTTCTCTACATAAGAACCATCCTCGTACTTCAAGGAATATAATAAAAAAAGAATTATCGAAATCGGTTCAGCCGTTCTCGAGTTATGCGCTTACCAACACATTTTGCGATTCATTTTTATATATAAAGAATAAAGATATATTGAGGAATAGTTATTCCATTCATGAATTGTATTTTTTATCTTTGTCGAAAAGAATAAAGGTGGCATGAAAAATTATACACAGTGAATTAATGAGACAACAACTTTAATGCTGCATATTAAATTTTACATTACATATTACTGATTTTGAAGAAAAAAATTGGGAACATTTTTCATGTTGCGTTGTCTATTTTTCTGCTCTAGATTGATCTGTAAAAAAAATAATTGTTACGTACAATCAATGATATTATATATAGAAACAAGAGGTAGATGCATCATCAACGCACCAAAACTGATTCCGTGAATTGGTCCTATTTGGGACCAATGCAATCAGTCAGATTGTCACCGGTACCAGTGAGCGCATGTGCCGATAGGTACATTAAAGTTGTCGAAAATGCCTTCCTGTGTGTTCAGAAAGTGCACGTATTCGTGCAAAAAAATAAAGAAAGATAAAGGAATATCATATCACAGCAAAATATATTAAATTATTACAGTTTAAGAGTAAAAATAACAATTTACAATTCTTTATGAATGACACTTGCTTGACACGTGTATTGAAATAATGAAAGGGATAAAACATTGCTTCAATCACTAGTGTGACAAAGCTAGCGTACACTGTGTTCAAAGATTATCATGTAGATACGATTATTGAAAATAGAACGGTTATTTTATTAATTTCGATTTGGGTAAATACTTGATTATTTTAATATTTAAATCCGCACAGTGCATATAATTAACAAATATATCTATTTATTATATACAATGAAATCGTGATGGCAAAAATGTTTGTTTGCAAAAATGATGTTGAATATACGTATACCTACATTAAAGAAAAGATTATCGCTACTGACGAAAAATGCTATTTGCTTTTCTGTAAATAGCTATTGAACATAAATTTTATTTGTGTTTTAGATAAAAAAGGCTTATACTTCATCCTTTCTTTTATTTCATCCATTTTTTTTTTCATCTAGGCACCACTATTATTATAATTATTATCCTACAAGTTGGAGTGATGACCTTGTACGGGTTTCGAGAACTGCCTTGAAACGAATAGCGTAAGATCGGTCCTTATGGAGTTCTATAAGGAGGACTATGCAGTATGCTCAGCAGTGGGTGTTTATCGGGTGAAATGATGATGACCGAAAACGAACACCACAGCTAGTAATAAATACTTAATACAGTTATATCTCCAAAAAAGTTTTTTTTTTTCATTTTAATACGACATCATAATAATCATAAAATAGTAAATGAAATTGTCACATTTATTTACTTGTGCAGGAAACCTAACATCTATAACATTGAACCTTCTGTGTCGTTAGTCTATGCCAATTACCATGGCAACTATTTGTTTATTTATATTTAATTGGTGAATTCTTATGACTTTTGCTTACACCTGCCCCCCTATGCAAGTGGCTTTCTGTTAGCGTAGCGTTCAATAGAATAGACTACGAATGTATGAGATTGACGTAAGCTGTAGATAAACGTATCTACAGCTTACGTCAATCTCATACATTCGTAGTCTATTCTATTGAACGCTACGCTAAGAGAAAGCCACTTGCATAGGGGGGCTGCGCGGAAGTGACAAACTATCTTTGTCTTTTTTGTTTATATCATTTTATTAGAGCCATCTCTCTTATACAGTCTGTCAATGTAATAAATTAAGTAAAATGAAAATTGTATTTGTGTGTGCCTGACACTGCATATGAAGCATTTTTTTTGGATATATTGTGAGTATATAACGTATCTATACATAAAATATCATTGCGTACAATATATAATAATTTTGCTCCCTCTATCATACTAACTTCGATCTACACATAATATGTGGGGCGGCTAATGAAAAATCACGATTTGAAATTTATTGCTTGTAATTAAGCTCTTAAGTTAAACAGTAAAAACACTATACACGACTTTTCTGATCACTAAATCAACTATGAAACGAATAACAGAATCCACAAAATTATACAGAAAGGTGACACCTCTACAAAAGCAACATAATGTATTTAACAAAAAATATTAATGTTTTTGTTAAAGGGTAGAAATCCCGCCACACAACAAACAAATCTATTCCTTATTATTTTGTATTTTTTTAAGAATATTTCCACTTACCCAAAGCAGGGATGTATAGCTATTACACCCAAATCACAGAAACTACCCAAGGTAATTGTTTCAACCACATCTTCGATGAATGCTCCATGTTGAATGTTTTAATTTTGACAAAATCGAAACGTAGGTGCGCCCTTATATATTACGAGTTTGTCCTTATCGTTTTTTTTTTTGAAAAAGTAATATAACCAACTACATAGCAAAATAATTAGTTTTTTATGGTATTTAGGTCATGTGATTGTACTTACAATGTACGTCAGTGATAGAAAAAATATTAAAAATATATCGTATTTTTTTCGAAATTTGTTAGCTTTTTATTAAAATTTAATTAAAATTAATTATTACGGAAATTCTCTAGAGTCTAGTGTATCCTGCCGCCCTCGTAGGTTAGCCCTACTGTAAAGGACGAGCACACGCAGGCGGCAACGGGGCTCCCCGCGCAGCGGCTCCACGTGTATGGGGCGAAGTATCAACGCTACACGTGGAAGAGAGGCGCACCGCGGTTTCGACGAGGCGCACCGCGGTTTCGCCTATCGCGCTGTACTCAGTACGCCACGTGTATTGCGTTTACACGTGGAGGAGGCGTGGCCTAGGCGGCACATGCAAGACAGCCGCCGCCGCTTTTGGATGCCGCCGCCGCTTTGAGTCTCGCCGCTTTTGGATGCCGCCGCCGCTTTGTGCCTCGCCGCCGGGCGGCCGCTTTGAATATCGCCGCCGGCGACGAATATAAATAGCCCAAATTTTCAAATTGCGTTCAGTTCGAGCAAGTGCTTACTCCAGACCAGTAGTGAATAAGTACTAATAGTGATCAGTTAGAGCAAGTCCTTATTACAGACCAGTAGTTAATAAGTACTAATAGTGATTAGGTATAAATTGTAATTGTAAAGGGAAAATATATGTATGTATGTCGAAGGAAGGGTTTTATTTCGACCACGAACCCCAACAAAATTATACAGTCCACAATAACGTGTGGTCCTTCGAGCCGGATAATAACGTGTGGTCCTTCGATCGCCGGATAACAACGTGTGGCCCTTCGATCGCCGGATAGCAACGTGTGATCCAACGAGCGCCGGATACTTCAAGGAAGAAACGCTGCACGTGGAAGACCAGATCCTGCCGAAGAGAGGTACACATCGGCAACGAGCTCACCTTCGAGGGACGAATATCGGCAAACCGGTAACGTTGGTACTAGCCTGCTGGTGTTTTTGATCGTCACCAGGCGAGTCAGGTACCTACCGACGGGGCCGCGCTGTTGGTACTAGTCCAATAAGGTGAGTCGTAAGGTTTTTTACGGGCAGACACGGGCCGCCAGTGGTGACCTAGTGGTACGCGCCGGGAATCAGGGGTGCTGGTCAGCGGAACGAGTCTGCCAGTATAAGCCTGCGGTGCGTCACCTCTTTAGGCATGGTGGTAACCCGCAGCCAGGGTGACGCTGTGGAAGTTGAAGACCGGAGCCAGGAGACAGAGCGTGTGCGGCAAGAACGAATGCAGCGGCTGGTGCTGGACCCGTTGGCATCGCCGTCTGACGCACGCTTGACGTCAGCCACAGAAACGATGGAGATCCCGCCGCAACCGCGACGGCATTCGCCAGCGAGATCCGCTAGATCGGTGCGGTCGTCGGCGAGTACGGCGCGGCGGATTAAGGCGGCGGAATTAGAAGCGGCAGAGCGACTCGCCGCTATCCAGAGAAAAGAACTACAAATTGAGAAAGAACTAATAAATAAACGCTTACAGTTCGAGGTGTCCGCCATACAGGAAGACGAGGGCCTGCCGGAAGATGCCGTCACCGCGACAGAAGAACGAAACAAGGTGGACGAGTGGCTCCAGTCACATCCTGTGCCGAAGGATGACAGACACCAGCGATCCGAACTAAGAAGAGGAAGATCGCCGACGCCGACCAGACGAACAGGAATAGAGCAGCTGGCGGCGTCCCTAGAGAAGATGGCGCGACCGCGCCTACGCCACGCGGACCTTCCTATATTTTCAGGTGCGATCGAAGAGTGGCTGCCGTTCCGAGCAGCCTACCGGGACACAAGCAGCATGTACCAAGTGTCCGACGCAGAAAACATCCAGCGGCTGCGTACATGCCTGAAGGGGGAAGCAAGGGACGCCGTGGCAGCGCTGCTTCACACTGCTTCATCACCTGAAGCAGTCATGAAAACCTTGGAGCAGTGCTTCGGGAGGCCCGAGATAATTATCGACAGGGCCATGGAGGACCTGAGGAAGCTGCCGCGACCTGGAGCAGCGGCCAAGGACATCAACAGCTTCGCTGTGAAGGTACAGAACGTGGTATGCATACTTCAAACCATAGATAGGAAAGGGTATTTATACAATCCTATGCTAGCAAGGGAGATATTGGACAAACTAAGTCCGCACCTGCGGTCCAGATGGTGCGACTATGCATATTCACAGGAAGGAACGGCAGATCCGGAAATTGTGGTGCTGTCCCGCTTCCTGATGAGAGAGGCGGACCAGGCGCTTCGCTACACCTACGCGCCGACGAGCAGCACTGCGCCAGCGCGCAGAGACACCACGGCAGCAGCGGCAGCAGTGGCAGCGCGACCTGCTCCACCAAGAAGGAAGTCTGCAGTATACGCCATAGTTTCCAGCAGTGGTGATGAAGAGGAGAAGAAAGAAGAGAAGAAAGAAGAGAAGAAAGAAGACTTCTGCCTGTGCTGCGGGCGCAACCACGCTATGGTTGCCTGCCCGCGCTACGCCAAGCTGTCGGTGGATGAGCGGTGGGCGCTGGTGAGGGAAAAGGGCGCCTGCTTCAAGTGCGCCACGAAGAGACATCGGCGCATCTACTGTCGAGCGAAACCATGCGGCGTGAACCAGTGCCGCCGCCCGCATCATTCATCACTGCACGACGTAAGAAGAGAAGAGCCTGCTGCGTCGACCGAAGAAACCGTCATGGCGGTTGCTGACCGCGCAACCGCACCGCCCCGCGCCGTCCTGCTGAAGATGTGTCCAGTCACCGTCGTCGGCCCACGGGGGGAGGTATCGACGCACGCACTGCTCGATGAGGGCTCCACCATCACCCTCATTGATGAGGACCTGGCGCAACAGATCGGCGCCGAAGGTCCCGCCACGCCGCTCCGCATCCACGGGGCGAACATGGAGCAGATTGAAGAAGGAAGTCGACTGGTGACTGTGCAGCTGCGGGGGCAGAGCGACGGGACACTACACGACCTGCGCGCCCGCACGATGAAGAAGCTACAGTTGCATCAGCAGTCCATCCCGGGTTCCCTGCTTCGGTACAGACACCTGCGCGACATACCGGAACATGAGGTATGTTACGAACAAGCACGCGCGGGTGTCCTGGTGGGTACCGACCACTGGGAGCATATCGTGACAAGAGAACTTCGGACGGGCGGCGCCGACGAACCTGCCGCCTCCAAGACAAATCTCGGCTGGGTGATACATGGAACAACGCCGCGTCGAATGATCATCGAAAAGGACTGCGTGCTTCACGTCCGAGAACAGCAGCAAGCGGACCTACGGCTGCACAACCTGGTGGAAGAACACTTCAAGATCGAATCATTGAACATAGCCAGTAGACCGCGCATAGGTGAAGCCGACCGACGAGCAACGTCAATCGTCGAGATGACTACGAAGAAGACGCCGGGCGGGTATGAAATCGGCCTGCCATGGAAGAGAGATAATGTCCGCATGCCGCCGAGCTACAATGCCGCGCTGCGGAGACTTCTGAAGATTGAAGCCAAGATGGACGCCGCGCCGGAATTCGCAGCCGAGTACACCAAGCAGATGAACAACTTATTTGAGAAAAGGTATGCGGTTCCATGCGACGGCAGTGAAGGCGAGAGCAGCGTGTGCTGGTACCTGCCGCATTTCGCTGTGACCAATCCCAACAAGCCAGGGAAGCAGCGATTGGTTTTCGATGCGGCAGCCAAAAGCCACGGGACTTGTTTAAATGACGAACTGCTTGAGGGCCCAGACTTGCTACTATCACTGCCGGGTATATTATTTCGATTCAGGGAAAAGGCAGTGGCAGTCACGGCAGATATAGAGGAGATGTTCCTACAAGTAAAAATAAGACCCGAAGACCAGCCAGCGCAGCAGTTTTTATGGAGGGGGAGCCGACGCGACACGCCGCCACAGCACTACAAGATGACGTCCATGATATTCGGTGCAGCGAGCTCTCCGTTCATGGCGCATTACATCCGTAATCATAATGCGCAGCAGCACGCAGAACAGTATCCAATGGCGTTGGAAGCGATAACGAAGAGCCACTACATGGACGATCTGGTGGTGAGCTACGCCGACGCGGAGGAAGCCAGACAAGCAATCGAAGAAATACGGACGGTGCACGCGGCGGCAGGCTTCAAGCTACGAGGATGGAACGCCAACGACAGGAGCGTGCTGAGGGACGTACCACGAGAACTGCACGCCAGCACACCAACGCAGCTGGGAGGAGCGCAGCCAGCCCCGAAGATCCTCGGGCTAATTTGGGACGCTGAGCAAGACGCGCTAGGATTCAACACAGCAATGAACAGGGTACCGGTGGAGGTGCGAGATCGCAAGCGCCCGCCAACCAAGCGCGAAGCATTAAGTGCGGTAATGTCAATTTATGACCCACTAGGCCTCTTAAGTTATTTCACCATCCGTGCTAAAATCATATTGCAGAGCCTGTGGCGCCTCCAAATTTCATGGGACGAACCAATACCTGAAGAAGAGGGCGAGCAGTTTGCGGGCTGGCTGGCGCAGCTGGAAGCGGTCGGCGCGCTACGTTTGCCGCGATGCTACGCAACGGACACCGTCGAAGACATCGAGCTGCACGTGCTATGCGACGCCAGTGAACAAGCGTACGCAGCCGTGGCGTACTGGCGTATGCGGCGAACGGACGGCAGCGTACAAGTGAAACTCGTCTCGGCGAAAGCGAAGGTGGCACCACGGCGCGCGCAGACAATCCCGCGCCTAGAGCTGCAGGCGGCGGTGATCGGCGCCAGACTCGCCGATCAGATAAGAAGAGAGCACAGGTATGACATATCTCGTACTTGGTTTTGGACAGACTCATCGACGGTGGTGCACTGGGTGCGCAACGATGCAAAGAGATACACGCCGTTCGTCGCGCATCGCCTCGGTGAGATTGGAGAACTAACACAAAGGGAAGAGTGGCGGTGGCTGCCGACTCATGAAAACGTTGCCGACGACGCCACCCGCCTAAGTTTCACCACGGGACATGATCGATGGTTCCAGGGTCCAGAATTCCTGACTAAGACGGAGAACCAGTGGCCCACGGAGAAGGAACTTCGAGAAACAACGGACGAGGCTGATGTACTGCATGTAAGCGAGCTGCCACGGAAGATGGAATGGCTGCCGGATCCAGAGCGCTTCTCCAAATTCCGCACACTGGTGGGAGCAACAGCAAGGGTGCTCGCATTCATCGACATACGCATCAGACACACGACGACAAGACTAGAATGTCGCCACCTGGAGCAAGCCGAACGACTGTTGGTGCAGCGCGCACAGAACGACAGCTTTGGAGAAGACATAAAGCGAATCAAGGACGCGCGCCCCATCAGCAGATCCAGTAGACTGTACAAATTGGACCCGGTAATGGAAGACGGCGTGCTGAGAGTAAGGGGCCGCATAAACGCAGCCACGGCACCCGACACAATGAAGAAGCCGGTAATCCTCGACGGCCGGCACAGAATAACCAGACTAATAGTGTTACAGGAACATTGTGCCGCCGGACACGCCAACCGCGAGCGCGTCACCAACGACCTGAGGCAGCGCTACTGGGTCATCCACCTGCGGCCTACAGTGCGCGCCGTGGAGAAGAACTGCGCGCTGTGCCGAGTACGCCGAGCAATGCCGCAGGTCCCAGCCAAAGGGGACTTGCCGCGCGCTCGCCTCGACCCGTTCCACCGACCCTTCACCAACTGCGGGGTCGACTACTTCGGGCCAATGATGGTCAAGATCGGACGAAGAAGAGAGAAGAGATGGGGCGCGCTGTTCACATGCCTGACATCGCGCGCCGTGCACCTGGAGCTCGTCGCATCTCTGTCAACGGACTCAGCCATCATGGCGCTGAGAAGGATGGCAGCTCGCAGAGGGTGGCCTCGTCTGATGTACTCAGACAACGGTACAAACTTCAGGGGCGCCGATCAAGAACTGAAGAAGGCGTACAACGAGTGGGCGCCGGCGCTACAAGAAGAAGCGCTGCGCCACCGAATGGAGTGGCGCTACATACCGCCGGGTGCGCCGCATCAAGGCGGTGCATGGGAGCGGCTGGTGCGGTCGGTGAAAACCGCGCTCGGCGCGACACTACGGGAGAAGGCGCCGCCAGAAGAGGTGCTGCGGACTCTACTCACCGAGGCGGAGTTCGCGGTGAACGCGAGGCCGCTGACTCACGTAAGCGTGAGCCCAGACGACCCCGAAGCCCTCACGCCCAACCACTTCCTGTTGGGCTCCTCAACGGGACTGCCGACGACGGGGCCGTGCGACGAAGCAGACCGACGGACCTGGCGCGCCAGCCAGGCGCTCGCCGACCACTTCTGGCGCCGATGGATCAAGGAGTACCTACCGACGCTCGTGCCACGGGGGGAGGCGCGAAAGGACACGCGACGCCTCGAGGAAGGTGACGTGGTCATCATCGTGAACCACGTCTTGCCGCGCAACACATGGCCCATGGGGGTCGTGGTGCGCGTTCACGCCGGGCCGGACGACGCTGTGCGGGTAGCCGAAGTGAAGACCAAGAGCGGGATCTTCAGACGCCCCGTCAGCAAGCTCGTCGTGATGAAGGAGGCTACGCAAGCTACGCCGGGGGGAGGACTGTAAAGGACGAGCACACGCAGGCGGCAACGGGGCTCCCCGCGCAGCGGCTCCACGTGTATGGGGCGAAGTATCAACGCTACACGTGGAAGAGAGGCGCACCGCGGTTTCGACGAGGCGCACCGCGGTTTCGCCTATCGCGCTGTACTCAGTACGCCACGTGTATTGCGTTTACACGTGGAGGAGGCGTGGCCTAGGCGGCACATGCAAGACAGCCGCCGCCGCTTTTGGATGCCGCCGCCGCTTTGAGTCTCGCCGCTTTTGGATGCCGCCGCCGCTTTGTGCCTCGCCGCCGGGCGGCCGCTTTGAATATCGCCGCCGGCGACGAATATAAATAGCCCAAATTTTCAAATTGCGTTCAGTTCGAGCAAGTGCTTACTCCAGACCAGTAGTGAATAAGTACTAATAGTGATCAGTTAGAGCAAGTCCTTATTACAGACCAGTAGTTAATAAGTACTAATAGTGATTAGGTATAAATTGTAATTGTAAAGGGAAAATATATGTATGTATGTCGAAGGAAGGGTTTTATTTCGACCACGAACCCCAACAAAATTATACAGTCCACACCTACTATACTAACAATGCAAAGCAACTTCGTCTCCCTCTGTCTCAAGTCTCGACTCCTTAAAGATTAAAATAGGTAGAATTTTATTCCAACTTCTAATATAAGTAATCTAACCTTAATTTATCCATTGCCAACATATCCATTATTCGCTCATAATGCATATTGACCCAGCCATTATGGTCTATGATAATTGATAACAGTAACCAGTGTATTTTAATATATTATACGTACATTTGGACATTCTCGGTAACGTGTAGGTATACGAAATACATAATAATGTAACACTCACTTAAAAAACTATATATTTTTTCTATCATTGACGTACACCTAAAATACTAATTATTTTCTCAATAATTAGTTACTTGATTATTTCCTTCTCGACACGATAAGAACAAATTCGCAATATATAAGGGCGCACTTACGTTTCGATTTTGTCAAAATTAAAACATTCAACATGCAGCATTCATCGAAGATGTGGTTGAAACAATTACCTTGGGTAGTTTCTGTGATTTGGGTGTAATAGCTATACATCCCTGCTTTGGGTAAGTGGAGATATTAAAAAAAAAAATATACAAAATAATAAGGAATAGATTTGTTTGTTGTGTGGTGGGATCTCTATACTTTATTTTAGAAAAACATTTATATTTTTGCATTAAATTTTCAATATATTATGTTGTTTTTGTAGAGGTGCCACCTTTCTTTATACTTTTGTGGATTGTATTCGTTTTCATAAATGCTTTGAGGAACAGAAAAGTCGTATATACTGATTTTTATTGTTTAAGTAGGTACTGCACATTAAAATTCTAGAAATGTTTTGAATAATAATTTTAAGCAATGTTAACTTTACTTCTCTAGTTTAACTTTTTTATATAATAACATGGAAAAATAGGACAATACAATGTAATGATTTTACATAGGAATTTTCTAGTAGCTGTGCTGGAGAAAAAAATTGTATAATTTCACTTCAGTTACGCGGCATTATTCGGTTTTATTTTAAGCTTTTGCATAGCTTCTATCGCGGGCCTTGAGCGCGGGGACCGAATCCAGAAATTTAGTAACGAAAAACCTCACGCTCCCCACTCCGACGGGCGCGGAGGTGTGGCTTGAAGGCATAGCATGCAATAGCCACAGAGCAAGAAATATTGGCAATAGCTTTACTTAAATATTGGCAACGTCTTTTTTTCCTTTTTTACTCTATTAAGCATCAGTTTTTAAACGTTTCCACATAGGTAACTAAATGATGTGTCAGAATAAGAATTACGAAAAAATATGTTACACGAAAGTGATGAAAAAATATCTTAAAATGGGGTATTGTAATAAATAATTGTTCATCAGTAGTTACATGCAATAAAATAACCATTAATCGCGTAGATTTAGTGGACAATATGTTAGAGGGAATATAAATAATAACAATGATTTTCTTTTTTACAGATCACTCTAGAGCAGAAAATGAAACAACAAACAGCATGATGAAGTTAACTTGTATCTAACTTGTTTATTTTTCATAATAAAAAAAATGGTTGCCTGTAAAGTCGGTTTTACGGGCGAAGATTTTACGTGACAACGTCTTTTTCTCGGTAGAATATTTATGTGCTGCGCGCGCGGCAGACCGCGGGCCTCTCTCTCGTTCGGTGACTCATCGTAACGTTACCGAGCGTTACACTTTTTCATAAGTGACTCCCAGCCGCAACCTAATTTAAGACGTTGTCACGTCAAAATTTATAAATCAATGTAACGTTACCTTTGATATGCAATAAAGTTGTTTTCATCCTTACACATTGTATAATTTATTTCACAGTGATAAAATTTTATTCTTTGAATAGAATACCTATTTACTTAGGTATGTACGCCTTACTCCATATGAAAATACTAGCTGTGCCCCGCGGTATCACCCGCGTTGCTCCGCTCCTGTTGGTCTTAGGGTGATGACATATAGCCTAGATAACCTTCTTCGATAAATGGGCTATCTAACTGTTTTACTACTTACTGTAACTACTATTTCACAAGTAGTTGTACTGACTACATGTAGCTACCATCACCAAAGCACCAAATTCAAATAAATTTAGTTGAGCTTATCCTGTACTTTGGTTAAAATCGATCATGATGTATTGGAGCCAAGTAGGTTAGAATCGGTCAAGTAGTTTCAATACAAACAAAACAACAACAACACACAAACGGTAAAAAAAAACACGAAAAAAAAAACACTAAACACCCCTTTTATTAGTTTTATCTGTATGTTTTTATATAAATATATCCTGTCTCGGGTGTTCGTCTCGTTCGGACTAATCGGCGCGCGATGTCGTTGACCTCGGTTAATAACGGTTCCGAGTTAGAAAATAAGTTAGTTATCAATGAATTATTAACTTTTGTGCAAAATAAACATGAAGTGATGGACAGTGAAAGTCTAGCGAGAATATGTGCTACAGCCTTTACGAAGGAGGATATCGAAATAGCAAAGGCGATCTTGTTTAAATGTACGGATAAACGCAATATTAAGCGTAAAAATAAGGATGGAAAAAACGATAAGGATCTGTATGATATGATTGAAATATTCAAGATTGCTGAACCTGAGAAGCTACCTATTTTTGTTGCACGGAATTTGAATAAACTGCCACCAATTACGTTCGACCACGTAGACGTAAGTAGGCTGTTAAAGGATATTCTAATCATCCAAAATGATATAAAAAATATTAAGAATACGTATGTAACGAACGATCAGCTGTTTAAAGTAAGAGAGGAATGCATTAAAAGTCTATCGGGCAATGAAAGTTTAAATACTAATTTACTAAATAATAGCTTTCAAAATATTAATAGAAAGCGCGGTGCCTATATTGTGTGTAATAATGAATCAGATGATTCATGCTATCTTTCTCCTAAGCCGGTGCAAGCGCATTGTTCGCAAACAAGGGAGGTAAACGACCCGAGCGCGGAGCAACCACCTCGCTCACGCACGGAAGAACGTTGCAATGGGGCTGTCTCGGTCGCACCTAAGCCGGTTACGTCGTCGTCGCCGCGGCCGGACGGGCGCGTGGAGGCCCGCACCGCGGTTTCTTCATTTGAGCAGCCGTTATCGAGTACGCATGCACTGAGACGGAACGCAAAGGTGAGTGGCCTCACAGCTGTCGGTGAATCACGCGCTATTCTATTGAATTCAAACCAATGCGATGCGCGAGCTTCATTCGCTGATATTGCGCGCTCTGAAGGATTAAGTAACGTAAATACGGATTCAAACTGGACTATTGTTCAAAAGAAAAATAAAAATAGATACAGATTTATTGGTCAAAAAGGAAAAGCTTTAACTAATGCGGAGAGTAAATTCAAGGCCGCCGAAATAAAAATTCCTTTATTTATAAATAATGTCGATAAGACTACCTCGCTTTCAGACATATCAAACTATATTAAGGATAAAACGCAAGTGGACGTAAACATTGAAGCAATAAAAATGAGACAGGAAAAGGAATATAATGCTTATAAAGTATTTGTGCCTAGGCACAAACTGGAGTTATTTTTGGATAATACTCTATGGCCTGAAGGCATTTCGTTTCGCCGTTTTGTACACTTCAGACGCAGACTACATGATACAGATAATAAGAACCAAAATGGCCAGCAATAGCGCATCAACACTACAATGTAAATTTATTACTTTTAACTGTAAGTCGGCTATACGCTCCGTGGATTATATTAGGCAATTATGCCAACAGGCCGACATATTAGCTCTGCAGGAAACGTGGCTATTTCCGCATGACTTGCAGTTCCTGGGGAGTATAAACCGCGACTACGGGTTTACTGGAACGTCAGCCGTCGATACCTCGGCTGGTATCATAAGAGGAAGGCCTCACGGTGGAGTGGGGTTACTGTGGCGTAAAAGTGCGTTTAAGGCGGTGTCTGTAATTCAGTGTAATAGTGTGCGCCTAGCCGCAATAAGTGTTCAGGTGTATGACAGATCATTTCTAGTGTTTTCAGTGTATATGCCCGTTGATAACAGTGAGAACTTACCTGATTTTACAGAATGCTTAAGTGAAATAAGTGCTATTATTGACAGTACAAATATCGCCTCTGTTTTTATTTTAGGAGACTTTAATGCACACCCACACACACTGTTTGGTAGGGAATTATTAAAATTTTGTCAAGATCAAAAATGGGTGTGCGCTGATATTTTAAAATTAGGTATTATGTCTGACACGTTTACATTTGTTAGTGACGCACACGGAACTACACGATGGCTCGATCATTGCGTGGTGACCGAGGCCGCTTGGCGTTCTGTTTCTGATGTTAATGTTCATTACAATTCCACATGGTCTGATCATCTACCTCTTGAGATTAATTGTAACATTAATGTACTGCAACCCGAGTCTAGTGTTAATTATTTATCTAGCCTAAGCAAGGTGTTGTGGGGTGATCGTAATAGTAGTCAAATAAATCATTACCACAGCATATGTCAATCGCACTTTAAGAATGTTAATTTGCCAACAGAATTGAGTGATTGTCATGATAAAATGTGTAAAGATAGACAACACATGCTAATTATAGATAAAATTTATTCTAGTATTATAAGTATTATGTCAGAAGCCGCGGTGACTAGTCATATCTGTACATATGGCCGTCGTAGGAAGCGAGTGGTTGGCTGGAACAAACATGTACATCCTCTGCATCGAAAAGCCCGTTTTTTCTTTAAGGAATGGTTGGTCTGTGGCCGGCCAAATACCGGAATTATCTACAATAACATGGCTGAATCACGTAGAGAGTTTAAGAAAAAACTTAAATGGTGTCAAAAGAACGAGCAGATGATGAAAATGGATGTTCTGGCCACGCTACACGCTAAAAAAGATTTCAAAAATTTCTGGAAACATACTAACAAGTTGAACCATAGAGCAGGAATTCCTCTCAGTGTCGGTGACGCTACTGACGCCACGAGCATAGCAAACTTGTTTAGGGATCATTTTAGAGTTGAACCGTTAAGCCGCCATGGGCTGGTGTCCAACACTGAGATCAAACCACCTGTTTGTAATCCGGTCCAAATCACGGCGATAGAAGTGAAATCAGTAATCAAAAACATGGTTAAGGGTAAATCCCCCGGACATGACGGTCTCAGTGTTGAGCATCTGCTCAATGCTGGCTCTCACTTGCCGCGGATTTTAGCTATGTTTTTCACACTTTGCATTCGGCACTCATATCTGCCAAAAGATTGTATAAGAACTGTGGTCGTGCCCATACTTAAGAATAAAACCGGTGACTCTTCGGAAAAGTCTAACTATAGACCGATCTCGTTGGCCACGATATTGGCGAAAGTGTTGGACGGTTTGCTGGACAGATATTTATGCAAACACCTTAAGTTGGACGAGGCGCAGTTTGGATTTAGAGCCGGTTCGTCTACCGAAACTGCTATTTTTTGTCTTAAGCAAACTGTCCAATACTACACAAAGAGGAAAACCCCCGTATATGCCTGTTTTCTGGACCTGTCAAAGGCCTTCGAGATGGTGTCGTATGATCTCCTTTGGCAGAAGTTAAGGAATAAAACGGAGCTTCCAGATGAGTTAATTGGTCTTTTTGAGTATTGGTATGGCCACCAGATTAATGCGGTGAAGTGGAATAACGTGTTCTCTGAACCGTACGGGTTGGAGTGCGGAGTGAGACAGGGGGGGTTGACGTCTCCTCGGCTCTTTAACCTTTATGTGGATGAGCTGATTGGGGGGCTCAACAGAACTGGTGTCGGCTGCTCGATTGACGGTAAATTTGTCAACAATTTAAGTTACGCGGACGACATGGTTTTGTTGGCTCCCTCAATCAGTGCGTTACGAAAACTTTTAGAAAAGTGTGAAGAATTTGCCGTGGCCCACGGGCTCAGATATAATGTTAAGAAGAGTAACCTTTTAGTGTTTCAATCTCGTGGTTTTAGAGTTGACACAGTACCGCCGGTGTTTCTCGACCATACACCATTACAGAGGGTCTCTCAATACAAGTATCTGGGCCACTGGGTCACGGATGAACTCGTGGATGACGCCGACATTGAGAGGGAGAGGAGGGCGCTGGCCGTCAGGGGTAACATGCTGGCCCGTAGGTTTGCACGCTGCTCTCGCGAAGTAAAGGTGAGTCTATTTAAAGCATTTTGCCAATCCTTTTACACGTGCAGCCTATGGGTTAGTTACACCCAGAGGGCGATCAATACCCTCCGGGTTCAGTATAACAATATGTTTAGGATGTTGCTGGGGTTGCCGAGATACTGCAGTGCGTCAGGAATGTTTGCGGAGGCGCGCACGGACGGATTCCACGCAATCATGCGAAAAAGAGCGGCATCCATGATGCGCCGTGTCCGGCAATCGTCCAGCGGCATCCTAGCTGTATTCATGGACAGATGGGATACCGATGTCTTGAGACATTGGGTCAAAATCCATGTCTCAAGCAGGTTGTGATATAAAATTGTTTTTTTTTAATATTAGATAGAATTGTAATACTAACATAGTTTTTAAGGCCCTTTTACTAACAATTATATGGATACTTTATCTGAAATAAATGAAATAAATAAATAAATAAATAAACAAAATGTTTGTTTAGATTTAATTCAAACTTTAGTACCACTGTAGTGTATGTCCTTCCCTATTATCGGCTCTTAGACGCGCGTGCCCTCTCACTCCGACCGCCCGCAGCCAACTGAGCTGTGTGAGCTGTGTGCCTGTGTCACCGTTGCACGTGCGCAAGAGATGACATAATACTTCCCTCTCTTTCACTCACATACACTACATCCCTCCCTTATTTTAGAATTTTTAATTCTTTTGAATTAATTTTATTTAATAAAATAAAATATGTTCTATTCGGGTATGCCAGTCTATACCTAAACACCAGTATCAGTTAGTACACACAACTCAGGGACACTCCACACCAGCGATAGAGTAGAATGTGTCACCTGGCCTAGTAATATAATAATTCTATCTATATGAAATATCTCTCCTTTATATTTTTTTTTCTTTTTTTTTCCAATACGTATGTATATTCAAAATTATAATAATTTTTACAATATATATATTCAAATCAATATTAATTCATAATTTTTCAAACTCAAACCTTCATTCATCAACCAGACCTCGTCCAGAAACGTTTTAAAATCGTCAGTATAAGGAAAAATATGAATTTACCACTGGTTCGGAAAGCCGTCTCGACAGAGAAGAGCCGGCAACAATATATAGGCATAGTTGCTCCTTCAAAATCATAAAAAAATGTAACATCTTACATAAGTATTTATAATAACAATAATGGCAATTTATTTAAGTATATGACAACCTATCATGAATAAGTTGTATACTTATATTTAAGTTTATAACGTCATTATTTATTTATTAACCAATGGAACGAAATCATTTTTAGTAACTTATTATTTCCAATATAACTAAAGTAATATTATGTATATATAAGGTATAATGTTTAAACTATGTTTCTTCTGTAACTATACTTTTGACTAAATCCTGTACTGTACCTGTACTGTAGGTACTTAACCTGTTTTATTTTTTCCTAACATGACTATTGCACTACCTTATTGATGTGGAACTAACATATTAGGTTATCTTCTCTCTTTTTCCTCAATATTTATCATGACCTGCACTCCAGGTCATTTAGAAGAGGTGAATGCTGCTTCTTCTGACGCATAATATTTAATTCACTTTACCTGCACCGGCATCTGCACCATTTAAGTAACCACTGTTTTCCCACATATTATAATAATTATTAAACAATAGCTGCAAAAGACCTTATAATTGGATTAGTAAGAATCTAAGTAAAACTCCGGTACAATTATTACCAAGTAATACATATACATAATAGACTAGGTACATACTTAAATGCTCGGTTATTATTTAATATCTATATTCTGTATATTATGTACTTTGTTACTAAAACAATATATATTTCAATTTTAATTCAATATACCTAATAAAATCGGAATATAATATGTATATCCGTACCTACCCTAAATAATATAATAAATATTATACGGCAAAATTTAACCAAATATATTAATTTTCATTTCATTCATACAGAAACATCCAAATATGGTTCGCATTTGAATTCCTAAATTTATAAATTCAGATAGGTCACGCAATATTAAAATGCGACATGTATTACAATATTAAGGTTCATAAATTTTATTAATTATTTAAATACAAACTTTCGGGTACGTATAAAGCAATCCGACAGAATTAAATAAGCATTTTGGAGTCTTGCTCTGCAACACTACAATATCACACTATAGGTTCTGTGCCAGTGCCTTCTATTGAACCGCTTCTAGCTTCACCTGTGTGTTCGTATGACTGTATGCAACCGATTCTTTCGACTCGCTAATGACCTACCCAAACCGTACAGATTTCACTCAAATATTGCACACTTATCAAGGATTTGCTTCAGTGACAATATTACGACAATTTATTGACAATACAATAATGAATATTTAGTAAAGCGTGATTAATTATTACTTTTTTTTATATTTGTAGCCTCAACACACACGCCCTTTTGTTCGTTTTATCGTTATTACATTAATTACACAAATTTAATTAATTTAACGAACCCAAAACGAATCACAATGTATCATTTTGTTGAAGACATAATATCTTTCCTAATTTGTTACTTATAACACAATTTGTAATTAATAGCCACTTGAAAAATAAGAAGGAGACAACTAAATAACAAAAATAATGGCTAGGCATTAATGGTCTGAAAATAGATAACTATACATTTTTTTTTTAACTGTAGGTGCATTACAACTTTAACTTTCCCAAAATTGAAGCAACAATAAATAAAAGCAATCAATAAAAATTTTGTTACCTATAACTATATAAGTATGTGCATAAATTAATTACTTGAATGTACAATATTTAATTTTGCATTTTGAAATCACTATACCACCACAATATTGTAGAAATTAATACTTGGAACTTTTATTCTGAATTAGGTAGTTTCTTTTAAACACGAATGGTGAACTTTTCGCGAAAATACGTTTTGTTATAAATAACACGTTTTGCTATTTATATCAGGAAGTCAGGAACGGCACATTTTTCTTGTTTTGACAAGACATCTTTAACGTATTTCTTAATTGATAATATATTAAAGTGAAACTTTTATTACATCGTCTCAAACTTTTTGGTCTGTGTAGCGCATGTCGCGTGACGGTCGGCTGCCGAGTAGGTATAAAGCAGTGTTCGGAACCGTACGATAATTATCGTACAAATACGATAATTTTGTGCCTAAGTTTCACTTTTACCGTGGTTTCATAAAACCACACAATATTTTTTTTTATTTTCAATCAAGTACGATATCCATTATTTTATCGTAGCGGTGTTATTGCATTAGGTGCGATATTTAATGTTCAAAAGATGAGCTCTTAAAATATGTATTACGTAGGTACTTTATGAATATGAAAGCAGACCAGTCTTACAAACCACTATTAAAACTTTGATTTTATATGAATTACAACGTTGTAAATCTTATTAACTACCTAAATTCTCAATAACTTTTTAAACTTGTTAATAAGATTATTGGTGTATTGACTTTTATAATACAATTCACGTTGGTGTTTGTGTTGCTGATTTTCCCTTCTATACCAATAATAAAATTGGTGTGTTTGTAATATAGTAATAACAAGATGCACATGGTATATGATTTTACCATGCACGGTACTTACATATACCAATATTTGCGGTATGATGTGGTTATGATCATGTTATGATCCATTTTCATTTTACGTTAATTGTTCAGCTTGAAATTGACATTTATTATCTATCATAATATTTTAAGTGTATATTTGACATTTGGCGTGATTTCTGTCACACGTGTTTGGGTTATTAATTTGTGTTTTGGCTATTTTAACAATAATATATTCACTTTGAGCTGTTTTGTGTTCGTCTTTAAGTGTTTAGTCTGTGGTTATAGTGGTAAGTGTACTAACAATTCACTAATATGGGCCCTGATCCACCCGATCCTAAGCCCCCGGACGTCCAGGAAAGAAGCATGGAATTGGACATCTCTCAGAATAAGAGGCAAAGGTGTCCATCACCTGAGTCTACAGATGAATCTCCAACCAAACGCTTTGTTCCATCTGATCCCATTTCACTTGTTAATCCGTCTATATTTGTTGATCCTATTTTAAATAATCCTATAAGATATAGTGGTGATGAAGTTGGACCATACATTGTCCACGTATCTCGCGTAGAAAACGATCCTTCTGCCGGCCTGTCCATCCGTCCGATCAAATTTGGATCTTTCTTATATAGCCAAAAAGTACCTAATATTTTAAGAGACGGAGTAAAATCTGTTGGCCGCAACAGGATATCGGTTGAGTTTGCATCAGCTGAGGATGCTAATAATTTTTTATCTTTACCTGCTTTGGCCGAAGCTAAATTTAAGGCATTCATTCCTACCTATCATATCACCCGCATGGGTATTGTAAAAGGAATACCGATAGAATGGACCATGGATGATTTGGTGGAGTGTGCAGAATTCCCTAACAGGCACGGTCGCATACTTAAAGCACGTAGACTTAACAAAAAAGCTAGCCTTGATGGAATTACAACTTGGGTTCCATCCCAAACGGTGGTTCTAACTTTCTTAGGTCAAGCAATGCCATCAAAAATCTATTGTAGATACACTTCACTTCCTGTAGAAATTTACCATTACCCAACCATCCAGTGCCACAAGTGCTGTCGCTTTGGGCATATCCGCGACCAGTGCCGCTCAAAAGAGAGGTGCTACAAATGTACACAAAACCACTCGGGTGACTCCTGCCCCATTCAAGAATCTCAAGCACTATGTGTCCATTGCAATGGCACTCACTTCGCCATTGACAAAAATTGCCCGGAACACAGCCGGCAAAAGTCAATTAAACTTTTGATGGCCACAGAAGGTATCTCATTCGAGGAAGCCTCTAAGCTTACCCCTTCAGTGTACAGACCCTTTTCGGAAACAGCCAGTTTCGTTTTTGCGCCCAGATCACAACAATCACCTGTTTTCCCCACCCCTTCTATGAAACAATCCAATAGTGTTCGTCAAACTCGTCCTCTTAATAAAACTTCATACAAAAAGACCTATTCTATACCCCCTCGCACTCATGCACCACTAGGCAAAACATATGATGTAGCTGCACACCGCCAAATAACTCAGGAATTACCCTCTACTCAACCGAATGGTTGTGCCTTATCCCAAAACCCAGACCCCCCGGTTGTACTTAGCTCTAATGTTGAGCTTTATGTTTCAGCCTTAGAAACTTTTCTTAAAAAAACAGATTCAATACCGACCAACGTTGCCCATAGACTTATAAATCTCATCTCTCTATTTAACAGTAATGGCCCTCACAATCCTCCAGTGGAACGCTCAAAGCATTCGTCCGAAATGTCATGAAGTACTTGACCTTATTTCAACCCACAACCCTATAGCTTTTGCCATCTCGGAGACATGGCTAGTTCCCGGAAGTCACTTTCGGTTTCCTGGCTTTTTCTGTCTGCGAGATGACAGAGCCGATGGGTATGCTGGAACAGCACTTTTACTTAAACATTGTTTAAATTTCTCTCATATTCTATTGCCTATGCATGATCAGCGTATTAACGCTGTGGCTGCAAGATGCAATAATGTCTCTATTATTTCTGTCTACATTTCTCATCCTCATCCTTCTATTATACCTGATCTTTCACTTATACTTTCCTCCGTACCGTCTCCTCTTTTAGTATTGGGCGATTTCAATGCTCAGCACACTTCTTGGGGATCTTCTGTTTGCAATACATTTGGGCACCTGCTAATGGATCTGCTTGATGACCTTGACCTCTGTGTAATTAACGATGGATCTCCCACTAGGAGAGTCCTTCCTAATCAGAGTCTCTCCTCTGTAGTTGATCTATGTATTTGTTCTTCCTCCTTGGCTCCATCCCTCACCAATTTAACTCTCTAGTACTCATGGTAGCGACCACTTTCCTCTTCTCTCTTCCCTTTCCCAGTCTGTTATCCCATTGACTTCCCCTTTCCCACCCCTACTCATGTATAGACTTTGTAAAGCAAACTGGCAGAATTATGCTACTGGTCTTGACAATCTGGTTGAGTCCCTTCCTTCCGTTTCTCTTGATAATGATCTACGTACTTATTCTGACTTTGTGGATTGTATTAAAAACGCAGCAGCGAATAATATCCCTCTTAAATCCGTTTCTAACTCTGGTTCTCGCAAAGTCTCTCCGCCATGGTGGGACGATGAATGCTCAGCTTCTGTCAACTGAAGGAGAGAGGCCGAAATTCAGTATAATGCTTCCATGTCCGTTGACAATTTTATATATTATAAAAGAATAGCCGCTCGTACCAAGCTTTTTCTTAAAAATAAAAAGAAAGCAGGCTGGCAAACATTTTGCGAGAGTCTGTCGCCTAGAACACCTGCAACAGTTATTTGGAAGAACATACGTAAATTTCGTGGCTCTCTTTCTTGTAACGACATGGATTCCAATGACTCCTCAGTGTGGCTTGAAGAGTTCGCTGATAAGTTCTCCCCTCCCTTTGTCCCGTCTTTAGATTCTTTCCCTATGGCCACTGGTCCGCTCGTCTCGTCTCATGATAACAATATGGAAGCCATATTCTCCCTGGAAGAGCTAAATGTAGCCCTCAGCGGTCTCTTAGACTCCTCTCCCGGATTAGATGGCATTCCTTATTCTTTCATACGCCAATCCGGTCCCATAACCAAACAGTACTTTTTAAACTTAGTAAATTTATTTTATGAATTCGGTTACATCCCTGACTCTTGGAAATCGCATCTCATAATTCCTATACTAAAACCAGGCAAACAAGCCTCTTGTGCCGACTCCTATCGACCAATCGCTCTTTCTTCGTGTCTGTCTAAGATAGCTGAACACATGGTTAAAAATAGACTTGAGTGGCTTGTAGAAAATAGGGGACTGTTATCCAGGTCTCAATTTGGATTTAGAAAGGGTATGAGTGTACTGGATTGTTTAGGCATTTTATCCACAGACATTCGATCGGCCTTTGAAAGAAAACAGTATTTGGTAGGCGTCTTTTTAGATATAGCGTCAGCCTACGATAACGTACTTCTTCCGTTACTCAGAAACAAATTGTTACAGCTGAGTATCCCAGTGAGGATGATACGATTTATCTGCAATCTTTTAATGTCAAGATCCATCCAAGTGCGCCATAACTCTCATATTTCTTCCACTAGGCTTACCTGGAAGGGGCTCCCTCAAGGATCGGTATTAAGTCCTCTCCTATATGCTATCTACACTTTCAACTTGGACACGACGGTCACATCATTCTGTGACATACTTCAATATGCAGACGATATAACCTTATTTGCTCAGTCCCATGACATGGATGAAATCACCTCGCGCCTTAATTCAGCTTTGTCGTATCTTCGTGATTGGCTGTCGGATCATGGTATGACTGTATCTGTACCAAAATGTTGTGTTGTAGTTTTCACTAAAAAGCGCCACATTCCCGCACCAACCTTAATACTGGGCGATGAACCAATTCCAGTCACTAATAAAGTTAAGTATCTAGGCGTTATATTGGATTCAAGGTTATCTGGTTCCCCACATGTTAACTACATCAGTCAAAAATGCGAAAAAGGGATTAATATATTACGATCTCTGGCAGGAGTATGGTGGGGAGCCCACCCATACTGTCAGAAACTTATTTATAATGCTGTGGTGCGTAGTCACTTAGACTATGCTTCTTTCATACTCGATCCATGCAATAAGACGGCACTGAATAAACTAGACAAAGTGCAATCTCGTTGTCTACGCTTGATTACCGGAGCAATGAAATCTACCCCGGTTAACGCCTTGCAGGTTGAGTGTGTTGACCCTCCCCTAGCTCTCCGCAGACAGTATCTGTGTGATAAATATTTTTTTAAATCCATATATTACTCTTCCCATATCCTTTGGCCCAAACTCCATAATCTCCTTCAAATCTCCACTAGTCAAAATCTCCGACCCTCTGCTAATTTTTCTTGTTTACTAAAAAGCTTCATAAGATTCACCCGTCTGCCTGATCCTACTGTTCAGTTTGAACTTTAATAATAATAATAATAATACAAAAGATTTATTGCAACCAACAGAACATACATAATAATACACGATACAAAAAAGGGAAAACAAACATAAAATAACACAAAATAATAAGGAATTTACAAATTACAATAGTTATAAGTACACAAATGTATTATGTGTGTTGCGCACTGGCTGCAATTAGGCCCTGGCTCAGCATAATGTTATGGGAGCAAGCTCCACAACGCTGGTAATTCTGCCAGATACCCAGATGAATAGTTTGCGCCTCCAATCAAGTATGAATATTATATAAGTATAATAAAAATAGAATAATTAATTATGAATTTAAAGCAATAATAAATGTGTAATAATAATAATATACAAGTAGTAGAATAGATATATTTGGTCAATTAAAATCAGTATTTATATGTAGGTATATATATGTATAATGTGTTAATTTATAAATTAGGATACGTATAGTCAAAGGAAATAAAATTAAGATGATTGTAAATTAAGCAGTAGTGATTTGTAAGTGCGACGAAAGTTGGATTTGCATTTGGGTTTTTTATTGGAGGTGGTATGTTATCCTCTCTTCCTTATGTTACTTTATCCTCTCTTCTCCGTTAACTTCCAGTCACTTACGTACAATCCACCCATACTTTTAAATTGTGGCATAACTAAAGATACAATTAACGCTAATGCTACATTTAATGAAATTGTAGCCAATAAATGGCCCAATTGGCACCTCTTTTTTACCGATGCCTCAAAAATGTCCGATATGTCATGTGTGGGAGTCGCTGTTTGGTACCCTCAATCCAGCATTATTCTTCAGTTTAAGTGCCCCCCTTTATCTACTGTTTACACTGGTGAAGCTACAGGCATTCTCGAAGCCCTCAATTTCATTAACTCTCACAACTTTGATAAAGCGGTTATATTTTCCGACTCATTAAGCTGCCTCCAAGCCCTTCTATCTAATCCTTTTCGATCTAAATCCTGTCACCCCTTGATTTTAAGAATACGTGTGGTGCTTCTAAATTGCCTCAATAAGGGTCTCCACATTCAAATCACTTACATACCAGGTCATATTGGTATAGGGGGTAATGAGATGGCTGACTCTTTGGCTAAGTCTGCTACGCAAGTGGGTTGCAATACTCACTTCAGTAATTATAGTCAAGACCTTGTTCCACTATCAAAATTGCGTTTGGATGGGAAGTGGTTGAATCTTTGGCAAGAGTCCAGCCGCACAAAAGGTAAATTCTATTGGGATATTCAGCCTACTATTCCACACAAACCGTGGTTTTTCCGTTTTCGCAAATTTGACAAACTAGTAACATCCACTATCTGTCGACTCCGCTTCGGCCATGCTTGTACTCCTGTCCACCTGGCGAAAATTAGAGTACGTGATCACTCTATTTGTGAGTGTGGTTTGGATGAAGGTACTACTGACCACCTATTCTTTGAATGTACCAAGCTTCGTTCTTCATTACTGGATGTCCTCCCTCCTGAAATCCCTCGTCCCACAAATTTTAAATGTTTGTTGACATTAGTGCCTTCCAAATTTGTTGAAATTCTATCTAAATTTATTTCCTTTAACAAACTAAAGTATTAACCCCTTATTATATTTATAAACTATATTAGTGTATCCTGTAGTCTGTAATATATATAACCTGTATCGTCTTATGTGTTTGTTCTAGCCGCTCCAAGTTGATCAAAATTTCTGCATTTTCCCACTCAGTTCCAAATGTTAAATGTCACAACCGAACAAGTCTAACTGGCTGAAATTTGAGTCCTGTCTCTCCCATATATACTGGACATTGGCGAAGTCCCTTTTTATTGGGTGGAGCCATTAATTAAGAGAAGAAGAAGTGTATATTTGACAGGTCGTTTGTCACTATACACTATCTGTCAAAGTAATTATTATCTACAATAATTATCGATTCATATTTTATGCCAACTGTCTATTGTCCAACTATTGTCTTTCACGGTATATTATTGTATAATTTACGTAAAAGTCGTTTTGCAACGTTCCAACATGTAATAATTAACAGTGTGTTATAACCCCAAACCGAGGTGCTACATTCTTAATGAGGGAGTAGTGTTACAGTACTGCTAAGTTCCGCTTAGGAACCTTCTACATACCTGCAACGTTCCCGCGCTGAGGGAATTGCCGCGTCATTGCCACGTTCCGAACGGAACCTCATACGCTGCTACGTACCGCTTAAGACCCATCTTCAGTAGTACTACGTCATTGCTACGATCTCGCTGAAGGATTACTGCAATGTTCCCGCTGAGGAAATCCTTCTACGTCTTATTTGCTTCGGCTACTTAATTCCTGTTGAAGGAATTCAGCGAAAACCCTAAAGACACCCTCCCGCCTGGCCTTCGCAACAAGACGCGCACTCCATCTTGCGTCCACCTATAATCAGGGGAGTAAGGGCCCTACCGGAGGGTTTGCACCTAGGCACGCCACGACCCTTATTGTTACTGATATTTGTATTTTATTTAATTAATTAAATTAATTGTCGACTGTATGGTGAGTAGTTATTTTTTTATTTATTTCCCTCCTCACCTACAACGCCGCACAGTTGTAGGTATATAATAAAAATGAATAGCCAAATGTGTTGCTAAGTGTAAAACTTGAACGTCGGCGTAACGGCTCGATCAATTCGGCTAATATTCATATTCCAATTCGTTTAACGAGCACGATAAAGGGCTAAAGAGTAGAACAGCGTCTGCCGGGTGGCTAGTTTGAAATATATTCCCTAAAGGTACGTTGAATAATTCAATTTGAATCTTTGGTTTATAATTAGTATTTTTTTTTTTGTAAATTACACTTTTCTTTTTTTTTTACTAACACTTAACTGAATACAGAAACCACTCTGTCTGTCTCTCTTTCAATTTTTTTTTTAATGTTCATTGTTTTATTACTTATCCTGTTTATAATTATTACACTATCACTAGTATACGTAGTATATTATTATTAGTCTGTGCTATCACTTAACCTGACTAACTTTATAGTTGTCGGTTAAATGTGCAATATCGCAGATATTTTAGGCGTTGTTATCATCGTGATCATTCTTTCTTTGTTTAACAAAATCTGTTATGAAATTATGAAAATATGAAGTCTCTTTAGATACGAATAATAAAAGCTACAGTAAATATTTTAGTATTTACTATTTATACTCTTAAAAATTGTATTATTCCAATTTTTATTTGGATAACAATACTAACCGTAAGTATTTTCGAAGATACAATCCATCTTAAGAAACACTATGAAATGATGACTAACTATCACATCTTTTTAAAATCACGTATACAAGTGTATGAATTCACAATAGGGGCGTCACCCCATAATGTAAACATTTTATACGAGCATCACCCGTATCAAACATCGGCGTGTAGTACAGAAAGACACCACGCGTTACATCGTATCACATCACTACAGGCATCACCTGTATTGTGATTATATTACGACTACCAGGCATCATCTGGTATAACATTACAAAGTAGGTACACACGGGCGTCACCCGACTTTTTTTTGTACTACCAGGCATCATCTGGTATAACATTACAAAGTACACACGGGCGTCACCCGATTTTTGTTTTTGTACTACCAGGCATCATCTGGTATAACATTACAAAGTACACACGGGCGTCACCCGATTTTTGTTTTTGTACTACCAGGCATCATCTGGTATAACATTACAAAATACACACGGGCGTCACCCGATTTTTTCTTGACCACCAGGCATTATCTGGTATCACACGGGCATCACCCGTTTTTTCCTGTACTACCAGGCATTATCTGGTAACACATTTTAAAGTACGTACACGGGCATCACCCGTTTTTTTCCTGTACTACCAGGCATCATCTGGTAACACATTTTAAAGTACGTACACGGGCGTTACCCTTTTTTTTTTCTCAAGCTTCATCTTGTAACATTATAGCTTAATAACAACAAATTTAGAAATACCTTGTCGTGGTCCACATCATCATCGAAACACATACATCAGAACTTCCATAATGTTACTATATTAGCCTGTCCAGGAAACTTACGTTCCTTGCATGATCATTATTAATTACTTCTTTATGTGCAATAATAAATAATCTTAAATAATACTCATGCAACTTCACATCGAGTAATTAAATAAGAAATAAGTGGGTATTTGGTATAATTCTATTTTGTAACCAGACGAATCTATTCTGAACTGATCGGGAATCGAACCTTCTTAGCTCATTTAATCATGTTTAACCAATCCTCTAAGCAGGTTCTTACATATCACTATTAATAAATTTATATGTAAACAAATGTCCCAAAATAATAATCTACAGCCTCGACTAAACAAAATATCACATTTAGTCTCGCATAACGCAGTTACAGTCCTATGCATGACTACGTGAGTACTGGACGACGCTAGCTGTATACCTGTACAGTGTACACTGTACAGTGTATTTATCATACAGGCACCATACGCTTGAGCAAAAAAGACAGCCCGCGTATGCTTGGGTATCAGTGTAGTTATGTATACGAGAAACAATTTACAACACCTACAAATTTATCCTTCTGGCTACAATAATTGTTTAAGAGGTTTTGCTAAATCTTGATGTAAACGAAACCTTCGTTTTCTACGGAGGCCTCTCGAAAGGCACGCACATGTTATCTACGTACTTTGTGCGGGTATATATATATATATATATTTTTTTTTTTACGTAAGCGGCACAAAATATCATAATGAAAATAAGTATGTATGTATATTATTATTAACTTTAATACTCGTTTCGATGTAACTCGACTGTGGATATAATTAGTTCAATAATTATCACAGCACACTTATTTCCTCCCTTTTTTTTTGTTTTGTAATTTTATTATCAAAAAATTACTTACATTTATTCCCGATTTACCTCGTCGCCAAAATGTAGTGTATGTCCTTCCCTATTATCGGCTCTTAGACGCGCGTGCCCTCTCACTCCGACCGCCCGCAGCCAACTGAGCTGTGTGAGCTGTGTCACCGTTGCACGTGCGCAAGAGATGACATAATACTTCCCTCTCTTTCACTCACATACACTACAACCACACAGCCTTTTTTTTAAAGTTCACGGCTCCCGGGGAAGGAGCCGTGGGTTATGTCGGATTCCTACCGACTAAAACCCCACTGTGTACTAACGCGCTGCTTTAGACGGGATGCGGGAACACTATCGCAATCTTCCGCATGTCCCGCCCAGCAGTTGCCCGTTTCCAGGCCCTCCGCGAATTGCCTGTTTCCAGGCCCTCCAAACCAAATTACCCACCCCGAGGCGGCGCAAGCTGGCACACGAGCTCACGCCACCCACTCGCCGACGATGGATTGTTACTTGTTAGTACCACACAGCCTACACTTATCGAAGATCGGTTTTTTAGGGTTCCGAACCTCAAAAGGAGAAAACGGATTCTTTATAGGATAACTTAGTTGTATGTCTGTCTGTCAAGACCATTTTTCGCGTGGTACCTCAACTCAATCTCAAATTTATATCATATACTCAAGTCTACTGTACCTTGAAGCTGTGAAAAAATTAAACATCTAAGCCAACGCAATCAAAAGATACAGCTGTTTATACTGCAAATTTTCGACATTCGCAAAGGAAGTAAAATCTGCAGGGTAGGCACTTCCCGTGAACTCAGCATCTTGAAATTTGGTACAAAGTAACGTCTCATAACACAGATATAGGAATAATTGCGAAAAACATAAATTTTTGTTACACCATATAATAAAAAATAGGTTTGTTCTGAACCCTCAGTGCATGAGTCCGACTTGCACTTGGCCAGTCTTTATTTTTTTTTCAATGAACAACGCTCTCTGGTGTTACTGGTGTAGTATAATATGACTAAGGTATCATCGATTTCCGAAGTAGGTATAGAAAAAAACTAAAAATAAAACAAAATGTCTTGACGTCATTTTTATTATTTACATTACAAAGCTATTATTAATTTCATATAAAAGACAGGGTGATGTTCTCATATTGTGTTCTTTATTTTTCTGCTCTAGAGCGATCTGTAAAAAGAAAATCATTATTACTGTTTTCTATACTAATATTATAAAGAGGAAAGGTTTGTAATTATGTACCTATGTATGTATGTATGGTTTTCACGCATAAACTACTGGACCGATTTGAAAAATTCTTTCACCATTAGAAAGCTGCATCTTCACTGAGCAACATAGGCTATATTGCATTTTCAAAAAAAAATAGAGATCCTTACCAAAAATGCAATAATGTAACCTGATAGGCCATCCACACGTCTGCCGAACAACGTGACAAACAACGAACACATAGGTATTTTCTGTTTACGTATTTAATAATAATTGTATGAACTCATAAGGGAAGGCACTGTTTTCTGAGACACAGGTAATAACCTAGTTCAGAAGGCAGAGCAAAATTGTGAACTGAATATGTAAAATTTGCTAATAAATATTATTTTATTTTTTTATTTTTTTATACGGACAGCACTATACGAAGAAAAGAGATGTACTTAGTTCTTTCTCGCTTCTCTGTATAGCGCCGTCCCTATGTGTTCGTTGTTTGTCACGTTGTTCGGCAGACGTGTGGATGGCCTACAAGGTGTAAAAAATTCCTTAATAAAAACTCTGTCATCGCGTGCGCTGCGGAATCTATTCCTTGAAGTACGAGGATGGTTCTTATGAAAAAAAACGTAAACATGTAAACATGTAAAACGTAAACAACCACGGGCGAAGCCGGGGCGGACCGCTAGTTCCTAATATACCGGGTGTAATTGTTATGTATGCACAGGCGATTATTCCGTTACCATTGCCTTGCATATATCAAGAAACATTTTTGTTTAAACTTATTAATAAAGTTATTATTGTCATTTTACTCATTAGGTAAAGTACTTTCGATATCAGTTTAAAGTTTTTTACACGTTGTATAGTATACATAATACATATACTCTATAACATCTAAGCAGTGAATGAGAAAACAATATTCTAAAAAGGAGATAATACAGTTAAAATATAGTTTTTGAGAATATAATTATTTCTAGTTCCACGGTAATATTATATGTATACATTCAGGTAAGCTTGTAAGAAGAATAACATAAAGTTACGTACAAATTCAATATCGGCGTTTCGATTCGAACCAATTGCAATGTCGGCAACACCTCTAGGTATAAACAAAATAAAGAGATATTAGACACATAAATGATCATCATTAAAAAAAAATATTTTAAGTGATGGTACATAAAAAAAATATATTCAATTCCACAATGTGGACACACACAATGAAAACGAATTATAAGTAATAACAGCTCTTACAGAAAACCTCAAAATTACAAAGAAAGAATAAAATTCACATCTTTGAAATAAAGTTCCTTTTTTATATATTTATTAAAATAAATTATATGCAAAAATACAAATAAATTTGTAGAAAATTTAAAGTAAAGGTTCCCGTTTTGCGATCAAACATTAAATTTTTGTTATCATTTTGAAAAACTTACCCAAAGCAGCGGAATAGACGGTAGCTATTTGGGCGACAAAAACGACCCAAATCACAGAGATTATTATCAAAGGAAATTACTCAAACCACATCCTCAATGAACGTTGCATTTTTAACTTCTAAATGTGACAAAATCTACACATACGCCTTATATATTGGGAACTTGTTCTTATCATGTTAATTAATAATGTATCTAGTGTTAAATAAATTGAAAGAACAAGGAAATAACAAAGTTCCCAATGATTAATAGAAAGTAATTAGTTTTTTGTTTCAGATGCTTTTGATCAGTCATTGTACAAAATAAAATGTATCATTTGTTTACAATGATTATTTTTCCGACCCAAATATCGACCAATAGAATTGCATCATTCGACGTCACGTGGTACAACCTACATGGTATTATACTGATAATTTTTTGAAAATTTTCTCTGGTCGTTGACGTCAAACTGACAGGTTGAATTCAATTGTGAAATTATTGGCCGACATTTGGGACGGAAAAATAATCTCCCGAATACCACACGAGCTTCAAAATTATCTGGCATTTCCCTCAAGGTTCCCTGCAAACAAATAAAGTCGTCAAGTTTTTCAGGAAAAATCACTCGCGCTTCGCGCTCGTGATTTTTTAACCTTGACTAAAAACTTGACTCCTTCATTTGTTTGCAACGAACCTATCGGAAAATACCCGATAATTTTGAAGCTCTTGTGGTATTATAAGTGAATATTTTCACGGTAATTCAAGTACCTAATTAGTGTATCTGTCGTGGCCATATCGTAGATTTGCTCATTTCATGAAATGATTGATCATTTCACGAAATGGTCGCATTTCATGATGTGGCCAACATAGTTTGACCAGATCGTTGTATCGTCAACGTTTCACGATTTTGTCATCCACATTTGGCCAGATCGTATAAAGTATAGGGAGTCCATAAAATATTTAAAAAAATCAGAATATTTTAAGAACTTGTTTATTGTCATTTAAGTTATTGCCGCGGCAGCGGCCGGAGAGTGCCAGAAGCCAATAGTTTTTGTAATATTAAACAGTTAGGTTAGGTTAGGTTAGACTGTTAAAACAGCCAGAAGCGAATCGCTTTAAAAAAAAAAAAAAAAAAACAATTATAATAATATAGTAGGATATATATAAATATAGTTATAGGATTTTAGACGCATTTTTTCTTGAATATAACATATCCACAGTTTCCATAGTACTCGAATCTTTTCGTCGTAAATTCTTTGCTATGACTTTCTTCATAATGTTATTTAACGAATTATGAAGTTTTTAACTGCGAATAAAATTTTCACCAGCAGCCGCCATCTTCACACATAAACACAGCCCTTGCAGCGCCTCTACCAATGATTAATGTAACTACTTTACGATAATATGATCTAATAATTTTGATCATTTCATGAGTTTTCATAGACAAAATACTCACATTAAGCGAAGACGGTTGTGCGAAGCTAGAGAAGAAAACATGGATTTGGAGCAAAAAATAGGATTTTTTTTTCGACTTTTTGTTGTTAAGTATTTTTTACGTGATCAGTGTATGCAAAACTACAAGCCCCTTCACGCTTAGTATACCAATAGTGGGACACCCTGTACCATCTATATGAATTATAGAACATAATTAGTTTTTATGGTGGGAAATTTCCATCCCAGGAAATTAATGAATGTTTTTGTCTAGTCTCTCCGTTGCTCTATTTCTCTTGATTTTAGCATGATGATATATAGCGATATGGCCTTCCTCTATAAATGAATTATCTAACAGTGAAATAATCTTCCAAATCGGACCAATGGTTCCTGAGATGAGCGCGTTCAATCAAACAATCAAATTCTTCAGCTTTTTAACATAACATAATAATATTATGCAGTTATTATTCTTTTAATTATTTACAAGTACGTATTTCCTTAAATTTGTTTGTGCCCCATTAATATATATTTGATATAGATGTACCTACTTACATAAATGCTCATTTATACAGACAACGAATAAAAAAAAATAACTAAAGTACCAACTAATCTACTAAAATAAGAACCTCAAGGTATAATAAAGGTGTAAGGTATGCAAAAATAAAACAAAAATTTTCGTAAATTATCTATTTTATAAAAATTACAATTTAATGGCGAGATGTTATAACTATATCACATTGTCTGCTTATTGCACTGGGCACTTTGGTTTCGCCGCCATGTTCTCGATATGAAGATTAACGTCTGAAAATAATGAAATAAAGTGTTATTTAACTGTTACCATAACTAAATATTTACTACATGAATCTTTTGGCACGTAAATTTTATCAAAGTTAATACATAGTTATTATTAACTATGTATTAACTCAGGGCATATGACGTTTAAAGCCGGCTACACACGTACCTGCCGCAAGGGCAATATAGGAATTGCTCCCTTAATTGCCTCCTGAATTGTTATGTATATAGACAAGCAGGGGCAATTTTTATATTGACCTCTTTGGCTTTTTAATTGCTCCAACTGCCGTGCAACCGGTATTGATATGTTCAATAAATTGTTTTTATTTTTATTGTCCCTGCGGCAGGTGTGTGTGTAGCCTGCTTAAAATATTTTCGAGAATGTCCCAAAAATTTATTATAGTCTATATTATATTATATTAGTCTTCCACTTCTGGTACAGATTTATTGTATGCTGGTCATGTATCATTATTTAACTTTCTGTTTATTTTACTTGTTGTTCTTTTAAATATACTAGTTTTATCACGACAACCGATTATCACGCAATGTGGACCACAAAAAGGGATTTAAGAAATATTTCGATAAAACCTATTTTTTTTTAAACAGTTTAAAGAATAATTTGTCATGGCATCCACAGACTGATGAGCATACGATAGCTACTATTTATGAACATGTATTTCATGACATTATATTTATATAAAGTATAAGAACTCACCCGTATTTGCCTCCCGAGCTAGCGTGAGCGCTGGCACTGGAGCTGGCGCTGGAACCGCCGTATCCACCGTGACCGCCGTTACCGCCGCCGTTTCCGCCACCGTGTCCACCGCCGTTTCCGCCACCGTGTCCACCGCCGTTTCCGCCACCGTGTCCACCGCCGTTTCCGCCACCGTGTCCACCGCCGTTTCCGCCACCGTGTCCACCGCCGTTTCCGCCACCGTGTCCACCGCCGTTTCCGCCACCGTATCCACCGCCGTTTCCGCCACCGTGTCCACCGCCGTTTCCGCCACCGTGTCCACCGCCTACACCGCCGCCGTTTCCACCGCCGGGTCCGCCTCCGTGACCACCGCCGTTTCCACCGCCGTTTCCGCCTCCCGATCCACCGCCGTTTCCACCGCCCATACCACCGCCGTGACCGCCCCCGTTTCCTCCGCCAAGACCGCCTCCATGACCAAAGCCTCCTCCGAGGCCATAGCCGCCACCACCGCCACCACCTGTAACAGTTGTAAGATGATCAATACATAAAGAGATTTGCACTACCTATGCTTTGAGATGTTTCATACACACAGTTATTTTTGTATTACTTAGTGATAAAGTTTAAATATGTAATTTGCTAAACGTGTCCTTTCAAGGTTTACTTATGAAATTTAAGCAATTTTAATTAAAACCTATAATTAACAGTGCTGTCTAGTTTGTAATATTTAAAAAGCTTTTTTACTATGTACTTTTTATAGTATTGAATTGATACGATCGTCGAGTCTAAATTGTAACATCACAATGTATCGTAATATATTAGCAAAAGCTCCTTATCTCCTAACCCACCGCCGGCGCCCTTACCGCCGCTGGAACCACCGCCAAAACCGGAACCACCGCCGCCGCCACCGCCGCCGCCAGAACCACCGCCGTTACCACCGTAACCTGGAATTAAAAGAAGAACGATCTGTTATATTAAAAAAAGACGTGTGGCACTCGGGGACTGCCGCGGTAAAGCTATTGCATGCTATGCCTTCAAGCCACACCTCCGCGCCCGTCGGAGTGGGGAGCGTGAGGTTTTTTCGTTACGGAATTTCTGGATTCGGTCCCCGCGATAGAAGCTATGCAATAGCTTAAAAAAAATAGGACTAATACAAATACGTAAAAATATAGGAACACCGAACAATATAATTAAGAGCAGGACTTTTCTTAGATTATTTTCTTTATCGTTCGTTTCTTTTTTTTTGTTCAATTTTAAAACATAGCAAATACAAAGGCATTTATTTATAGACATGTCGAACATTCATTTACTAATTACATTAGCAAATAATAATTATTACTAAATTGTTGTATTAATAATTAATATTACACTGCCAAGTGAAAAATATTATTAAATAATGAATCTATACTAATATTATAAAGCTGAAGAGTTTGTTTGTTTGTTTGAACGCGCTAATCTCAGGAACTACTGGTCCGATTTGAAAAATTCTTTCGGTCTTAGATAGCCCATTTATCGAGGAAGGTTATAGCTGTGGTTATAGGCTATAATATATCATCACGCTAAGATAAACAGGAGCGGAGCAATGCGGGTGAAACCGCGCGGCACAGCTAGTGTAATATAAAAATGCTTAAGAACCTCTCTGGCGGAACATCATAATTTATGTAAAATAGGTACCTACTATCCTCGGAAAATTTTGCAAAATTAAAAACTGCATTAGTTAACACGTTTTTTGTTATTATTAAATCGTATAGGTACGTGGGTTTTTACTTTTCTATACTAATATTATAAAGCTGAAGAGTTTGTTTGTTTGTTTGTTTGTTTGTTTGTTTGTTTGAACGCGCTAATCTCAGAAACTACTGGTTCGAATTGAAAAATTCTTTTTATGTTGAATAGAATATTTATCGAGGAAGGCTATAGGCTATATAACATCACGATATAACGATTGGGAGCGAAGAAATAATGGAAAATGTAAAAAAAACGGAGAAAATTATTCATCCTTGAGGGCTTCCATTACGTGCGCTGCGTAAACGGTTCGAGATACCAAAAATATATGTATGAAAGAATTATTCCTTTTGAAATGATCTAAAAAAATGTCCGCGACAGTATTATAAAGCTGAAGAGTTTGTTTGTTTGTTTGTTTGTTTGTTTGTTTGTTTGTTTGAACGCGCTAATCTCAGAAACTACTGGTTCGAATTGAAAAATTCTTTTTATGTTGAATAGAATATTTATCGAGGAAGGCTATAGGCTATATAACATCGCGATATAACGATTGGGAGCGAAGAAATAATGGAAAATGTAAAAAAAACGGAGAAAATTATTCATCCTTGAGGGCTTCCATTACGTGCGCTGCGTAAACGGTTCGAGATACCAAAAATATATGTATGAAAGAATTATTCCTTTTGAAATGATCTAAAAAAATGTCCGCGACAGTATATGTCTATCTTTTAAGATTAACTCACTAGAACCGTTTTAATGGTAATTAAATTTGGTCGAAATTAATGCATTATTTGTTAAGAGTTGTATCAACGTAATAATATTAATCTTTATCCAAATAAATGTGTTGTTGATTAAGACTATTAAATTGTGAACAAAATTGTCTTTGACATCACTTTATTTCAATGAACATCTTAGAAGATATTACGATTTTAAAATAACACCCGAATCACCCGCGTGGCGCGCCGCATGATGTGCAAACTTAGCTTGCGAGCGACGCGGCGCGGCGGAGAGGGGGGTGTAACTTTAACTTCTACTAAATGTGTGTGAGTTTTCGCAATCCAAACTAGAGGGCGCTTTTGCGCGCTGAATCGCGCTATTAAAATGTTTTGTTAGTTACATATAAGATGTAAGCTGATTTCCACGAGCTGGGTTATTTGGTTTGGAGAAATAAGCGTAGAAATAGTAACAAAGAGATATCACAAAGTAAGGTTGGTTGAATTAGCGTTTTATCCGCCAGTGTTGCCAACGTAGGCGATTTTTCGCCATTTAGGCTACTCAGAATGAGAATCGGCGACGAAAAAATCTAAAGGGCGACTGGTCGCCGATTAGGCTACCTCCAGGGAAAAATTATTGTTCTTAATCTGAGCTACACTTTTCTTTTAACAAACGTTTCAAAAGTAACTTGAATTCTAAACTGATTGAAATAAGATTCAAAATAACTTCATTAGTAATAAAATCCTCTGCCCTGCCATGCCACGCCGTGCCGGCAGTGGGCGCCGGCCCTAAAGCTAACAAAACGTTCGATCGTGTAGTACGGCCGCTGCTCGCGGTCGTTAGTTGAGGATGCGCGTCGAGTGTGTCCATGTCGATAAGATTCGGATTTTTTATCGTATTATGTATTATTTTACTACCTTATTTTTATATCATAATGTATTACTATTAGCTTAATATCTGATTGTATTATTATTATTTGATGGGTACTCGAGCAATAATTTTATAGTAATTATTATACATGGATTAAAAAAAGAAGTCACTTATTTCATACTTATATTACTTTACAATAAGTCAATAGGCAATGCTTAATGTACTTCATCACCATGAATGCTACCATCAAGGTGTCCATTTCTATTTTCTACCTAGTTACTGTATTGCCTATAAATTGTTTTAATTTTAACGTTTCTCATTTTATCGACAAGCAATCCCTATCGTAAACGCATATCTTGCGGCTGTGTGGTGCTGTATACGTACGTCACTTACAATCTAGTGTGCGAACGAATAGTCGCTCTCAAATTTTTGTGTGATGACACGCACACAACGCGAAGTATTGTTTTTATTTTGTTTACTGTTGTGTGCGTAAATTTGTTATGAGTAATGAGACACCAGGTTTCGTACTCAGCGCAAGCGATTGGCATCTCTCTAGATCTCTATGGTTGTACTTGTACTGACTAAATAGTTGAGAAATTCCGGTTATTACTTTATCATTTTCGCTTTGTACTTCTCCTGTGCAATAATTATAGTATAAAATGGGTAAACACGGTAAATATATCAAGCATTATCGTGATGAATGGGAAAAACTACCAGCATTTAAAAGTAAGTAAAAAGTAGAGTACTGTTTTATATTATTAATATTTTGTGTGATGTAGGTTTTTTTTTCTCGTCTATCCCATAGTGTGGGGTATCGTTGGATAGGTATTTCAGAAAAACTGAGGGGTTGTAAATACTACTTTTTGGTTCAGTGAGACGTTTGCTTAAAGTGCAAATGTTTGCTGGTGGCAACGGCAAGTGTCCCCCTCCCCCCCCCCTCCCTACAAACTGATGGCATGAAAATTCTGAAAAAAATCGTGCTGATAACATTGAGCTACTATTACTACGTACTGACAGACACCCCCTACATCGCTAATATTCCGCTCAACTGATGTCGATTGTCGGCCGGCCACACTGCTGATTGCTTTGCTGACTGCACTCAGTAGTCAGTCGTTTCACGCTTGCTCAATGCTCGCTCATTGGCGCGAATGTCACGCTCATTTCTTATTTGTTTTTATTTTATTTATAAAAGGGTATCTTATAAAGTGAAACTAATCAAATAGGTACCTATGCCTTCGTGTGTGTTACGATATTGCACTAATAATTCAAGTAATACGGCAAAGTGCAAAGGAATTACTTTTCATCGGTAATTAAACTAGATAATAATTTTTAAAACGTTCGAGCGAAATTTTGCGTCATTTGTCATAGACTAAACATTTAAGAAATGACATCTAGGGAACAAAATAATTGTTGTATTATCTGACGTATATTTTTATAGGGAAAATAATAATTTTACACATTGAAAACCATAGACTGTGGTTATTAATTTGAAAAAAGGTTGAAATATGAAAATCAATTATTTACTCACCAATTTTTTTTTGTTCAATAGATTGATTTTAATTGATATTGTACTGAATTGTACGTATAATATAATTATTATTTATTAATCCAGAAATAATTGAAATAAATATTACAATGAAAATTTTAAGTCAACGTGCATGTAAGGAGTCACCCAATAAAATAGACAGAATATTTACAAAGTGTCGCCTCTATAGCGGTGAGTCGCATCGCTTAATCTATGACTCATGCGCTCCCCGCACCGCCGCGGCCGCGCTTGTCGCACAAATTTTGTTCGTGGTGTCTTCTCTATACGTCGTAGTAATAATAGCTCAATGGGTGATAATAAATATAATGAATATAGAAGGAAAACTATCATGGTCAAGACTCAAGTTAGCTTTATCGGTTACAAAGTTATAGTGGATCGACTAATGTTTTACGGAACCCTGCACTGCGCGTGGCCCGACACGCACTTGGCCGGTTTATTTAATATTAGCCCCAGTCTGGTTAAGATGTAATAGGAAACTGCACAAACAGCAACAAATATGATCTGGTTACCAACCATTAGTACCATACCTACCTGGTACATACAATACATACATACCTACTGTCTAGCGTGTTATTGAGTTCAATTTCTTTTACAGATTGGCTTAGACGAGCACCTGTTGAACTGATTGATAGTGGTAAAGGTGAGGCATTTTGTAAATTATGTATCACACCACTTCGTGCGCACAAAACCGATTTAGAAAAGCACATGAAATCTAAAACACATAAAGACAAAGAATTAAGTTTTTCAAAAAAGCAACCCAAGCTTGCATCATTTGGCTACTCCTCAATTATTAGTAACAGTTTATCAAAAGAAAAAATTATGGACATACAAATATCTGCTTATATCGCTGCTCACAGCTCCATACGCAGCATTGATCATCTGACAGATGTATTAAAAACCTGTGGTACTGGGAGTCCTCTTGAAAACATCCAATTACATAGATCAAAGTGTTCGGCCATTATAAAAAATGTTCTAGAACCAGCCATGCTCAAGGAACTTTTGGAAGAAGTTGGTAACCAGGGCTACTCTATTATACTGGATGAATCCACCGACGTGACAACAGAAAAGTACATGGCATATTGCATCCGATACTATAATTCGAAACTAGAAAAAATAGTTGTTGATTTTTTAGGCTTTCAAGAAGTATTTGAAGCAACAGCTAGGAGTCTTTATACATCATTAAGAATTTTATGTCTAAAATGGGTTTAAATCTTCAAAATCTAATTGCAATAGGAACTGATGGAGCAAGTAACCTTTGTGGCAAACATAACTCCCTTTTCACTCTCTTACAAGCAGATATACCCCATTTACAGCTATTGAAATGTGTGTGTCACTCCCTTAGTTTATGTGCCTCCAAAGCGTGCACGGAATTACCGTCTTGTCTGGAATATTTACTTCGGGAAACCAGAAATTGGTTTGCCCACAGTCCACTGCGAATTAAAATATATCAGACCTTATATGAAACCATTAATGAGGGTAAAAAACCCTTGAAACTAACTCAGCTATCTGCAACTAGATGGTTGGCGTTTCATTCAGCTGTTAAAACAAACATCAATCAGTGGCTTGAGTTAAAAACTCACTTTAATATGGTGCAATCATCAGAAAGATGTTATACAGCAAGAGAGCTTGCTGCTATGTATAATGATGATACAAATTTGTTATATTTGTTGTTTCTGTCTCCGATATTAAAAGAAGTAACAAATGTGAATATTATATTTCAAGCAAGTGATGCAAATATCACAAAAATATATAACGATCTTCGGATTCTTTTACTTTCCATTGCAAGACGTGTTTTTAAACCGATATTTCTGAGAACTCAAAGTCTGTCTGAAACTGACTCTTTAGCAATGCTCCATGAAGCAGATATTGCAGCTGTAAGGCGAGCTTTAGAAAAAGCTGGAGCTCAATTTGAAAATTCCCTGCTTCCTTTGGACTCCATTGACTTTGGAGAAAAGTTCAATGATTTACTTGAAAAAAAGACTGTTTCTGCCGACAAGGCCCAAGTGGTGAAGCAACGATGTGCTGCTTTTCTTGTACGCTTGGTAAGAGAATTAGTTGACAGGTTACCGCTTAATATGTCGGTGATGGAAAAAATTCAATTTTTGGCACCAAGCAGTGTATGCCTCTCAATCAACAAACCCAACATTCAAGATTTTCCCTGGCAGTTAGCTGATCCCAATAGTGATCGAGAAGCTATTATGAACCAATGGCGCTTATTAAGCACTATGCGCATTGAGGAGATAATCGGAACAACTGCTTCTCCTAAAGACATTGTTCATTTTTGGGTAAAAGTGCTAAAAATGAAGAATGCTGGTGGAAGCGCGACGTTTCGAGAATTGGCAGAATTTTCAATACGATGCCTATCAATACCCGTGAGTAATGCCGTCGTAGAAAGAATTTTTAGCATAATGGGGACAGTAAAAACCAAACTAAGAAACCGCATGCAACTACCCATGCTGATCGCCATCCTAAGAATACGTACCCATATGGATGTAAGGGGTATTTGTTGCAACAACTTTCATCCAAGCGATCACATGGTGAGTTTGCATGCTGGTAGAAAAATGTATGGTGGAACTTGTGCCAGTACTAGCACATCAACAAGTACTGAAGACGGCGAAGGTCTTGCTGATGCCCTGATGTTACTAGAAGGGGACGAATCGGTATTATTTTAATTTTTTTTATGTAGTTTTTAAAATGTTAACTTTCATTTCAATAAGAGCGTTCATGCCCTAGAATCTGACTATAGCTGGAAATGCTGATTTCAGAAGTACGAAAAAAATATGACTTATTAAGTCTTCAGTAATTATATTTATATCATATTTTCATAATTTGTTTCTTGGCTGAAAAACATTCTACATTTTGTGTATAGTTTTTCCATTACGAAGGTTTTTTTCACAGGCTGTTTTTGGAATGTATGGTCGAAGCTTTACGCAGATGCCATATATTAGTAAAATTATTAGATTCCCGTCTGTTTTGACGTTGTATTTCGTGATTTTTGTTTTAAAATGCGAGGTATTTATTATTTTGTTTGTAAGTGTACAGTCTACCTTTAAGTGTACAATAATTGTTACATTAGTAAGTGTACAGTATTTAAGAATATGATAATAAAGTTTTAGTTAACAAATCTGTATTTTTTTTCAACAAATTATTTAAAATTACTCTAAATAGTAAATACAGCTTTTTTTTCGGCCGGCCGGTTCTACCTATATTAATTCTTGCTCTGTGGCATGTCTGTGGCCGCCGGCCGGTACGCGTTGAACGGGAGTAACGCTCATAGCCACAGAGCTCATAGCGTGTTTTAAAGATGGCTTATGTCTATTTATCACACTGGAACGTATCATAAACTAGCTGCGCTCCGCGGTTTCATCCCCGTGGCTCCGCTCCTGTTGGTCTTAGGCCTTATCGTGATGATATATAGGTAGCCTATAGCCTTCCTCGATGAATGGGCTATCTTACACCGAAAGAATTTTTCAAATAGGACCAGTAGTTTCTGAGATAAGCGCGTTCAACAAACAAACTCCTCAGTCTTATAATATTAGTAAGTAAGTAAATATATAGATAAATTGATGAAAACTACATTTTATTTTATTCATATTGATATTTTGGTGTTTGGGCTACTTTAGGCTACTTCAACTGAAATTCGGCGATTTTAAGCTACTTCATGCATGAAAAACGGCGACATTAGGGCCAGTTCTGTTGGCAACACTGTTATCCGCTTTAAACGAAAAATCGTTTGGTTTTATCGGTCCAACCGTTTCAGTTGGTTTGTTGTTGGTCAAAACCCTAATTGAATCTATTACGTAGTGTAAAGCCATTCATTGGTTGTTTATATTTGAGTTTTCTTTTTAACTTTCTTTTTTAATTTCTTTAATCCAATTATTTTATTTGATTAAATACTTTCACTGCATACAACCGCGGTTGTATGCAGCGTTATTTGTTTTTGCGATATAATTTTGTCGTGGAATAATACTTTTTAAATACATATTTTTGTTTTAAATCTATAGATAATTTAAATAGTTACTTTTTTGTTTAATTTAAAGGATAATATTGTTTCCAATAATTTTGTTTAAAATAATTTAGCAATAATTAACACTTTTTTTTGTTTTGTTGTATATATAATACCTGTAAATAGGTGTTATCTACATAAATATTCTTATTAGGTTAGGTTTTCGTTTAAGCATACAGTTATCGTTTTACGATTATTCTTTTGACATTTATTTTATCCAACTTTCGTAAGTACCAAATACAGGTAAAAATAATTAGTTTCCTAATTATTTACCTTACGTTTATTTTTTTCTAGATTACAAGTTACGGTTTGATTAAGTTTTCATTTCCTACATTCTTTTTTCCTCACTATAATGACTAGAAAAAGATCTCGGCTTTCTCGGCAGACTGCTACTGCAAAGCGGCTGCGAGTTTTGCGCAGCAATGAAACAGAGGATGAAAATATGCATAGGTTGGCTACTCAACGAGCAATCAGTCAACAAAACCGGGCTAATGAATCGATCATTGAACGTTCTCAACGTTTGGCCTCACAGAATTCCCGAACTTCGGCGAACCGAGGGCGGGAATCAAGTGCGGAACGTTCTCAACGTTTAGCCTCACAGAGTTCTCGAACTTTGGTGAACCGACTGCGGGAATCAAGCGCTGAACGTTCTCAACGTTTAGCCTCGCAAAGTTCTCGGACTTTGGTGAACCGACTGCGGGAATCAAGCGCTGAACGTTCTCAACGTTTAGCCTCGCAAAGTTCTCGGACTTTGGTGAACCGACTGCGGGAATCAAGCGCTGAACGTTCTCAACGTTTAGCTTCGCAAAGTTCTCGGACTTTGGTGAACCGACTGCGGGAATCAAGCGCTGAACGTTCTCAACGTTTAGCCTCGCAAAGTTCTCGGACTTTGGTAAATCGACTGCGGGAATCAAGCGCTGAACGTTCTCAACGTTTAGCCTCGCAAAGTTCTCGGACTTTGGTGAATCGACTGCGGGAATCAAGCGCTGAACGTTCTCAACGTTTAGCCTCGCAAAGTTCTCGGACTTTGGTGAATCGACTGCGGGAATCAAGCGCTGAACGTTCTCAACGTTTAGCCTCGCAAAGTTCTCGGACTTTGGTGAATCGACTGCGGGAATCAAGCGCTGAACGTTCTCAACGTTTAGCCTCGCAAAGTTCTCGGACTTTGGTGAATCGACTACGGGAATCAAGCGCTGAACGTTCTCAACGTTTAGCCTCGCAAAGTTCTCGGACTTTGGTGAATCGACTGCGGGAATCAAGCGCTGAATGTTCTCAACGTTTAGCCTCACAGAATTCCCGAACTTTGGCTAACCGCGATCGGGAATCGAGCATTGAACGATCCCGTCGATTAGTACAGCAAAATGCACGATCAGCAAGAAATAGAACTCGCAGGCGACATAATTTATTAAATGCTGCGTTTGCTTATGATTGTACCTTTGACTATACTGAGCTAAATGATATTGATATTGGCAGAATGGATAAAATATGCAACTTATGCCAAGCACAAAAATGGGCGACTGAAGCTCCTGGACTGTGTTGTAGTGGTGGCAAAGTAAATATACCTATAATTTCGGAACCAACTACAGTTTTAAAAGAACTGATATCAGGCTCACATCCATCATCAAAGCATTTCTTAAATCACTCAAGACAATATAATACACTATTTCAGATGACTTCATTTGGTGCCAAAGAGATTCGTGAGGGAAACTTTATGCCCACTTTTAAAGTTCAAGGGCAAGTTTATCACTTGATCGGTAACTTACTTCCAGCTGAAGGGGCACAACCAGAATTTTTACAAATATATTTTGTTTCCCATGCAGATCAGGTATCCTTGCGCTCAAATTTAAATCCAAGCTTGAAAATCGATCTTATCGACGTTCTCCAAACATATCTTCACGAACATAATACGTATATTCAAAGTTTTAAATACAATCTGGAAAATAGACCACCGAATGATTTCAAACTTATTATTCATGCTGATGTGAAACCTCCTAACGAGCATCGAGGTCGGTATAATGCGCCAATAGTAGATGAAGTAGCTGTTCTTTTAATAGATGAAGACAAAGGTCCCCGAGATATTGTGTTGACTGCGAGAGATGGTGGACTTCAACGAGTATCTGAAATTCATAGATCTTATGACCCACTTCAGTATCCTTTACTGTTTCCCTTTGGTAATGATGGATACTGTACAAATATTCCACAGCAGAATACTGCTGCTAGATCTAAAACGGTATCATGTATGCAATTCTATGCATTTAGACTCATGGTCAGAATAAATGACTTTAACAGCATACATTATTTCAAAGGATTATTCAACCAATATTGTGTTGATATGGCGGCTAAAATGATTTCTGAAAGGCTAGACTTCATCAAAAGGAATCAAAAAAAATTGAGAGCAGAAGAGTACATTCATTTAAGAGATGCCGTGGTTAATGATACGAATATAACCGCTTCTAATGTGGGCCAGCATGTTATATTGCCGTCTTCATTTACAGGATCCCCCAGATACATGAACGAAAAAAGTCAAGATGCCATGACATATGTCAGGAAATTTGGAAGACCAGATCTCTTTATTACATTTACATGTAACTCCGAATGGCCGGAAATAAAAATTGAGTTATTACCTGATCAACATTCATACGACAGACATGATTTGGTTTCTAGAGTATTTCATTTAAAACTAAAAAAAATGATAGTCCTACTAACGAAGGAAAATATTTTTGGACCATCGAAAGCCTTTGTTTACAGTGTAGAATGGCAAAAAAGAGGTTTACCTCACGCCCATATTTTATTGTGGCTGGCTAACAAAATACAACCAGATTCTATAGATGCAATAATATCGGCTGAAATACCTGACAAACAACAAGATCCAATTCTTCATAATATAGTCATAAAAAATATGATACATGGTCCTTGCGGATTTCATAACCCTGCGTCACCATGTATGAAAGAAAACATTTGTTCTAAAAAGTACCCTAGGAATTTTGTTTCTGAAACACAAACCGGGGATGACGGTTACCCAACCTATAGGCGCAGGTCTCCAGATAACGGTGGAAGCACAGCAATAATTCGTGTCAAAGGTACAGAAATGAGCGTGGATAATAGGTGGGTTGTTCCCTATAATCCAGTGCTATCACGAATTTTCAATGCACACATTAACGTAGAATTTTGTCAATCGGTCAAAGCTATTAAGTATATCTGTAAGTATATTCATAAAGGTTCTGATCAAGCTACATTTTCGTTACAAAGTAATAACAATGAAGTAGAAAAATATCTAAATGGTCGTTATATAAGTTCCTCGGAAGCGCTCTGGAGAATTTTCCAATTTCCTATTCATGAACGTTTTCCGGCAGTAGTTCATTTAGCAGTTCATTTGGAAAATGGACAAAGAGTTTATTTTCAAAATAATGCAAACCTTCAAGATCGCGTTAATAATCCCCCATCAACGACACTTACAGCATTCTTTGACCTTTGCAAATGTGACGATTTTGCAAAAACCCTTTTATATCATGAAGTACCCCAGTATTACGTATGGGAAAGAAATTCATTTTCTAGAAGAAAACGTGGGCAAGATGTTGAAGGATATCCCGGTGTAAAAAAAGACACAACTTTAGGCCGTGTCTACAACATTCATCCAACTCAAACTGAATGTTTTTATTTAAGAATGTTACTACAACATGTTCGCGGTCCAATGTCATTTGAAAATCTAAGGACCGTGAATGGTGTTCTTTGTCAAACTTACCAAGGCGCTTGCAAGGAATTAGGTTTACTGGAGGGAGATGAACATTGGCAAAATACAATGTCAGATGCTGCCGTGTCCGAGCCAGCAACAAAATTAAGAGAATTATTTGCCATCATCCTCATATTTTGCCAACCATCTGACCCCTTAGACTTATGGAATAGATTTCGTAATGCTTTATGTGACGATATATTAAACAGAATGCGTAATGAGAATCAGGATATGACATTAGCATATAATGATGATGTATACAATGATGGACTAATCATAATTGAAGACAAAATTCAAGAGATTTGCGATAAATCACTAACTGATTTTGGGCTTCCTGTATCAAGAAGGACTAATCAACTTAATCATCTGGATCCTTTAGAAGTAGCATTGCGTAAACCGTATGATCTTAATGAACTAAATGATTATATTACACAAAATGAACCAAAATTAGTTAATGACCAGGTGATCGCGTATAATTGTGTTATGCGAAGTGTTCGTTTTAGTGATGGAAAATTATTTTTTTTGGATGCTCCCGGTGGAACCGGCAAGACCTTTATTACTAATCTTATATTAGCAAAAGTAAGGTCTCAGGGAAAGCTAGCTTTGGCAGTAGCGTCGTCAGGTATCGCTGCAACTTTATTAGCCGGTGGACGCACAGCTCATTCCACTTTTAAACTGCCCCTAACTGTTTCTTTACAGAAAGATAGCGTGTGCTCTATACGTAAAAATGGCTCTTTGGGAAAAGTTTTACAAGATGTCAGTTTAATAATCTGGGACGAATGTACCATGATCCATAGAGCTCATGTAGAGGCTCTAGATAGGACTCTTAGAGATATTAGAAGCTGTGATAAAATCATGGGTGGGATCACTGTTATGTTTGCTGGGGACTTTCGACAAACTTTACCAGTAATAGTAAGAGGAACTAGAGCAGACATTGTAAAGTCTTGCCTTAAAAGTTCCCCATTATGGAAGTTTGTGAACATCTTAAAATTAACTACAAATATGAGAGCATATATGGGGGGAGGTAGTATAACTTTTTCTTCCAAATTACTTTTACTAGGAGACGGGAAAGTACCTCATTTTGAAAATAAGATAGAAATTGATCGTGATTTAGGAGAAAGAATGAGTAACATTGAGGACTTAATATCGAAAGTTTACCCTGAAATCAGCGAAATAGAAAATAAAGATCATGAATGGATGTGTAAAAGGGCTATATTGGCTGCGAGAAACAGTAGCGTGGATGAAATTAATGACCTAATTTTAAGTAAACTTCCAGGAGACATAGCTACTTACACATCTATTGATAATGTAATGGATCAGGTCGATGCGGTCCATTACCCACAGGAGTTTCTAAATTCTTTGAACCCAAGTGGCCTTCCCCCATATTCCCTCAAGTTAAAAATAGGTGCCCCAATAATTTTACTTCGAAATCTTAAACCACCAAACTTATGTAACGGGACCCGACTTCAAATTAAATTTCTTCGCAATAACATAATCGTTGCAATAGTTTTGACTGGTCCAGCAGTTGGTCAAACAGTGCTTATACCTCGCATCCCAATGATTCCAAATGATTTACCTTTTAATTTTAAAAGAATTCAATTTCCCGTTAAGCTATCTTTCGCCGTTACAATTAATAAATCACAGGTGCAAACATTTAAACACGTAGGAATTGATTTACGTCAAGACTGCTTTTCACATGGCCAACTATATGTCGCGTTGTCAAGATCAGGTTGCGGTGAAAACCAATATGTTCTTCTGCCACAAGAAAATAAAACAAAAAATATAATTTACGCAGAAGTACTTTAAAATAATTATGTTCTTTTATAAAATAATAACGAAAAATGACGCGGACGAAGTCGTGGGTAACAGCCATAATTTATAAAGCCGACGAGGTTGATTGCAAAAATAAATGATGCCCAAAATAACTATTCGCGGACTACTTACTACTCTACGCGGACGAAGTCGCGGGCACAGCTAGTATAATATAAAAGGTTTTTTGATAGAAATGACTCATGTACCCCAGATAACAGATTATTTTAATCTTATTTTAATTTATAGGTTATTTAGGTTATTTATAATAAGACTACCAATTTAATTATGAAGTATGAATTAAAACTGAAGTTGTCTTAATTAATGAATTTAAAAATGAAATTAATACGCCATATAATAATTATTTTAAGGGCTGATTTTTCAATCCTTGGTTAAAACGTATTCGTCGAATAACGTATTAAACTACCATTTCAAAATGTATTCTAATTGCCCGTATTTGACAGTTTACAGGTGACATTTTAATATTATCGTGTAATACTTTATTGGACGGGTAAGTTTTAACTAGAGATTGAAAAATCGACCCTTATTCAATGAAGAATTAACAAACAATATTATTTTTTATCTGGGTGCGAACATTTCATTTTATTCTTTTGTTTACATTTATAAGATCTGTTTATATATTAGGAGATGAGTGACGAACAAGCATAAAAAATATACCTATCTAAAATATTATTAATTTTTAGTAGTCCCGGTAAACGTTGTACTGCCTAATTATCACTTAGGTGTATGAAAAATATATGTTGTCCGATTCCCTGTAGACTACCCAATAGGAACATAAAATTTGATGAAAATCGGTCTAGCCGTTTCGGAGGAGTATGCTACGACAATGTATTATATTATATACACGGTATGTATAGACAATATTATATTATCGTTAATATATTTTGCTGATAATAAAACATCATCATAAAAAGTTTCCTCAAATCAACGTCGTGTCTATTTTGCGTGACCTAAAAGACTAATAATTCCAGGTATTGAGAATTATTACATCAATTTAAAATTATCCTACATAAATATTAAAATATAGACAGTTGTATCAGTAATTAATAATAAATAAAATGGCCTTCGATGCACAAGATGTATTATCAAACATATCCTGTTCAAACAACAACAAACTAAGAAAAACCTTCGCAAGAAAACTGAGGCACAATGGTTATTTATTGTTTAATTAACTTTGGAGTTTCCATGACTCATTTAAATGATTAAGGGATAATATACACAAAAACAAAACTGACAAAAACATCGGTTTTACTGGTTTCGCAGATATTTTTATTTTGAATATTAAATTTAAAATAAAACTTTATATAACAATGAGGAATAAGACTTAAGAGAGAAAAAGAGCACCGCGTTAATATAATTAAGGTATATACATATATAATAAGAGCAATAAATGCAGAAAGAAAGTGCTATTTTCATTAAGCTTTCCCACACAAACTAGGCATTATAAAATCATGGTTATTAAAAATCTATCGCTAGATTTTTCTCAAATTGTTTAGTTTAAAAAAAATATTTACTTTCGCCACTTATTCTCTTAATGTAAGGGAAATTAACTTTAAGGACAATAAGTAGTCTTCTCGTTCTCAACGGTGTTGAGATATTCAACATCCATGGAAGGAATATCTCCTGTATTGGATGAACCGTTGCCACATTGCAATTAAACAAACGAACTCTTTTTCCTTATTAAACTAATTGATCACTGAAATTTTATCCAAAGCTATTTAGAAATTAAATGCAATATAATTACCCGGTGCAGCGAACACACAAACAGCGAGCCCTAAGGCCGCACAGGCTACCGCAAGTTTCGCCATTACAATTCAACTACGAAGTCCAACCACATCCCGCCGTTTATATAATCAGATTCTGACCGAGCTTATGTCATGAGCTAGTAAATGTTAACAGTAACACTTCAGTTTTTGTTGTTTGCGAATTTTTTGTGCGAATTTTTAGCGAGAATACTCAGATCGACTCGAAGTTAATAATGTGTGACCTTTTTATGTGCTGTTTAAATGCTAGGATAAATATCGATTTGTATAGATATTTTTGTAGTGTTTACTGCACTTTTAAGAAATTATTTGATAAAATATCTAATCAATATAACTTGAATTATTCTCCTGAGATTTTACGAAACTAAAGCAATTATAGAACCAGAACAATAGACTGTTATAAATTAGTAAGTACTTATTATCTGTTTAGATTTTTGAATAATACTAGCTGCTCCGGCAAACAAGGTTCTGCCCTATTTCCACATTTTCGTGTTTTCTCTCCATAAGAATTAAGAACCTTCCGGGTGACATACTCTTTTCTCATTTAATTTGTGTTACAAATCGTTTTTATTCATTTCCTATAACTAAGTATTTAAGAGGACTTATTAGACGGCGAATCCAAATACAACTTTCAAGTTAAAATTATTTTCATACATACACTAGATCTATAACATATTATTCAGTTTAGGGACAACGTTGCATCTGCGGCGTAGCTTCAACAATAAAGTAAAATATGGAAATATCCTTCGATTATGCCAGTGAAGCTTCGTGCAGAAAGCTAGCATAATAATAATTGTATCAATAAATAATTATAAGTTAACCTTATTGATATTATGCATTATTAAATGAGTTATGAAGTATCTATCTTTATTTTCTTTGAATAAATGACAGTTAAATATTATATTTTTGTTTTATTTATCTTTTACTATCTATCCACCCGCGGCTTCGCCCGCTTTGACTAAAACCTAATAAATTATATACTAAAATCTTTCTCAAGAAACAACACTCAATCTATTAAAAAAAACCGCATCAAAATCCGTTGGGTAGTTTTAAAGATTTAAGCATACAATAGGGACAGAGACTTTGCAACTTTGTTTTATACTACGTAGGTACTAGATCTCCGCCCGCGGCTTCGCCCGCGTTTTCAAAGGAAAACCCACATAGTTCCCGTTCCCGTGGGATTTCCGGGATAAAACCTATCCTATATGTTAATCCAAGTTACCCTCTAAATGTGTGCTAAATTTCATTGTAATCGGTTCAGTAGAATTTGCGTGAAAGAGTAACAAACACACATACACACACACACACATCCTCACAACTTTCGCATTTATAATATTAGTAGGATGTATAGTGAATAGTGATCTATAAAGTTATGTCGCTACAGAACGAATGCTACAAAAAAAATCAAACTTTATTTATATTTCACAGCTGATTCCATAACCATGGGAAATAAATGTGCTATTCCATAATATGATAGTGTATACCTAATTTGAAAATCCCTTCACCTACATTTACCTACACCAAAAATACGTCTATACAGACATTCACATAAAAATACCCATTTTAAATATTCATAAATTTTCCTACAAATTCTGTATAAAATTATGTTTTATTTTTACTTTTTACGGCCATTCAACCCGAAATGAACAAAGCACTTCAAAGGAGGTAAAAAATTATGATTTATTTTGATTAAAAGTTCATGCAATTTGCATATATACCATGTCTGATACAGGATAAATCTATTAAAGACTGCGGTATGCTTGGTTAGAAACTATAAATCATGCGTGAATGAATATCATATGCTTGGTAATATGCAAATCAGTATGCATAAAATAATTATTCTGTTTATCCCGCTCATTCAAGTTTAATAAAGTTGGTATGCTTAAATTATAAGAATGGTTAGGTACTTTATATCTTCTTACTTATAAGAAGCATTTTTTCTAAGAATAAAGATTAGGTTTTTATGTCGATCTGTCTGTATGAGCCAAGTTTATAAAATTGTTTAAAAATTAAAATTTCATTAACGCCAAATAATAATAAGAATAAAAAAACATTTTTTTTAATTTAAAACTAATATTTTACATTATATTCGTCTTTACTAGATATTAATAATTATTACAAGATGTAAATCCAAGACGTGTTCAGATTGCAATCTGATAAAATGCATACTATGATTATTTAATTTAAAATAACAAATTATCACTTGGTCTTCTTACAAGAAAATAATATAGTATAATATTAATAATATATAAGAAAATAATAAATAAAAAAAAAAAAAAAAAAAAAAAAAAAAAAAAAAAAAAAAAAAAGTTTGGACTCTTTTCCCACTAAAGCGGCCACGCTGAGTCGATAGCACTCACTCCCGAAGCGATAGGATGCACGGTTTCGGAGATGTGCAGATCGATTAACTCTTATCTAATTGATATCCGGTGGGTCATTAGCGTCCCATGGTTCACCTTTTCCTATTAGCTAATTACACCGTCCGGCGTTCTTATCTATTACTCATTGTGCACCTCGCTTATCACTGCTTTTGTATTAAACTTCTTTGTTATGACCTACCTCACTATTGTAACCAAACGATGTATTATTATATTCAAGAAAAAATACGTCTAAAATCCTATAACTATATTTATATATTATCGTACTATATTATCATAATTGTTGCTTTTTTAAAAAGCGATTCGCTTCTGGCACTCGCCGGCCGCTGCCGCGGCACGCTCGCTTTGCTCGCTCGGCTCGTGCGTTGTTTATCAAAGTCTAACCTAACCTAACCTAATTGTTGCTTTTTTAAAAAGCGATTCGCTTCTGGCGTTGTTTATCAAAATCTAACCTAACCTAACCTAACCCAATTATTTTTCCGGGTAATCTGATGTATCGAACTTTGTTACGAGCTACCTCGCTATTCTGAATCATCAATAAAACACATTCATTTTACTGCCATTTTTATTTCCAAAATGTTGTTGCTTATTATCTACTGGTTTGTGTATTTGGCGACCATTTGTCCATTTTGCTATATAAAAATAATTATTGATGAACATTTGAATTGTAGCCTTATCTACTTATAAAATAGGAGCGAAACATCTCATCCACTAAAATATCGTTGTACAGTGTGTTCCCTGTAAATATGCTCGTAAAACTATGCATTGAATATCCCTGAAACTTATATAGCAAATACATTAAGCAATATTCTCCACAAACTGAAGTCCAATCATTCTGAATCCTATCAACATTCCAGTCCCATCTCTTACAATTCCTTTTCAAAAACTGGAGATGATATCGCTCAGGTGTTCGTCCATATGAATCAAAATATTGACCGATGCCATTCGTATCGATATGTACAGCTACCCAGTGTGAACCCGGTTTATCATCCGCATCCAAATTGCATATTATATACGTTGGTACATGGGTATACATAGGCAGTCTATTAGCAGCATAAACATTATTTTCTAGACTGGGATGAATCTTTTTCATATGTTTTTGTAATTCTAGTGTATCCATGATATTACTGTTATTAGCAGATTATTACAGTACCAATCTATTCAATGGTTGTCATAGGAATGTTCAATTATAGTGTTTTGTATAAGATTAAATAGGAAGTTTGTAATGAAATAAAAAATAGTAAATTGCATACAATTTGTTTTATTTAATTTTATAATGTTTCCTTTAGTTACATATACACAAAATGCATTAAGCATAACACATAAATCTAAAATATAACACACATTATAACCTTAACTACTATAGTCTACAGTAACATTTCTATTTTTATCTATTTCAATAATATTATCAAACTCAGCATAAACAATACAGTTAATTGTTTGTGTTAGTGAGGATTCAAATCGTACTTCTAATCTTACACTACCATGCTTTATGAGATTCCAATGAGCTGATGAGTTAGCTGATAAATCAGGAGTTAAATCAAATGCTAAAAGACAGTAGCCTTTGGTATACTGTTCACGAGAGATTGCATTTCCTTCATTAAGAAAGTGAATACCAGTCCCCGAGAATAGAGTATGACAGGTTGATACCTGTTGCGAAGCAATTTGAGATAAGTTTGATGATTCATAGAGTTACTATCGGTTTCGTTTTGTAAATATTTAATCGCATTCTTTTGTGAGAGTCACAAAGCAGGTTGATGTCATTTGCGAAGGAACGTGAGATAAGTTTGTTGACTCATAGAGTTACTATCAGTTTCGTTTTGTTAATATTTAATCGCATTCTTTTGTGAGAGTCACAAAGCAGGTTGATGCCATTTGCGAAGGAACGTGAGATAAGTTTGTTGACTCATAGAGTTACAATCAGTTTCATTGTACTTAAGAATTTGCTTTAGATAAGAATGGTGCTATATATGATCGAACAGTTGCAGTCATGCAGTCAGTCTATGGTCGTTGGACCACAGTGGATTGTATACGTCTACCAATACTACGTTTGTATTGTGTTTTGTGTCATCAATGATCATGGAGGTAAGTGATTATTCTATTGACAAACTTACTTGTATTTCTCTTAACATGTGTGTGTGTGTGTGTCAGACTAAGTGTAAACAAATTGATATTAACGCGATAACTCTGTTGTTGCAGAAATCATTCAACTTCGATGAAAATACCTATAAACTGTGTTACTACTCGCCACTCTCTCCTCAAAACGAAGAAGAGAGTGATGACATCATCGTTAATAACACAGACGATGGCGGAAAAAGGAAATTGCAGTCAATTGATCAATTTTTTGAAGTGGCACCAAAAATAAAAAGGAAGAAGCTGCTATCGTCAACTGTGGCACGAGCTGCTAGAGATGGCGTATCATACATCTCTACAAATTCTGATGACGGAGACCAAGCGATGCATCTCATAAAAATTGAAATGTATGATATGAAGAAACTATCCAAGATTCCAACTAGTGATCACTGGAAGCACGCTACCACGAGGATTAAATATTACGTAAAGAAAAATAAGGATAGCATCTATGACAACACAAACGCCCTCGTATACAATATTACAAAGACAATAGCAGAAAGTGAAAAAGTGAAAAAATACTTTTTTAACAATGATCATTAGTTAATGTTACTATTTTAACAATGATCATTAGTTAATGTGATTCTGTTTTCTTAAATTACTTCTATGTACTCATTAGATTTTACAAAACTTTCCTAATCCTATGCTAGACTATAAATATTGAACATTTTTTAAATTGAGTATCAGTTACTCTACCAACACTTAACTGTTACTTACTGTGCTACATACTTTCTTCTTTATTATAAAGATGGAAAACTTTAGTGAAATGTGCACCAGTGCTTTCTTTTCCGCACCCATTGAAGAGAATATAGAACAATTCAACAGCGAATTCAATCAGGAGCTGCATAAAGTTTGTGATGAAATGGAGAAGCGTGAACTGTTCGATTCATCGTATGATGATGAGTTGTATAATCAATGTTTGATGGTTGAAACAACGTTAATGTAAGTATTAGAAGTACAAACTCAATAAGAAATATTATTGTAGTAATGTTTTATTTTAAGATTTATCTAATAATTTTCTTTTTTTTGTTACAGTCAACAACAAGTTGGAAGAGGTATCAAACGAGGTATCACTACAGATGAAAATAAGGTTACCAAGAAAGCAAAATTTGATGAGGGAGCTTCTACATCATCAATTGAAACCAATGACGTGGACAACAATAAGGTGGAATGTGATACATGTCATGTTTATATTAATAAAAGGTATCTAAACAACCATTTAAAAAGTAATACACATAAAAATAATCTTTTAAAATCACATAATTCATTAACAAATGTAACAGTTGTTGAAACCGCTTTTGGTAATCGAATTTTAACATACAGAATTAATAGTAAAACACTTCAATCGGGGCAATATTTTGTAACACCGGAATCGTTTTTAAATTCACTAAAAATCGATATCTTATTTTTGATAAATGAATGTATTCAACAACATACAATTTTAAAAATAAACTTCATATTGCATGCTGATTTCATACAACAAACTAAAGATATTAAAAATACGTTTGATTTTCAAACGTTTAATTACATCATTTGTCAGGGAGATGACTTAAATATTTTTTATTCATCATTAATAGACACTGTAGTTGGTAAAATTTGTCAATTTGAAAAAAAAGATAGTGGTTGGAGTCTTAATCAAATTAAATACATAGATATGAATGTTAACAAATTCAACCCCCTACGTGGTAGTTCATATATCGACCTTCCTCAAGATATTAAATCAAAAAAAGCTGTAATCAATGTTAAAAATAATGATAATATGTGTTTTAAATGGGCATTACTCTCTGGTTTATATCCTGTATGTAAAAGTGTAGATCGGGTAGCATCTTACGCAATTCATGGAAATAAACTAAAATTTACTGGTATTTCTTTTCCGGTTAAAATTGCAGATATATCAAAAGTAGAGAAATTAAACAATATTAGTATTAATGTTTTTGGCCTAGAATATAATAAAGAAAAAAAGTGTAATTCTGTTGTAGGTCCTTTATATTTAACAAAATGTCGTACACCTAATCATATTAACCTACTATATATATCGAATGGTACTAACAATCATTACTGTTATATTAAAAACTTATCGCGATTAGTTAGTTCACAAATATCAAGTCATCATCATGCAGTTTATATATGTGATTCATGTTTACTTCATTTCCCATCAGAGGAAAGACTTAATAACCATCAACAATATGATTGCGCTCACATTTGTACGGAATTACCAAACGGCGAGGATTCCAAATTGAATTGGTTTGGTAAAGCAACCTCAAATAATAAATTAAAATTTGATAAATTCGCGAAAAAGTTGGAAATGCCCTTTGTGGTTTATGCAGACTTTGAGGCATTTTTGAACCCGATAGAATCATGTAGTAACGATCCATCCAAGCCTAGTACAATTAATATTCAAAAACATGAAGTGTATAGTTTTGGTTATTACATTAAATGTTCATATGATAACAGATTATCAAAATATGAGACGTATAGTGGGCCAAACTGTGCACAAGTGTTTATGAATCGCCTTTGCGAAGATGTGAAAACAATAGTTAAAAAAAATAGTTTCCAAAAATGTCCCGTTCCATTATCAGATGAAGATAAAATTAAAATTTCAAATTCAAACATGTGTCATATTTGTGAAACTGAGTTAAATGGAGATCCTTTTAACGATTTTGATTGGTACACTGGTAGTTTTAGAGGTGTTGCACATCAAGTGTGTAGTACTAAGTACAGAACCCCTCGTCATATTCCAATATTTTTACATAACCTCAGTCACTACGATGCTCATTTCATTGTCCATGCATTAAACCTCTATGATGGCAAAGTTGAAGTTATTCCGCAAAATAAAGAACGATACATATCATTTTCAAAACAGTTAACAATAAATAATAATCAATCAGTAAGTTTAAGATTTGTAGATTCATTGAAATTTTTATCGTGTAGTTTAGATCAACTAGCTAAAAATCTTAATGATGATCAGTTTACAGAACTAAAAAGGAACTATCCTAATAATGAAGATTTTTCACTTTTAAGACGGAAAGGTATTTATCCTTATGAATTTATGTGTAATAGTGATTGCTTGAAACATCCATCACTTCCTGATCAACACCATTTTTATAGTTCACTCACAGATACAAATATTTCAAATGATGATTATAATCATGCAAAAGATATTTGGCAACATTTTAAGTGTAGTAGTATGTCCGATTATTCCGATTTATATTTAAAAACTGATGTTTTACTTTTGACTGATGTATTCGAAAACTTTAGAAAGCTTTGTATTAAAACTTATGGATTAGATCCTGCTCATTACTATACTGCCCCAGGTTTAAGTTGGGATGCAATGTTAAAATTTACCAAAATAGAATTAGAATTGTTAACGGACTATGACAAAATTGCTTTTTTTAAAGCTGGTATTAGAGGGGGTGTATCTCAGTGTAGCAATCGTTTTGCTAGAGCAAATAATAAATTCATGGAGGATTATGATAGTGAAAAACCTAATTCATATCTAACATATTTTGATGCGAATAATTTATATGGTTGGGCAATGTCTCAATCTCTTCCTGTTGGCGGTTTCGAATGGATAGATTCTAATACAGATTATAATGTGCCGGATAACTCTGATTTCGATTATGTTTTAGAAGTTGATTTGGAATATCCTGATGAACTTCATAATTTGCATTCTGACTTTCCGTTATGTCCTGAAAACATATGTGTGGGTAATACTAATGAAACTAAATTAGTTCCTAATTTAAATAATAAAAATAAATACATCATTCACTACAGGAATTTAAAACAATGTATTGAAATGGGAATGAAATTAATTAAAGTACATAGAATTTTAAAATTTAAACAGAGTTCTTGGTTAAAGAAATACATAGACTTAAATACTACTTTGAGAACGTTAGCTACATCAAACTTCGAAAAAGACTTTTTTAAATTAATGAATAATTCTGTCTTCGGTAAGACTATGGAAAATATTGAAAAAAGAGTAAACGTTAAACTACTAACTCACTGGGATAATCGTGGTAAAGTTTTAGGTGCTCAGGATTGGATTGCAAAACCAGAGTTCCATAGTTTATCAATATTTTCAGAACATTTAGTTGCAATACAATTACGTAAAACAAAATTAATTTATGATAAGCCGATTTATTTAGGATTTTGTATTTTAGATATATCTAAGACCCTTATGTATGAATTTCATTACAACTACATGATTAAAAAGTTTCATAATAAAATTAAGTTATTGTACACCGATACCGATAGTTTGATATATCAAATTTTTACAGACAATTTTTATGAGGATATAAAACCAGATCTACCTCACTATTTCGATACATCAGATTACCCGGAAAATAATATTTACGGATATCCAAAAATAAATAAAAAAAAGTTAGGTTTTTTTAAAGATGAGAATAATGGTAAAGTATTGAAGGAATTTGTAGGGTTGCGATCAAAAATGTATGCCTTAGAAATAGAAGATAAATTTATAGCAAAGGCAAAAGGGGTTAACAAAAGTGTTACCAAAAAAATGAATATGGAAAATTACAAATCGTGTTTGTTTAATAAAAATGTATTATATTGTAGTATGCTTCGATTTAAGTCAATCAAACACACTATTTTTACACAAAAAATAAATAAAACATCTTTATCATATAATGATACCAAACGATGTATTATGAACAACAACATTGATACATTGGCTTGGGGACATTATAAATTACGCTAAGTGACTTTTTACTATTATTTCTGTGTGTATATACAAATTACGCTAAGTGACTTTTTACTATTATTTCTGTGTGTGTATACAAAATTTGTACTGATTGTAAAAAAAATTATGATATTGCTATAATGTTATATAATAGTTTATTAATAGTTTTATAATAGTTTAGTATTGTTTGATTGTAAATAATGTAAAATAATTGTAGTTTTTATTTGTGTACTTAAATTTGATGTTGAGGTGATTGTGAAATTCTGATAAGTACTAATTGTGTTAGAAATAGTAAACAGATCATTTATTTTTAGCAATATAATATATATATTAAATTTTTACACCAACATTTTCATTTTTTATTTCATCCCTTTAAACTCTAGACGTGTGAAATGTTTCACTTTATCCATCCGTTTACTGCTATTGTGGCCGGACCAAGTGGATGTGGGAAGTCAAATTTTGTAACAAATTTCATAAAATCAGTTAAGGAAATATGTAATTGTGATTTTAATCATATCACATGGTGCTTTGATGAAATGCAACCTTTATATAATTTACCAAATGTTAACTATCATCAAGGAATTCCAAATCTTAATATGTTTGATGGTGAAAACCCACACCTTATTATTATTGATGATCTAATGAGAGAGTCTGATGGAAGAATTGTGGATATATTTACAAAAGGCAGTCATCACCGGAACCTTAGTGTATTTTATTTAACACAAAATTTATTTCATCAAGGTAAAGGTCAAAGAGACATTTCTTTAAACTCAAGTTATATAATTTATTTTAAAAACCCTCGAGATAAAACTCAAATAAGATATTTAGCACGACAAGTGTCACCAGATAACACAAAATTCATTGAAGACGCCTACAGGGATGCAACTTTAGAAGCACATGGATATTTAATGGTAGATTTAAAACAGAATACAAATGATTTTTGTCGTATCAAGACAAATGTATTCCCATTTAATGGTCACTGTACAGTCTACGTCCCCACGAAAGAGTTTAAATACACCAAGAATCAAACAATTCAAATCATTTCTAAATGATGCATCGTCGAGTCACAACGCATAAACATTTGCTAAATGCTTTGCATACGCTTAAACCAAAACATCAAAGAGCATTACTTAAAACGTGTGATGAAAAAGAAATAAATTGTATTTGTGAATGTATTCATAACGTTTTACAAGGAAAGATACCACTTAAAGATCAAGATAAACAAAAATTGAATAAACACAAAAATATACTCCGTAAACTGGTGCGTAAGTGTAAACATAAACTAAGAAAAAATATTATTATACAAAAAGGAGGGACTTTCTTACCAATAATATTAGGTGCAATATTGAGTGGATTAGTAAGTGGACTAGCCAGTTAACATGGAAAATGCTAAGAAAATGATACTTATTGAACCTGGATTGATTGAAAAATTAAAACAAGAAAATAAGGATACAAGTAATTTGTCTCGATTAGATATTGAAATGCAAAATATTATGAATAGTAAGACGGAAGACCGAAAGAAGTGGATGTTATATTTACAAACACTACAAAGATACCTTCACTTTACCGAAGAGGATCGTCAACCACTCAGATTACCAATTTATTCTGATACATCTAATGAATATTCAAATGAGTCTAAAATTGGTTTTAAAAATAAAGATAGAGATCTAAAAAGTTCAGTTGATGCTGAATCTTTGTTGGAGGAGAAAGGTTCCATTAAAAGTATAGAAAGTGAGGCAAATCCACTGTATTCACCAACACAAATACTCAGTTTAATACCAAAAACTTATAATAAAAAAGGTGAGTCATTATTAAACTTAATTGGAACAAGTAAAAGTAAAATACGTTGGGATAATGAAGGCACAGTCATAATTGATAATGAAAAAATTCCAGGAAGTAATATTGTTGATTTAATAAATGATTCACTTAGACCCTTAAAAAAAAGTGATCCGATAGGGTGGGATAGATTTGCTAAAGCATTGAAAGATATTAAAGTACCACTTACTTATATTGGAAATCCAAAGAGATGTGAGTTTATTAACCAACTTCAAGCGAAAGATCTGAACAAAACCTCTGAGATTGAAGTTCAAGAATTTTCTACACCGAGCAGTGGAGATAAAAGATATATAACTAAAATACGTAAAAAGATCGATTGGGAAAAATGGACCCCGTACTAGAAGAAATTAACAGGATTTATTATGATCCATCTAACCCCGCTGGTTTTGGTAGTATTGATAAATTATCAAAAGCTATGAAGGGTAAAATGGATAAAAAGCAAGTGAAGGAATGGTTACAATCACAAGAAACATATACATTACATAAACCCATTCGGAAAAAATTCCCGCGTAATAGGTACATTCTATCAAATATTAATGAGCTGTGGCAAGCCGATTTAAGTGATATGCGAACTTATTCTCAATATAATGATGGTTTCAACTACATACTTTGTGTTATTGATGTATTTAGTAAATATGCTTTTGCAAGACCAATGAAAAAGAAAAACTCAGAAACAACTAAAGAATGTTTTGAAAGTATATTTACTGAAAGTAATTCAACCCCTACTCACATACAATCTGATAAAGGTACAGAATTTGTTTCAAAAGATGTACAAAAATACTTTAAATCCAAAAAGATAAATTACTATACCACTAACAATCCTGATATTAAGGCTAGTATTGTTGAACGATTTCAAAGAACTCTAAAAATGAAAATGTGGCGTTATTTCACTCATAATAATACTTATAGATATATAGATGTTTTACAAGATTTAATATACTCTTATAATCACAGCATTCACTCGAGTATTAAGATGTGCCCATGTGATGTAAGTTCCAACAATATTATGACAGTTTGGACTAATCTTTATGATAGAGGGTCAAACAAACTTTCTTTAGAAAATTCAAAACCAAATTTCAACGTGGGTGATTATGTTCGAATAACTAAATATAAACATGTTTTCCAAAAAGGATATGAATCAAATTGGAGTGATGAAATATTTATTATATCTTCAATAATTGATAGATCTCCATGGGTTGTTTATACAATTACAGATTTACAAAATGAACCAATAGTTGGTACTTTTTATGAAAGAGAATTACAGAAGGTCACTTACAACCCCACCTCACAATATAAAATAGATAAAATAATTGGTACTCGTTATTCGGGCAACAGAAAAGAAGTATTAGTGAAGTGGAAAGGTTATCCAGATAAATTTAACAGTTGGATTTTAGCTTCTAGTTTAAAAGAAATATGAATAAAGAAAGTTTTTATTTAACTTTGCTCAGCAATAGTTCAATGGAATACTTTCCTGATAACAAGACCACAAATTTTTCAACAAAATTACCAAAAGCTATGAAATTAGAAGGTGAATGGTTGGTTGGAGTTGTCGAGTTTCAATATCCATGCACAATGTTTACTGTTCAAGATCATGAAAATGTTGTATACATCACAAAAACCATGTTAATTCCTAATGAAGATAAACCATCAACAGTGTACTACAAAAAACATATTCCCGCTACCAACTACGATAACGTTGAACATATTTTGAGAGCATTAAATGGTATCGGAGAGAACTTGAAATTTCGTTATGATGAAATAACAAAATTTGTGTCTGTTTCTGTTTTGGATAAAAATATAACATCCGTAACATTATCACCCAAATTAAGTTTACAACTAGGTTATGAACCAAATACAAATCTCCTAGACAGAAATTTTGGGAAGTGTCCTGCTAATTTACATTTAGGGTTACCATCTCAACTATTTCTATATTGCGACATTATTGATCCTCAGATTGTGGGTGATGTTATGACTCCGCTATTAAGAGTCATTTCATTAGATCCTTCAAAATACATTTATGGTGCGTATAAAATGCACGTTTTCTCTCCACCTCACTACTTACCCGTTATGCGAAGAGAGTTCGATACGCTGGAAATGGATATAAGATCGAGCGCAGGACAAAAAATACCATTCCAGTTTGGGACCGTGTGTATTAAACTACATTTCCGCAAATTATAATAATGTATTCTCCTCATGATCATCATAAATGTCCATATGAAAATTATTATTCACATCAAGCTGGATCAGGAGTTGGAGTAATTTATAAGGGTTCACCATACCAACGCGGTCATGGTATTGGGAGCTTCTTAGGAGGGTTATTTAGATCAGTTTTACCTTTACTTTCAAGTGGTGCTCGAGTGGTTGGTAAGGAGGCATTAAACGCTGGAGTAGGACTTTTATCGGATATGATTCAAGCCCGTCCTATGGAAGCCTCAATAAAAGATCGTCTAAAGCAAGTTAGTACGAACTTAAAACGAAAGGCTGATAACAAAATTGATCGATTAAACATGACAGGATCTGGGTATATAACTAAAAGAAAACGATTGGCCTCGTTCATTCCACCACTAACAGCTAAAGTGAAAGCTACGAAAAAACTTGGTCTAAAACCAAAAAACATCAAAGATATATTTTCAAATTAAGTATGTCTTTCCTTCATAATCATTCTTGTGAGTGCGTTAAGTCAGAATTAGATTTGTTTGCATTACCGTCCACACAAACAAGCATTGAAAATGGATTGTGGATTCACTATAAACCAATTTCATCTCTTGCTGATGATGGACCTATCGAGTTTCAAGTTCCTGGAACAGGCGATGACTACATAGATTTGTCTCATACATTACTCCACATAAAGGCAAAAGTATTAAATCAAGATTCAACAAACTTGTTATCAGCTACAGTAGTAGCACCTGTAAATAATTGGTTGCATTCACTTTTTAGTCAACTCGATGTTTATTTAAACCAAAAACTTGTATCACCACCTAATAATACCTATGCCTATCGAGCATACATGGAAACCCTTTTAAACTATGCTCCTGCTGCTAAACAATCTCATCTTACTTGTAGTCTTTGGTATGATGATACAGCAGGCAAAATGGATTCCACAGATGGTAAAAACACAGGATTTGCTAAAAGACAGGAATTAGTTAATGAAAGCCGGGAAATAGAAATGATTGGTCATCTTCATGGTGACATTTTCAATCAAGATAAATTTTTAATTAATGGTGTTGAAATGAGTGTAAAATTAGTTCGGTCAAGAGAGAGTTTTAATTTAATTGCTGGGTCAAATGATGAAAAGTTTAAAGTTTGCATTACGGATGCAACTCTTATTGTTCGAAGAGCACGAATTAATCCAAGTGTATTACTCGCACATCAGAAAGTTTTAGCTTCTACAACTGCTAAATATCCTATTACTCGTGCTGAAGTTAAAGTTTTAACAATTCCATCAGGTGTTCAAGGAAAAACTCTTGATAATATATTCTTGGGACAGGTACCCAAAAGATGTATTATTGGATTTGTGAACAATTCCGCATTTAATGGTTCACTTACTAAAAATCCATTTAACTTTGAAAACTATGGTATTAACTCTTTCAGCTTATATATTGATGGTCAACAAATACCTTCAAAAGCTTTGCAACCATCTTTTAATAATAATATATTCACATCGGCATATCATACTCTATTCTCGGGGACTGGTATTCACTTTCTTAATGAAGGAAATGCAATCTCTCGTGAACAGTATACCAAAGGCTACTGTCTTTTAGCATTTGATTTAACTCCTGATTTATCAGCTAACTCATCAGCTCATTGGAATCTCATAAAGCATGGTAGTGTAAGATTAGAAGTACGATTTGAATCCTCACTAACACAAACAATTAACTGTATTGTTTATGCTGAGTTTGATAATATTATTGAAATAGATAAAAATAGAAATGTTACTGTAGACTATAGTAGTTAAGGTTATAATGTGTGTTATATTTTAGATTTATGTGTTATGCTTAATGCATTTTGTGTATATGTAACTAAAGGAAACATTATAAAATTAAATAAAACAAATTGTATGCAATTTACTATTTTTTATTTCATTACAAACTTCCTATTTAATCTTATACAAAACACTATAATTGAACATTCCTATGACAACCATTGAATAGATTGGTACTGTAATAATCTGCTAATAACAGTAATATCATGGATACACTAGAATTACAAAAACATATGAAAAAGATTCATCCCAGTCTAGAAAATAATGTTTATGCTGCTAATAGACTGCCTATGTATACCCATGTACCAACGTATATAATATGCAATTTGGATGCGGATGATAAACCGGGTTCACACTGGGTAGCTGTACATATCGATACGAATGGCATCGGTCAATATTTTGATTCATATGGACGAACACCTGAGCGATATCATCTCCAGTTTTTGAAAAGGAATTGTAAGAGATGGGACTGGAATGTTGATAGGATTCAGAATGATTGGACTTCAGTTTGTGGAGAATATTGCTTAATGTATTTGCTATATAAGTTTCAGGGATATTCAATGCATAGTTTTACGAGCATATTTACAGGGAACACACTGTACAACGATATTTTAGTGGATGAGATGTTTCGCTCTTATTTTATAAGTAGATAAGGCTACAATTCAAATGTTCATCAATAATTATTTTTATATAGCAAAATGGACAAATGGTCGCCAAATACACAAACCAGTAGATAATAAGCAACAACATTTTGGAAATAAAAATGGCAGTAAAATGAATGTGTTTTATTGATGATTCAGAATAGCGAGGTAGCTCGTAACAAAGTTCGATACATCAGATTACCCGGAAAAATAATTGGGTTAGGTTAGGTTAGGTTAGATTTTGATAAACAACGCCAGAAGCGAATCGCTTTTTTAAAAAGCAACAATTAGGTTAGGTTAGGTTAGACTTTGATAAACAACGCACGAGCCGAGCGAGCAAAGCGAGCGTGCCGCGGCAGCGGCCGGCGAGTGCCAGAAGCGAATCGCTTTTTAAAAAAGCAACAATTATGATAATATAGTACGATAATATATAAATATAGTTATAGGATTTTAGACGTATTTTTTCTTGAATATAATAATACATCGTTTGGTTACAATAGTGAGGTAGGTCATAACAAAGAAGTTTAATACAAAAGCAGTGATAAGCGAGGTGCACAATGAGTAATAGATAAGAACGCCGGACGGTGTAATTAGCTAATAGGAAAAGGTGAACCATGGGACGCTAATGACCCACCGGATATCAATTAGATAAGAGTTAATCGATCTGCACATCTCCGAAACCGTGCATCCTATCGCTTCGGGAGTGAGTGCTATCGACTCAGCGTGGCCGCTTTAGTGGGAAAAGAGTCCAAACTTTTTTTTTTTTTTTTTTTTTTTTTTTTTTTTTTTAGGATGGGGTGCCACTGATTTGCGGGTGAAGCTGTGAATGTGCCAGCACCCGTGCGCGTGAACCGGCGAATGTACCTGAATCCGTGTTCCAGAACCGGCGAATCACTACTACTGTCAATATGTTTTCATTTACGTATAGAGCAGAGGCAAATTTATTAATAATCTATACTCTATACGAATGTTATTATTATTTTCTCTGTGGTGTCCAACGGCCAACGAGAAAACAAAAAAAAGGTAAATAAAAGGGGTCTACTTTAGTCCTATAGAGAATAGAGAGCTTTTATTTTGACTGACCGATTGGCTTGGTTGGTAGTGGCCCTGCCTTCCAAGCCAGAGGGGTTCCATTCCCACCCGGGGCAAATATTTGTGTGATGAACATAGATGTTTGCTCTGTGTCTGGGTGTTGAATATCTATATAAGTATTTATTTAAAATTATATATGTACCTATGTTTATCAGCCATCTGGTTTCCATAACACAAGCGAAATCTTAGTATGGGATGAGATCGTGCCGTGTGTGAAAAATGTCCTGAAATATTTATTTATTATTATCTTCATACTGCTATAATTCATTTATCTAAGAATAAAGATTAGGTTTTTATGTCGGTGTGTCTGTATGGACCAAATATAAAATTGTTTGCAATGTGATAACGCCAAACAATAGTCACAATGAAATCACAACCTTTATTATTTAAAACTAATATTTTACATTATATATTCGTCTTTACTAGGTATAAATTACAAGATGTAAATCCAAGACGTGTTCAGATTGCAATCTGATAAAATGCATTCTATGATTAGGTATTTAATTTAAAATAACAAATTATCACTCATAACAAGAAAATTTATAGTGTTGTTATTTTTCTTCAACAAACCCGACTCATCAAGATGTTTTCATTTACGTATAGATCAGTGGCAAAGGAGAATGGCAAACTCCCATAGGACTCTGGGCCTGATCGTTACACTGATGATTTATGGGGGATTAAATAGATAAAAATATACAGATTCTATGAATATAATAATTATAGATCTGTTCTATGGGATAGCAGAGATATTGGGGTGTAAAGTAACAAAAATAAAAGTTAGTTTGCTTGAGTTAAATGAATAGCATTGCCTTTTTCTAGGTCCAGGTAAGTTTATTTTCTATCTACATTGTCTAGCTAATAATAGTGTAACACTAGAACAGTCAGGTAATAGAAATATTGGATCCAACACATATTATTCAACACACATTTTAACTTACCAAAACATCAACAATCACTAGGTAGGTATCTTATATCTTTATAAATGGATGAATCGCTTTCATAATAAGACTAATCAATTCAAATAATATCTTTAGAGTAAAAATAGACGATAAAGGCAATTTTGAATATAACGTTACTAAAACTTCACTCAAAAGTCAAACAACAAACATAACAAATCACTCATCACTGACACAATAATTATGATTAATAATTTGACATTTATTAATGGCCAGCTACCTAAATAAAAATGTTATAATTATCATTGATTAAGTAAAATATGTTTTTATTTTATAGAATGACCTAAATAAATTAAGATGTATGTTAAAAAAAGTTAAATTTTGCTTCTGATTTTTATAGCATTTGAATTCAATAAAACTAAAAATAAATAATTTGGAAAATCCAAAAGTGCACGCCTCATAATTTTTTTTTAATAATTATTTATTAATTATTATTTTTGTTTATTTAATAACAATTAAACCACATCGAATCAGACCCTGAAAAATGAAAGGGTTCTATTCCTGAGCATACTCAAGCGTAAGAGAATAAAAAAGACTCGATTAGTAAAGTATTTCGGTCGCTATCGTGTTAACAAGAAAATCCTCCGCACATACAGACACACGGACGTCCAAGACAGAACTTTTTTAAACTGTTTTTTAACTAGTTTAAATAACAAAAATGACATCAAAAATATCATGAATGTTAAAAATAGTGTTTTTTCTTAATATGTGTGTGTATGTATTATCTTACAAGTGCAATGTATGATACATAAAGACATTTTAAGTTTGAAAAATCAGATGTTTTGCGCGAAGTGACAGTAGTACCCACCTCAACGCTTCGCATACGAGGCGTGCAAAATAAACATTCATTCGTATTAATCTATATAATATTCAATTTATGGAACTCTCTGCCATTAAATATTCGTCAAGCCCAGACCCCTTCGGGTTTTAAAAATCTTGTGCGACAACATTTTCTTTCCGCTGCTGATCCGGACCAGTAATATCTTTTTAACTTTTTTATTTTTCTTTTATATTTTCATTATGTTTCAATATGTACGTGGTATCTGTATTAGATTTAGATGGTATTCGTATAATAATTTTATCTTATTCAACATCAGTGTGTTTCCTTCTAAGTATATATTTATTTATGTATATTATATAATATGTAATTGGTATGTATATCTGTTTATTATATTTATATATTGTGTATGTATATGTATAGTATATGTGATATTGTATATGGACATGTATTATTTAAGGTAGATATATATTATTATTTTTTTTGTTTTCTTGCTATTCTTTTTCTGTTCTCGTCCCGCCAATTAGTGATCATTTTGCTTGTTTACCTTTTACCGTGGTTGCCTGGAAGAGATCACTATTAAGTGATAAGGCCGCCAAAATAGTGGTACTCTGTTCTATGTGTAAGTAGTTCTAGGGCTTCTGTACAACTGTTCTGTACAACTATTAAAGAGTTAAATAAATAAATAAATAAATAAATATTTGACTATTTTACTCCTGACAACACTGACATCTCTGCTTGATAAGACCGGTAGTGAACGAATTATCTTTTTTGACGTGACAACGTCTTAAATTAGGTTGCGGCTGGGAGTCACTTATGAAAAAGTGTAACGCTCGGTAACGTTACGATGAGTCACCGAACGAGAGAGAGGCCCGCGGTCTGCCGCGCGCGCAGCACATAAATATTCTACCGAGAAAAAGACGTTGTCACGTAAAATCTTCGCCCGTAAAACCGACTTTACAGGCAACCATTTTTTTTTCAAAGATTTGTTTTCCCATAGAATCAGAAGTCAATATTTTACAAATAATTATTAAAATTAACATAATGAATTTTAAATATATTATGATTTCTGTAACAGTTAGGCCCAATTTCGCCATTCTCCTTTATAAATAAAGTTATTATTGACGTGACAACGTCTTAAATTAGGTTGCGACTGGGAGTCACTTATGAAAAAGTGTAACGCTCGGTAACGTTACGATGAGTCACCGAACGAGAGAGAGGCCCGCGGTCTGCCGCGCGCGCAGCACATAAATATTCTACCGAGAAAAAGACGTTGTCACGTAAAATCTTCGCCCGTAAAACCGACTTTACAGGCAACCATTTTTATATTCTCTGTGGTGTGTTGACCGCCTCCTTGGTACAGTGATTAACGCGTGAGCGTAGAACCGAGGGGTCCTGGGTTCGATTCCCGGTGGAGACGAAGAAAAAAAAATGTCTCGGTCTGGCAGGACACAGAAGGCTGATCACCTACTTGTCCCTAAAAAAAATCGATCAGTGAAACAGATGTATAATGCATCTGCCCCTTACCCCACTAGGGGACATGGGACTTTACTTTGTGGTGAGTCCAACGGCCAACGAGACAATAAAAAAAAGGTAAATAAAAGGGGTCTACTTTAGTCCTATATAGAGAATAGAGAGCTTCTATAATATAATATCGTAGAGGTCAGAAATTTTCAAGGGCAACAGTATTAGCAAAAAGTGTCGATAGGTTACCGTCATTACATTCGATCTTGAAAAGCATCACACTAACGCACACACGATTAGACATCAATGGTATGATTCAAGAGCTAATTCAGTCACGATACAACTGTAGGTAGTAAAATGTGGCTAATTAGACATTTTGAATGCCACTTTCTGAGCGCTAATATCTACACCTTTTTACTTATAATATCAGCTCAAAAGCTTTACATTATGATAAAAGTTTAAAAAAACATTTCCTTGGATTAAAAAAAAATATATTTCAAATCACTTGAGACGTGCTTGAGATGTTGAATTAAAAAAAAAAGGCATTGCCTTTGGTCTAACCTTTGTCGAACTTATTTTTCCTCTATAACTAGCCAGTACTTTTGTTGTTGTTATGAAGTTTTTATTTAAATACTTTAACCTATTATAAAACCCCTTCCAGACGACACAATTTTTCGTACAATTTGACTAGATTGGCAATCAAATTAGGTCGTCTAGACGGAAATATGAAATTCAAGGTCATTGGGTGGTCGGGATCGGCCGATTTGCGATTGCCTTGGGATTGCCCGATCAAATTGGGTGGTGTGGACGCTAATTGGCCAATTTTTTGACGTATTCACCGAGGAAGCGGCGTGTTAAGCGGATGTTTTCGTTGATTTTGTCTTCTCTTTGACTTTGATTAGTTTGATTTTTGTGTTGAACAGCTGTGTGTGAATATAACCTTTCGTATGTGGAATGACATTTTCCCACTTTTCCCTACCTGTTATACCGGGAGCCGGTATGGTCAACAGACAACCCACTTTTGAGATAGACTTTTACTGTAACTCGATTTTCTCCGTATCTAGTACGAATCAAGTTAATTCGAGTTATAAATCTTATTGTAAATTGAATAATCTTTATTCACTTTCAACCATTTCTATATTATAAATTAATATTTATATGACTTAGGCGATTTCTTTTAAGCAACCATTCTTTGCTCCATATCCTTTTTCTTTTTCTTTCTTCTAAATTTGTAGTTACAGCCAAAATCAGCCCCAATTTTTGTTTTTTACTAAGAGGCATGTTGCAAAATAAAAGTCCAGTCAGTAACGGCAACGGAGCAGAACTAAAATTGGCGATTTAATTGTGTACGTGTGGATAGACGATCAAATTGGGCCCGATTCAATCGGCAATCAAATCGGCTGATTAAATTGTGTCATCTGGAAGGGGTTTAAAGCAACAGAGTATGTATTTGATTATATATTATTATCAGAATTAAAATATAAAAAATATCGAGATTGAAATACAATTTGCAATGCATGAGTATAAACCCATTTGTTTTAAGAATAACTGGATTAAGAGGAGGCTCCCTAACATAATTTTTGGCACTAAGAGACCGGTTAGACCGCTACGGTGCTAGACGCTAACACAGCCGTAATAAAGTTGAATATCGCGTGCGCTCTTTGATCGGGTTCGAGCTCGAAACTAAATCTCGTAAGTCTCAATTCTTATTTCTAGAGAAAAAATATCTTGGGATTGGATAGTAAACTATATTTTCTTACTGTTAACATTTATTTTAGACATAAAGTCCAAGTAAATCTTAAAAAAAAATGTAATAATTCTTAAAAAAGGCATAATTTTTGAATAAAAAATGAATCGAGCGAAAATGTCACAATTACGTAACTGTCTTGTACATGGAAAGAAAAAGACCCAATAAATCATATACTAAAGTTCCATTTTGATTGTATTTGTGACTGTTTCTGCAAATTCACATAAAATTAAGGGAGCCTCCTCTTAAAATTTAAATAATAAGAATAGAATACGTCTAGCAATAATTATTTTAACCTTTTATTATTTTCATAGAGGAAATCACGACTGCGCACTCGGGGAATCCTCTATACCCAAATCATTTTATACCAATGTTTTATACATATTTAATGAGCCTTATTCAAGCTATTATTTTAAAAAATATGTATGGAAACCTTATTTTAATTTTATGATATCATACCTATACCTAACAGACTGAAAAAGAAAACATTGTGTATTTTACCTGTCTCTCTATAAGGTAATAAGCAACTACTAGGTAGGTACTGGACCGATATGAAAAATCAAAAATTTTTACCTTTAGGAACAGAATATGTAAGGAAACTACACATCTAAGGTTGTGACGTATTAAGCCGAAAATGGGCCATTAACGGAAATAATTCGTGTAGTTTTGAAAATCGCTACAGTTATTCTAGAGGAAAAATCTAAAAAAGGGTCCTTTGAGCTCGCCCTACACCCTTAGCTCACCCCCCACCCTTGAGAACTTTCGATATGATTATCTGGACATGTCAAGGAGTAGCGGTAGCGTAGCGATTTTCAAAACTAGGTACACGATTTATTTCGGCTTCACGATAAATTTTACTAATTTTCTAGATTATATATCCTTTCTTTTAAATAAAACAGCAATGATTGTTAAAATAATTTATTTATTTCTATGTATTTATTACAATTTTACACTACTATGATGAATTTATTCTAAACGTAATGGCCGTAAGTTGGTATCAGCGTGATCTCGTCTGCTTTCTGAAATTAAAAGAAACAATGTTAATTGTTATATTGGTTATTAATCGACTAGATCATAATTAAAAGACTAAAAAGATTCGATATCTAATTAGAAAAAAAACATGTAGGTTTCTTTTTCAAAACTTTAAGGCTATATTCCTGATCTTGGTACATAGGTAATATTATTTTTAATGAATCTATGAAGGTTTTTCTCATTCCATTTCATACTTCCTTTTATGGTATCAGTAAAAATTTACTTATTTCACACCATTTTATTATTTCGAGTTTTATTCTCGTCTAATACTTATCTACAATCGGTTCAGTTACAGTATTTTTTTTTATCTTCAATTTACATCTATTGATCGATTGCATTTCTTGAAATATTGTATGAGGACACCTGTACATAATACCTTTTTTTTAAGTGGGGAAATCTTGCTACATAATACCTACTTAGAAGCTATCATGCTACATTTTAACAAAGCTTCTAAAAAGCTTAATGGTTATGTTTATTCCTTTAATTATTTTCAAGGTTTAACAATTCTTTTCAATTATTTATGAACACAGTTAATCACTACCAGCCACGCCCGTGTTCTCCTGCGATGTAAGTTTATTAATTAAAGTTGCAGGCCTTTGCTACGAGAAATATTTTAGAATTTTGTTAGCTTATTTATTTTCAATGTGCTTTGTGAGAATTTTTCGGGGTAATTTCAATAATTTTGTATGTGACGCAATTGATATTTATCGTCAATACTCTGAAGTGATTTTCACAAACTTACCTGTTCACAGTAAATATTTCGTGCAGATTTTTCGTTAAGTACATTCGACTTTAATTACTTTCTACTATTTAATTCGTATGCTCAATTACAAATTCCATTCAGTCACCATAATGTGTATATTATGTACAATATAAACATATTTCACATACCGCGCGCTATTACGGCATTATTTCCCGTAGCTGTAACCACCGCCGACGCCGCCGCCGCCGCCGCCGCCGAAACCGTAACCGCCTCCTGCACCGTAACCGCCTCCTCCACCGTAACCGCCTCCTGCACCGTAACCGCCTCCTGCACCGTAACCGCCTCCTACACCGTAACCGCCTCCTGCACCGTAACCGCCTCCTGCACCGTAACCGCCTCCTGCACCGTTACCGCCTCCTGCACCGTAACCGCCTCCTCCACCGCCTTCGCCGCCGCCTTGGCTTATCCTTTGATTGAAGCCTCGACCTCCCTCAAAACCACCGCCGTGACCACCGCCGTGACCACCGCCGTAACCTCCGCCATGACCACCGCCGTGACCACCGCCGTGACCACCGCCGTAATCACCGCCGTGACCGCCGTAAACGCCGTAACCGTGTTTGAAACCGCCGTGACCTTTGCTTTTAATGAAAGCTGAAACATATAAAGTGGTCGCGCCAATATAAAAAATATAAGTAAATATATTCTCGATATGAAGTGGACTGTATTTAGATCAACGTGGTGTTAGCAAAAGAGGGGAAAGACAGGAACATACGGCACATACCTCGTCGGAGGGAGTAGCGTCCAGAACACACGCGCCGCCACGCGGTCAGGGTCCTCCAGCTCGCGGCGGGCACGAACGGCGTCCAGTCCAAACACTCCACGCAAAACACACACGCGGCGGTGAGCGCGACCAAGGGCCGGGGAACGGGATTCCCCGGGGGTGTTACAAAAGCACAATGCCTGATGATCTAGAGAGCCTCGTGGAAGCTCTCCGGCGGTGGCCGAGTCCCGAACCTCGCGAAGGAACGGAGCGAACTCGACTGACTCCAGCGACACGCACGTCGCGTTCACGTCTTATTGGACGTGTCACGTGGTTAGTGACCACGCGGTGATTGGTTGTGCTCGTATGTAGGGAAGGATGAAGGAACACACCACAAATAATAAACGTTTAATTTCTACATTTACTATTTTAATTATATTGGCGTTACCATATCCACCCGCCCTAAATGGGTCACCATTTAAAACCAATCATACAGCGAAAAACTATGACTCTAGGATCGCATAATGCGCGCGGGTTAATAAAGTCCTAAGAGCCACGGCGGTAATATAAATAACAAGTTCTATGGCTCTAGGAGCGCAAAATGCGAGCGGGATAATAAAAAATCCTAAAAGTCACGGCGGAAATATAACTAACAAATTCGATGACTCTAGGATCGCGTAATGCGAGCGGGATATAAATAATTCCTAAAGTCACGGCGGTATTACAACTAACAAATTCTATGACTCTAGGATCGCGTAAAGCGAGCGGGGTATAAAAAATTCCTAAAGTCACGGCGGTATTATAACTAAGAAATTATATCGAAAGCGGTGCAAAACTTAAAATTAAACTTAACTAACTGCGGTAATATACTAATGCGGTATAACTATTGTCTTGGAAGCGGACATAAACGAACGACTGGGCGAAGGTAAGTTCCCTTGGCGGTTCTAACTGTACAAACGCGCGCGACGTCGTCCTTTGAAGGATGTACTTTCTCTACGACGGCTAAAGGCCAGGTTAGGGGCGGTGCATTATCATTTATTACAACCACGACCGTTCCAGGAGTAATAGGTGTGGAAGGCGTATTCCATTTCTGCCTAACCTGCAAACCGTGTAAGTATTCCAATCTCCAACGTTTCCAAAACGACTGGACTAACTTGTCCAGTAGCGAATGCCTATCAAGCAAACTGACGTGATCAGATTTGACTTGCGGCGCGGGTAAAGCTAATAAAAGCGCGGTAATTAAAATAACACGAAACAAATGCGTTATAATATTCATATAATATTTAATATGATAATAATCAATGATCATGATAATTATGTGATCATTGCGCGGTAATATCACTGGATGCTTATATGCATATTCCAGGGCGGAATCGCTTAGACGTCCGATGAGGATAAGTCTGTCGCGAATAAAAGGCTTCAAGCGGTTGAAAGCCTGCGAATAAAATTCATAAAAGAGTATATTATAATACTCCTCTGCAAAATATTTATTTTGCAGGGCGGGAATAATTTTATTCTCAGCGAAATTAAGGTCCTCTACGGTCATCATAAGACCGCGGCGGGGTAATAATATAAGGAACCTATAAATATAAAATACACGACGCGACGAGACGCGAAGGGCGGTATCGTATAAAGCGCAATGCTTTATAGGCGGGCACACAGTGTGCGCTAATAATTTTCGTTCGGGAATGTCTGCAATAGACTCACCATCGAGACTCCTAAGAGGCCAATCAGATGGGTCCGAACGAGCCCACTGGGGTCCTTGGAACCACAGAGGGTGCGAGACGAGATTTTGTGGCGTAATGCCACGCGAAAGAACGTCAGCGGGAATTTCAATACCAGAAACATGGTAGAAGTTATCTGATGGGATCTTATACACGACTGTGGGAGCAACGAAGCCCATCATGTCCCACAGACGGGCGGCAATTGACAAGATGGAGCGCTTATTGCACATCACATCGGCGGGTGCGGTAATTTTAAAATAAAAACAATAATCAACAGTAGACCAATGCAGACCAAGTAATTTATGTTGCACGGTCTTATCAAACTCCACCGCGGAGGGTAAAAGTTTGTGCGAAGCGGGAAGATTATCTAACACATTTTTACTATTACTATTCCATTTAACTAGATCCCACTGAGCTCCCTTAAACAAATCGATGAGCTGCTGCGACGCGGAAACTGCTTTACATTCCGTGGGAATAGAGAAGGCGATATCATCCATATACAACGACGAAGACGCAATGCTACTCGCGAGCGGATATTTCGCGCCGTCATCTTTTACGAGCTGTCTTACCGTGCGCAGTGCATGATAAGGACTAGACTTGATGCCGAAGCAAACTCGATTAAATTGATAAAGAAGTAGCGGATCCTGCGGGCTGAAACGATATAAAAAACATTGAAAACGACGATCAAACTCACGCACGAATATCTGCAGAAATTGTTGGCGGCAATCGGCGGTCATGGCAATCGCGTGGAGACGAAAACCTAAAATTATTGTAAACAAATTGCCTTGTAAATTCGGCCCAACATGCAGAAGGTCATTCAGCGAACGCTGGCTTCCAGAAGTTGGCATGCTAGCATCTAAAACCATGCGCAGCTTAGTCGACGATTTATCCTCGCGCAGAACAGCGTGATGCGGTATAATATAAATAGGTGTAGGGTCACGCGGATCATACGGAGGCGCGGGTGAAATATAATTTTTCGTTAGATAATCTTTTATGACGTCATCATATGCCAACCTTAATTTAGGTGAAGCCTGTAGCTTTCTTTCGAGGCACATGAAACGCTTGCGGGCAATATTAAATGAGTCACCGAGAGTGTAGAAATCATCCTTAAATGGAAGCGAAACAATATATCTACCACTCACGGGATCGCGGGTTGTAGTTAATTTATAATATTCTTCACATTCAACATCATCGGGATGTTGAACGGGCGGTGCGGTAGGAAGCTCCTCGAGCTCCCAGAAACGCCTGACTAATGAGTCAATAGCGGCGGTCTCTTGAAAGTGACAACACGTCAAGGGCGGTTTATGTATGTTAGGTATGGTGGGTACTGAACCCATTATTACATAGCCTAACACCGTGCGCAATGCAGCGGGCGCCGACGAGTCACGAGATGCATGAACTACGTCGGGGAGAAGCAGATGAGGGAACAGAGAAGCACCGATTAATAAATCGATTTTATTCGGCGTACCAAAACTCTCATCTGCGAGCGGTAAATGCGAAATATGCGATAAGACAGAAGTGTCTATAACAGCGGTAGGTAATAAATCCGTAACATGATCAACAACTAGCGGTGAAATATTAAAAGATATGTTGTTGTCAAGACGCGAATAAAATTGTATATTTATAGAATTACTATTTACAATTTTTTCTGAACCACCGAACCCCTTAATAATAGTACGTTCGGTTTTCTGCGGTTTAATACCTAAACGTTCACAACATTCATTCGTAATGAAGTGACTTTGTGAAGCGGAATCTAAAAGCGCGCGAATAATAAGCCGTTCGCCTTTACAATTATAAGCGACGACCTCAGCGGTTGATAATAAAATAGTATGTTGCTTATTCGCGGGCGCGTTGCATTGAAATGCGTTATCAGTATCAGCGGTATAGCTAGCGGTGTATAGCGCAATGTCGGAGCGGACGCACTCGCCCGACGGCGGTGACGGCGCAGGCAACGGCGGTGTGCTGCGCGGCGGGGGGTGAGACGCAGGCGCGGGTATGGAAGATTCGCGTTTCAAATGTAACATAGTATGATGTTTTAATTTACAAACGCGACAGTTAGAATACGACGAACAACTAGAAACGCGATGTTTTATACTGAGACAATTTATACACGCGTTTCTATCCTTTACGTATTTCAAACGTTCCTGCGGACTCATTTTATGAAAACTCGAACATTTATATAAATGTTGATGCGTAATATTTTTACAAAGACAACTATAAGCCGAATCAGCTGTTGTTACGTAAGACTGATACGTCTTAGGCGGTGCGGAAGAAGTATTATTTGAACTGCGGTTATAATTATTATTCTTTCGAGGCGGATTATTTATTCCCGAATTTGTGGAAGGACGAATACGTTCTAATACCTTCGCACGAGTTTGAATAAATTGAACTAAGTTATCAAAAGTAGGCATTTCACTACCAAACTTAGTCTCGAAAGCGCGAACAGTATCTGAGTCTAACTTCTTCAACGCGATATGAACAATCATTAAATCTGTAATATTATCTAACTTTATATTCTGTAAGGCGCGCACTGCGCTAATAAAGTTATCAGTAAATAAATCAAAGTTTGTTGCGGACGCACAATGCAAAGGTTTAAAATCAAACATTTGATTTAAATACGCGGATACTAACATACGTTTATCATCATATTTATCTTTTAAAGTTTGTAAAATTAAATTATAATTTTCAGCGGAGGGGGTTATACCAGCTATAACAGTTGTGGCCTTCCCCGTTAGTTTACCTAGTAAATAATATAAACGCTCGGCATCTGTAAGGCCGGGATTGTTATGAACAATTGATTCAAAATTCGAAAGAAACAGCGGAAATGAGCGAATATCACCCGAAAATGGTACTAATTCGATAGGCGGTAATTTAGGCCTATTTTTATGCAAATTATTAATATCTCCGTGTGACGGACTTGGTTGCGAATATTGCGATTTAATTCTTATAACTCTGCTATATAAAGACTCGAATGCAACGAGGCTTTTATAATCAGGTTTCGCGGTAGGTGTTAATAATAATAAGCGAGTATTGTATTCGTCTAAACACTTTTCAAATCTTTCACGTAATGATTCTATCTGCGCGGACTCGTCAAGGAAACTTTCCATAAGCGAGGCGTTGTTATGAACGTTTAAAGACAAATCATACATTTGTTGCACCATTTCGAATATAACTTCGCGTTTAGCTAATAACATGGATAACTGCGAATCATTTATATCTTCCGAATCATTAACATCCGAAGCGTCACTATCAGGTAACTTAGTCATTTTCTTAGGCGGCATTTTTAATAACAAAAATATATATTCAAACTGAGAATGTTACAATGCAAGTTACAATAACAAGTAATACGACCAAATAAAGTAGGTCAAGCGCAAGCGTAATAAGAACCGAGTATGTATTTCCAATATGGTCGGATTATAACAGCGGATCGCGGAATGTACTCGATAACGTTATAAATTTCGAGCGCGGGTAGCGGGTAAATAAAATATGATGTAATATGTTCGATTTATAATGATTTTAGCGTTATAACTGCGGATAAACGATATGAACATAGTTTTAATTAACTATTTTAATAATAATATACGCGTAACTTAATGTCACGGGCGGAATAAAATATATTTTAAGCGAAAAATAATAGATGACGCAATGTCGATCTATGCGGTTATAGTTATTTCACAATGAATGTACTATTAAATCGCTTATTAGGGCCTACAATGAGTATCCTAATAAGGGCGGGTTTAAAATATATTTTATATGAATAATAGTAGAAGACGCATTGTCGTTCTATTATATGCGGTATATTAAATAGTATTTCGCATTGAAGATACTACCAAATCGCTTATTAGGGCCTACACAATGAGTATCCTAATAAGGGCGGTGGAATCATCAGGTAATGTACGGTTCGTAAGGACCAACAATGGTTACTATCCGGCTCGAAGGACCACTCAATGGTCGCGCCAATATAAAAAATATAAGTAAATATATTCTCGATATGAAGTGGACTGTATTTAGATCAACGTGGTGTTAGCAAAAGAGGGGAAAGACAGGAACATACGGCACATACCTCGTCGGAGGGAGTAGCGTCCAGAACACACGCGCCGCCACGCGGTCAGGGTCCTCCAGCTCGCGGCGGGCACGAACGGCGTCCAGTCCAAACACTCCACGCAAAACACACACGCGGCGGTGAGCGCGACCAAGGGCCGGGGAACGGGATTCCCCGGGGGTGTTACAAAAGCACAATGCCTGATGATCTAGAGAGCCTCGTGGAAGCTCTCCGGCGGTGGCCGAGTCCCGAACCTCGCGAAGGAACGGAGCGAACTCGACTGACTCCAGCGACACGCACGTCGCGTTCACGTCTTATTGGACGTGTCACGTGGTTAGTGACCACGCGGTGATTGGTTGTGCTCGTATGTAGGGAAGGATGAAGGAACACACCACAAATAATAAACGTTTAATTTCTACATTTACTATTTTAATTATATTGGCGTTACCATAAAGGATATTTAAAAATTTGTAATTATGAACTGCAATTATTAATGCTGAAAAAATGACAAAATATAGTCGTCTGGATAATGTTTTTTGGGCGGCTTTTAATGTTTCCTTTGTCATATTATAACGAACAATACACAACATGAATAAGATGTAGTCATTACTCAGGTATATTCTTTGTGAAAAAAAAATGTTTTTGCTTCCATCAAAGAACTATTTCGTGCATTTTAAGATCTTAACTCCAAACACTTACGATAACAATACACTTTTAACTTTTTAAAACAAGTAACAAAAGTTTAAATATTTACTTGGTGCGGCTTGAACGTAAACCAATATCCCAACCAGCAAGCAGACTGTTAATATTTTCGCCATCTCGACAGAACTACATAAATCTTTTACGTTTTTGCCTTATATAGTAAAGATGTACCAGAAACCGGCAAACTGAGCGGTTTTGTGAAGCGAATTATGAGCGTGTCTAATTGCTTTATGCTAATGGTATTTAATACCTGTAACCTCTACTTATACGTCGGGTATACCTGTATACCGGACGAGATGGGAGTTTTATAGACCCCTAATATGACATAATCGATATACATAAAAAACTCCAATCAACGATAATAAGCATCGACAATTTGATTTTTCATTCGAGTGTGTTATTAAAGATATTAAAAGAGCTAAGTATTGACGTTGGAAAAATAAGTTTTGCGGTTTATGTATGGTTTTTTGAGTTGAATTTGTAATTAGTTGCGTTATTTTTAAAACGTTTGGTTAAAATATTTCTATCTATACTAGGTAATATTATTATAAAGCAGAAGAGTTTGTTTCTTTGCTTGAACGCGCTAATCTCAGTTAAAGCGCGGGTTCGATTTGAAAAATTATTTCACTGTTAGATAGTCCCTTTTTCTCTCTAGGCGTCGTCGTAGCCGTCCTCGAAAAAGGGAGCTTAAGTTAACCTATGCTAATGTCATCACGCTAAGACCAATTACAGGAACGGTGCAATGTGGGTAAAACTGCAGGGCACAGTTAGTATTTCATATAAATTATAATGATATAGACCCCTTAACTTAGGTATATACAAAAACATTGAAACAATAACTTGTTCTAACATATGTTTTTAACAAACAAACCGTAATATTACAACAACGCACAATGTTTTTCCGGGTTATAACATTCCACAATATTATAACCCGGAAAATGATTTCATCGAGCTTCTCAAACCACAAAACAGAGCAAGTTTGTATTTTGTTTATGCTCAAACGCTGCGTCAATCATGCCCTATTTTTATCATATAATTGTCGATATCTAAAACAATTTTTTGAAAAAAAAACCATAACTAATATCAGAAATGCGAAGGAAACTCTGTCTGTCTGTCTGTCTCTTCTTCACGCCTCAACCACTGAACTGATTGAGATGTTCCCGGATAATTTATTTATTTTAAACAATTAGATGACAGAGATCCATTAATGTTAGTAGGTACGTGAATTATAAGCTAATGTTAGTAAATATTAAAAATACTAATTATTAGTTGACGGAGAACCTTATCCCTAAACCTGTCGTTTTGAATTGACAATGGAAATCCCATGGGAACGGAAACTATGCGTGTTTTCCTGTACTAGGTAACTGGGCGAATACGCGGTTGCGGGCGAAAAGCTAAATCTAATCAATTTAAATTCACATGTCTGTCCGTTCATTTCTTAGTATCAAATGTAAATAAAACCTCGATTGCATAATACTGTTTACATATTTTATTCGCTTTACATTCACAGAAATACATTCATTGTTGACATTTCATTAGTACTTCAGTGAGAAGTCTATATATCCTTAATATAAAATGTATGTAAACAATTCAATAGATTTGCGATATATATGCTACAGCCCTTAACAAGTCAAAAACCTTATTGACCGGTAAAATTAGTCAATAAGGTTATTGACTAATTTTTGTGTTAAAATTCTAATGCACACGCAAAAGCAGTAGTTTGGTTATAACAAAATTAAATAAATGAAAACGAATAATACTTATTAGCAGATATACAACTAACTAATCAGCCTTTAATTAAAAGCTAGACTAAGTGCTACCGCACACGGGCCACCGGCCACCGGCCACAAAACGCCGCCACTGGCATATTTCCTGCACTTTTCATACATTTTATATGGACTCGCCGCACACGGTGACGCCGGTGGCCGCCACACGCTTCTAATCGTCGCTGCTCGCTTCCTTGTGGCCCGAACCGGCCACAAACGCCGACACAAAACGTCGCCACACGCCACTCGCGCGATTCCGCGCCCCTCTCTCCCTTCCCCAGTTAACCTGTTCTAGTTAGGACTGTTGATATTTTTTGAAATATCGGATTTTCGATATATCAATATTTTAAAATATATCAATATCGGAGTTCGATATATCGAAAAAAAATATCGATATTTCGATACATCGGCTTTATTTAAAAAAAAAATCGTAAGTCAGCTCAAAAATGATTACACAATTTATAGTCTACTAGATTTATTGAACAAATTAAATTATGAATGTACTTATGTATTAGGTTCTTACTTCTTAGTAATTATTTTTTAAATTTAAATAAGACTAGCTTTTGCCCGCGACTTCGTCCGCGTGGAATAGTGACTTCCGGCAGAAAAGTATAGATAGCTGTGCCCGCGACTACGTCAGCGTGTAACTCCTTGTGTATTATTAATTTAAAATGTATTGGTAATATTATTTACATCAGGTTCACATGAGGCTTAAGGACCTATAGAACCAAAATACTTTAGCGCAAAGCTTCCGGGTAAACTATATTGAAAGTTGACCCGTCCGGCACGTGAACATAAAGATTTCTAGAACTGCTAACACGGGAAAGAGCAACGTATAACTGACCATGCGAGAAACAACTGACACCGAGATCTACTCCGGCAACATGAAAAGTCTGCCCTTGAGCCTTATTTATTGTCATTGCATAACACACCGATACTGGGAATTGCGTCCTTTTAAATTGGAATGGAAAATTATTTGGTATTAAGGGTATTCTGGGGATAAAGACGGTTTCTCCTGCACCGCAACCTGTTAAAATTTGAGCCTCGATTATATTTTGTTGCAACTGGGTTACTTTTAGTCGAGTTCCATTGCAAAGTTGTGGTGGTCTTAAATTTCGGAGTAGAATAATCGGAATGCCAATTTTTAAACAAATTTCGTGAGAAGGAAGTCCGGGCATATTTAAAGAATTTAAAAATTCTATCGGGTAATTAGTTGCTTCTTGTTCATCGACCATTCTATTTATTGATCTATAAACTTTGCTTTCCCCCTGTATATTCGACAGTATTTTGTTATTAATCTCAGATGCCTGGTCATTGCGAGGAGTTAAAATAGATCTTTCGCATAGCCAGGAATTGTCCCTATTTAATATATTTGTTACGTCACCGTAAACCGACGATATAAGATGTGGTTGAGATTGCACTATACAACATAATTCAGGCGTCAGAATAAGTTTTCCTTGGTGTAGTTGTGGATAGGTACCTTCACCAATCTTTAATAATGAATCAGAAAATTGACTATCATCCGGGTTATCTCCAGTTCTCACTCGCATGTTTATAGTCAAATGCACCGATTGTATATCACGCCACAAATAAGAGCTTTTCAGGCAAGCCCTAACCTCATCAGCTCGGGTTCCCCGTGGTATTACCGGTAAGGTTTGTCGGAAATCACCACAAAATAAAACCGTGATACCGCCCATTGGTCGATCATTTTGTCTTATATCCCTTAAAGTTCTATCTACCGCTTCTACTGCTTTTCGATGGGCCATCGTACATTCATCCCATATGATTAAATTACACTCGCGTAATACCTTTGCTTTGTCGCTATTTCTTGAAATTCTTTGGGTTTGGTTGGACTTTCCGTGCGATCTAAATCAATTGGTATTTTGAACATAGTGTGAGCCGTTTTACCTCCTGGTAGCAATGTTGCAGCTATCCCAGATGAAGCTACGGCAAGAGCTATTTTACGCTGATTTCGAACATAAGCCAATATTAATTTAGTCAAAAAGGTTTTCCCAGTTCCTCCAGGTGCATCTAAAAACCATATTGTTCCCAAATTATTTTGAACACTTCCGCACACGCGGTCATAAACTGAACGTTGTTCTGCAGTCATCATTGGGACACCGTTTTCTAATGTTGTCAGCAGTTCCATTAAGTTGTAACCAATCTCTGCGGAATATTCCCTATTAGTTACCTCTCCGACTGAGGTTGGTGTTGGCAAACCATATTCACATAGTGATTTACCGCCAACTGCTGTTAACTCATCCTGAAGAGCTAATAAGCACTGATTTATGGCAAGATCACGGAAATTATCATTAGTTGTGCCTTCATCATTGTTAGATATATTTCTAAGAAAGTCTTCTGAAAATTTGTCTTTATATTTTTCCCATAATTGTACAGCATCTGACAAATTACAAAATGTAAGTAATGTTACAAATAAATGACGTAACCGTCTTGGATTATCACTAACACAGGATTCTGCTAAAGCGTCATCCCAATGCTGATCATTTTCAAGCAAATGACGCGCTTGGCAAGCTGCATGATAACTGGGATAAACAACATCGTCTACTTTTCTCAAATCTATAAATGAGGTTGGTCCTCGCACAGTATGTAATAATAATCGCAAATAGAAACACTCAGCGTTGTTAGGATGAACGGTGTATACTCTACCAAGAACATGTTCTTTGAAAATACCTGACTCGCCATCTACAGGCCTGCCACGGCGTCTACGATTAAAGACACCTCGTTGCTTATCGTAGGTATAATACGATGGAACTTCTTCATATAAAAGAGATTTTGCAAAATCATCAGTTTGGCAAAGTCGAAAGAATGCTAATAAAGTTGTTTGTCTAGGGTTCTCTAACCGTTCTGTGACATTTTCGGTGTTGAAATATATACGTTGACCGCCTTCAAGATGAACATCCAGATGAGTCACAGGTGGATATCTTTCATGAATGTTGAAACTTAAGATCCGCCACACAGCTTCTGAAGAACTTATATATCTGCCTGACTGAAATCTTGTAACTTCATCATTTTCATTTCTCAAAGCAAATGTAGCTTGGTCACTGCCCTTATTAATGTACTTACAAATATATTTTATTGACTCTACACTATTACACATTTCAACATTTATGTGAGCTTGAAATGCTCTGGACAACACAGGAGAATACGGAACGACCCACCTATTGTCTAAAATAACCTGTTGTCCAGACACTCGCTTTTCAACAGTGAAACCACCAGTATCTCTTGAACGGCGACGATATAACGGGTATCCATCATGTCCTGTTACAGTTTCTTCCACTAAGGCTTTTGGATATCTTTTAGTGCAACGACCGTCTTGCATGCAAGAAGAATTCACGTTAAATGCACCACATGGACCATGTATCATATGAGTTTTAACAATGTCGTATAACTCGGAATCTGCAATCGGACTTGGAATTTCAGCACTGATTAAACTGTCTACATCATTAGGTCGAACCTTATCTTTTAACCAAAGCAGGATATGTGCGTGGGGTAAGCCGCGTTTTTGCCATTCAACACTATACATATAACACAATACTTCTCCAAAAATGTTATCTTTGGTAAATAGATCTATCATTGATTTTAATTTTAAATGAAAAACTCTTGCGATGATATCATGGCGGTCATGCGGTGCTTGACCCTCAAGAAGCTCCCGAGTGATTTCATCCCACTTAGGATTGGTAGTTACAGTAATAAATAAGTCGGGACGTCCATATTTTCTTACGTAGCAAAAAGCATCTTGAGTACGTTCGTGCATGTAGCGTGGACCACCAGTAAAAGAAGAGGGCAAAATAACTAAACGGCCCATATTCACCGTATCATTATCTTGCTGCATGGCGTCGCGAATGTGCACGTATTCTTCAGCGCGCAGCTGCCTTTGATTAGATCGTATATAAACTAATCTTTCGGTTTCAATTTTTGCGTACATGTCTACAATAAACTGATTGAATAAGCCACGAAAACGTTGCAAGTATACAAACCTATTCCGTCTTACTTGCAATTGGTAACAGTAAAATTGAAGGCATGAAATCTTTTTATTATAAATAGGTGCGCCTGTATGCGGATCAGTTTGGTATAAAGCAAAATTATAACCATCTTCCCCTCGACAATATATCAAAGGATATTGTAAACCGTCGTAAGCCCTGTGGGTTTCGTAAATACGTTGTAAACGATTGTCTCTGGAACGGATAACGATATCACGCCTATCACATTCCTGGTCGACCAATACCACAGCAACTTCATTCGTAGATGGAGCATTATAACGCCCAGGGTGTTCCTGCGTTGGACGCCTATCGGCATTTATAACAATTTTATAATTGTTATCATCATCTCGAGGAAGAGCTTCTAATGCCGATTTAAAACTGCATACATACGAATTAATCTGATGCAACATGTTCTGAAGTTGTGAAATGAGTTCAGCATTTAAATTTGGGAAATATTGATTTCTTATATTCGACTGTTCGTTGTAGTCGGATACAAAATATATTTGAAGAAACTTAGGTTGGTCTTCAGGCAAAAGAGATCCTATCAAATGGTAAACCTGACCTTGTATTTTAAAAGTAGGCATGAAAGGACCTTCGGAGATTTGTTGAGCACCAAAGGATGTCATCTGAAACGCACTATTATAAGTGCGAATGTTGTCGAAAAACTGTTTAGATTGCACATGTTCCCCTAATAGTAATGATTTCAAAGGTTCCGGTGGGTCTTCGAATGAAGGCAAATTTATTTTACCTCCAGAACAACAGAATCCAGCCGACTCCTTACTCCACTTTAAAGCATTACAAAAAGAACATACCACGTTCATATCGCCTATTACAGAAGATGATCTGTAATCAATTGTGAAGTTATAAGCAAACCCACTTTTATATTTGTCGGACCACGCCACCGTATTTCTAGATTGATCTTCTATGTGTACATCTAAGTTATTAAGACTATGTCGAAATCTGTCTGCAGTAAGACGGGCCTCTCGCTGTTCGTCCGTTTCAAGAGACCGAATATTTTCGATTCTTAATCTTTCATTAGACAAACTTATTAATCGTTCTTGTGTCAAAGAATTGTAATGTTCGCGTACCGACTCTAGTCGTTGTTCATGCTCATGTTCATCTTCGAGTGATCGAACAATATTATGGTGCACCCTATCATTTGTCAAACGGTCTTCATATTGAGTAAAAGTTTCAGATTCTCGAGATAAAATATGACGTTCGCGGTCAGCTGTGAGACGCAATTCCCTCTCAGTGAAGGTTTCTGACTCGCGAGACAATATATGACGTTCGCGGTCAGCTGTGAGACGTAATTCCCTCTCAGTGAAGGTTTCTGACTCGCGAGACAATATATGACGTTCGCGGTCAGCTGTGAGACGTAATTCCCTCTCAGTGAAGGTTTCTGACTCGCGAGACAATATATGACGTTCGCGGTCAGCTGTAAGACGTAATTCCCTCTCAGTGAAGGTTTCTGACTCGCGAGACAATATATGACGTTCGCGGTCAGCTGTAAGACGTAATTCCCTCTCAGTGAAGGTTTCTGACTCGCGAGATAATGTATGCCGTTCGCGGTCAGCTGTGAGACGTAATTCCCTTTCAGTAAATGTTTCGGACTCGCGAGATAATGTATGTCGTTCGCGGTCAGCTGTGAGACGTAATTCCCTTTCAGTAAATGTTTCGGACTCGCGAGATAATGTATGTCGTTCGCGGTCAGCTGTGAGACGCAATTCTCGTTGTGAAGCAGTTTCAGCTGCTCGGGATAACACATGTTGTTCTTGGTCAATGGTAAGCCTTAGCTCTCGTTGAGAAAAGCTTTGAGACGCCCGTGATGTAGCTCGTCTCGCTCTGTCAGCTGCTAATCGCATCTCTCTCTCTGAAGAGCTTTCATTGGCTCGAGAAGTTGAGGCACTAACTCTCATAGAGTTTAACCGATGTGCTCTTTCCTCTGCCGATTCTTGAGAACGCGCATTTCTCATCCTCTTAGCATCTCTAGAATTTCGAGATAAAGATGGTCTTTTTTTAGGTGGCATTGTGTATTTTTAATCAACAGTAACTGAAGCTACCTTGCACTTATGAAATCTATTAATATTATATTATAATATAAACACTACTAAAATAACTAAAATGCGTACCTACTACTACTTATAAAGGAATAAAATGTAAACTAATAATATGCTTAAACACTACCGAAACCTATAGAATAACAACAAAAGAAATCTATAAATGAACTATAATAATTATAGTTAAACACTACTATAATAAATATATGATAATTACGAAAATAAACTATTAATATCTACCAAAATAACAAAGATACGTACCTACTGCTACTTCACTTATAAAGAAATAAAATGTAAACTAATAATATGCTTAAACACCACCAAAACCTATAGAAAAACAAATAATTACGACAATAAACTATTGATATAATTAAACACTACCAAAATAACTAAAATACGTACCAACTGCTACTTCACTTATAAAGAAATAAAATGTAAACTATTAATATGCTTAAACACTACCAAAACCTATAGAAAAACAAATAATTACGAAAATAAACTATTAATATAATTAAACACTTCCAAAATAACTAAAATGCGTACCTACTGGTACTTCACTTATAAAGAAATAAAATGTAAACTAATAATATGCTTTAACACTACTAAAACCTATAGAAAAACAACAAAAGAAATCTGTCAATAAGGTCGAACACTCTGAACGTCTATTCGCATCAACAGCCAAATATTGTATGAACCTCGCACGCGGACCCGCCGCACGTTTTATTTTACAACCTTTACAACTTGATCATTTGGAATTTATTATCTCTATTGTTCGAACAAAAATAAGTTGCCGACTTTAAGAACTTGAACTTTTTTGTGTACTTTTTATGTAAAACAATCGATGTACAGCTGCTAATGAGCCTTAATAAAATAAAATAAAATAAAATAAACTTGCCGACAATGTAAGTACACTATTGTTTCTTAGAAAACATTTTAGGACTATACCATAATAAATTTATGACTCACGTAAACACGTGTTTGCATTATCTGATGACGAAATTATCGATTCAGTAGCTCAGAAAACCGAAGATGACATAGAAGACGTGCTTAGTACATGCGCTCCATGGGTTTCCATCAAAGAGGCGCGAACCGCATTGAATACCTTACGTAATTTTATATGTATAACTTTGGTGTTTCTACACCGATTTACATGATTCTTATTATTATTATTGAATAGGTAATAATGTTAACTTTTTTAATTAGGGATGAGTGAGAGTGTTGTAAACGTAAGAGTCGACAAATATAATCAGAAAGCTCCGAATTGCTAAGCTATTGAAACTACGTGTTATTGTGAGTCAATTTTAAAAGATAGACATATTATGCTGTCTAGGAATTTATTTTTATATAATAATAATAATTTAAGAACATTTGTGTCGTACATGATTTCTATGTAGCTTTAACCATTAAGGCTGCACACGCGACGGAAGCTTAAAAAATGGAGTAACTTCTCCCGTTTTCCCAATATTTCACTTCACTGCTCTGCTCATATTGATCGTAGCGTAATAAAAAGTATACTATAACCTGCCCAGGAGTATGAAGAATAATTGTGCCAAATTTCGTTAAAATCCGTCGTGTAGTTTTTGTTTCTATAACGAATATACAGACAGACAGACAGACAGACAGACAAAAATTTTACTGATTGCATTTTTGGCATCAGTAGCGATCCCTTATCACCCCTTCATAGTTTTTTTTTAATATATTTCATGTACAGAATTGGCCTCTCTACAGATTTATTATAAGTATAGACAATTATGTATGCCAATATTTTTCAGTAAGAGTTTTTAAAAATACTCTTTGTTTTATATGTTCAGCTGTTTGGCTACTAATTGTTAGGCACTAAAATGATGATTTTGATGATGGTTTTGTAAATTAAATAAATTACGGAAAAAAATGAAAAATAAAAATTTATTTAAAAAAAATATCGATATCGATATTTCAATATCGAACTATCGATACATTTATGTACATTTGTTAAAATTGGATGTATCCAATGACCACGGTTTCGTCTCTTTCTACGACGTTTTCTTATCAGAAGCAGCAATCCGAGTCCATTATGATACTGCATTGCATGGTTAAAAAAACAGCAGCCACCGACCACAAGTGGCGGCCACCGGCCACAAGTGGCTGTCGCGCGCTTCAGCTTCTTTTGTAGCTGCGTCTAGCTTCTCGTGGCGGCGTTTGTGGCTGTGGCCGGTGGCCAGTGTGCGGTAGCACTTAGATAAACTGAAAGTATATTTTACATTACCTAACAATCGATGTTATCTCGATCGTAAATAATAAATAACAATAAGCAAGGATACTGAAACTGCAATCGAATGTAGCCTTTTATTATTATAAATATTTTCAGTTCGATATAGATAAATATTATCATTGCAATTGTTCAGACTTCCTCATATTGACAAGTTGGTAAATCAGTCTCCTTGATCTTCTAGCTTCTAATAAATAGTTCCTAGATCTAATACTAAATTGCAACGAAACTTGAACTATATTTAAATAAATATAGTTATAAGTAAACTACAATACACACTTTAAAAAGGTAAACATTAAACTCATGAAATTATTAATTAATACAACGACGTCAAATTAATACTTAAAAGTGGGTCAAAATCTAAACTCCCCCGTTCCCCGATGAGTACAATATGGGGGTCTTCGAGAGGAGAGTGAACAGGTACATTCTAGGGAAGCGTGCTCCATCTTAGGCCCCATCTCAGCTTACCATCACGCGAGATCGTGGCCAAGCGCTCCCCTATTGCAGCGTAAAAAAAAAAAAGACGTGTGGCACTCGGGGACTGCCGCGGTAAAGCTATTGCATAGCATGCCTTCAAGCCACACCTCCGTGTCCGTCGGAGTGGGGAGCGTGAGGTTTTTCGTTACGCAATTTCTGGATTCGGTCCCCGCGCTCAAGGCCCGCGAGGCCGCGATAGAAGCTATGCAATAGCTTAAAAAAAAAACTAAAAGGACCCGTGACATAAAATGTTCAAGCCTACAAAAATACAGATGAAGCTAATAAAAGCAAGTTAAAATCAGTATGACGTTATAAATTATATTTCATTTCGAACAGTATAATAATGAAATAATCAATTTAAATACAAAAAATTCTAAGCAGGCGTAGTAAATACAGGTAAATACATTGTTTTCTTAGAATTATCGTACTATGCCAATTGCGTGCTTAATTTATAATACGTAGTATCACACCGGGAGCCGGTGCGTCAACAGCATACGTATTTTTGGGATGCTACCTAAGAATGGATATGCCACAGGAATATTTTTGTATGCATTAAAATTTTAATTGATTGCTGACTGCTACATTATCGAAATATGACTAGAATAGATGTTTTGAATGTACGATAGTAAAAAACAAACACATCTCATAAGAGCCATACCTTGAAAATATTATGTTTTACGAAAAGCCGTATCCATTTTTTTATAGCATCCAGGTACCAAAATGAAAAATTTTTTGCTACTTTTAACAACTTATATCTTGAAATATTTCCTAGAACTGTACTGTTTTGTTGATTTGTTTTGATGCTTGAATCTATCTAAATCTTAGAAAATGTCTTAAGGGTGCTATTACGTATTTTTACAAAAACACGCTGTTTTTCGGTACCATTTTAACTTAAAGCAATTACACGTGAGAACATAGTAATATCTTAATTTAAAGATAATATATTCAGCTCTACGTTCATCTTATAAAAATTGTACGACGTCATACAAAATTGTCGCTGAAATACGATTTTCCCAGCACAATAATCGCATAAAGTGCAAAAAAATGGGGTCTAAAACGGTACCATTTTAAGAAAATTAAAAGCCTAATCTATCTTCTTACCTATACATTATTGAGGGATATATAGTCCTTTATAGATTATGATAATTTTTTTGTATCTAAATCAAAATGTTATTTCAATTATTAGCTAAATTAAAAATACTTGTCGATTTCTTCATACATTTTGCTCTCGCGGGTCGTCAGACCGCGCTCAGAAGCGCTCTTGGAAGGACGGGTGTCGGGTGTATCGCTCCTCGTCCCAAAAATAAAAACGAATAAGAAAAAGATTATTGTGCGTGCACTGTCGTTTTCGTGATTTGAAATATTTGATACTTTATAAGAGTAAACTGTATAAGTTTCATATTCCAATTATTTGTAATTTAAAATTATGTCTTAAAAATTACGTTGACTGAGATCCTCTTTTATATGGGTTGTTGAACGGATTGGTGGGGTAAAGCAATTTGACAAAACTTAAATCCAAAATGGCGCCGACGAAAATTTTACATCTTTTCGTCATGGGTGTCATTTTCATGGTTTTTGGGGTAGCTATTAACGAATATGAGGTCAAAACTGAAATCCAAGATGGCGCCGACGAAAATTTTACATCTTTTCGTGATGGGTGTCATTTTCATGGTTTTTGGGGTAGCTATTAACCAATATGAGGTCAAAACTAAAATCCAAGATGGCGCCGACGAAAAATTTGACATATTTTCGTCATGGGTGTCATTTTCATGGTTTTTGGGGTAGCTATTAACGAATATGAGGTCAAAACTATAATCCAAGATGGCGCTGATGAAAATTTGACTTTTTTTCGTGATGGGTGTCATTTTCATGGTTTTTGGGGTAGCTATTAACGAATATGAGGTCAAAACTATAATCCAAGATGGCGCTGATGAAAATTTGACTTTTTTTCGTGATGGGTGTCATTTTCATGGTTTTTGGGGTAGCTATTAACGAATATGAGGTCAAAACTAAAATCCAAGATGGTGCCGACAAAAAATTTACATCTTTTCGTCATGGGTGTCATTTTCATGGTTTTTGGGGTAGCTATTAAACAATATGAGGTCAAAATTAAAATCCAAGATGGCGCCGACGAAAATTTTACATCTTTTCGTCATGGGTGTCATTTTCATGGTTATTGGGGTATCTATTAACGAATATGAGGTCAAAATTATAATCCAAGATGGCGCCGACGAAACTTTTACATCTTTTCGTCATGGGTGTCATTTTCATGGTTTTTGGGGTAGCTATTAACCAATATGAGGTCAAAACTAAAATCCAAGATGGCGCCGACGAAAATTTTACATCTTTTCGTCATGGGTGTCATTTTCATGGTTTTTGGGGTAGCTATTAACCAATATGAGGTCAAAACTAAAATCCAAAATGGCGCCAACGAAAATTTGACATCTTTTCATCATGGGTGGCATTTTCATGGTCTTTGGGGTAGCTATTAACCAATATGAGGTTAAAACTAAAATCCAAGATGGCGCCAACGATGGTTCCTAAACATGTATTTCAATGCTCTTTAAAATTATTTTTAAGACTTATAAAATGCCAGATGTATTTTTTTTCAAATAGGCGAATTCTTAAAACTCTTTGTGTATACCCCTAAAAAGCAATCTGCCCAATCACGTGAGCTATCGTTTAAGATAATGTTTTCATAGACAGAATACTCACATTAGCGAAGCGGTATATGCCGGTTGCACGAAGTTAGAGAAGGAAACAAACCTAAATTTCAGGAAAAATTTAGCAAAATTTTTTTAATGTAATTTTGTTGTTTAAGTATTTTTTACGTGATCAGTGTATGCAAAACTACAAGTCCCTTAGAACTTAGTATACCGATAGTGGGACACCCTGTATAGTCGAATTCTTATATACTACGGGAGAGTCTTAAAAATAATTTTAAAGAGCATTGAAATACATGTTTAGGAACCATCGTTGGCGCCATCTTGGATTTTAGTTTTGACCTCATATTGGTTAATAGCTACCCCAAAAACCATGAAAATGACACCTATGACGAAAAGATGTAAAATTTTTGGCGGCGCCATTTTGGATTTTAGTTTTGACCTCATATTGGTTAATAGCTACCCCAAAAACCATGAAAATGACACCCATGACGAAAAGATGTAAAATTTTCGTCGGCGCCATCTTGGATTTTAGTTTTGACCTCATATTGGTTAATAGCTACCCCAAAAACCATGAAAATGACACCCATGACGAAAAGATGTAAAAGTTTCGTCGGCGCCATCTTGGATTATAATTTTGACCTCATATTCGTTAATAGATACCCCAATAACCATGAAAATGACACCCATGACGAAAAGATTTAAAATTTTCGTCGGCGCCATCTTGGATTTTAATTTTGACCTCATATTGTTTAATAGCTACCCCAAAAACCATGAAAATGACACCCATGACGAAAAGATGTAAATTTTTTGTCGGCACCATCTTGGATTTTAGTTTTGACCTCATATTCGTTAATAGCTACCCCAAAAACCATGAAAATGACACCCATCACGAAAAAAAGTCAAATTTTCATCAGCGCCATCTTGGATTATAGTTTTGACCTCATATTCGTTAATAGCTACCCCAAAAACCATGAAAATGACACCCATCACGAAAAAAAGTCAAATTTTCGTCGGCGCCATCTTGGATTTCAGTTTTGACCTCATATTCGTTAATAGCTACCCCAAAAACAATGAAAATGACACCCATGACGAAAAGATGTAAAATTTTCGTCGGCGCCATCTTGGATTTTAGTTTTGACCTCATATTGGTTAATAGCTACCCCAAAAACCATGAAAATGACACCCATGACGAAAAGATGTAAAATTTTCGTCGGCGCCATCTTGGATTTTAGTTTTGACCTCATAATATGGGTAATAGCTTCCCCAAAAACCACCCACATTTGCAAATGTGTTTGCTCCTTAGGAAAAGTTCAGATTTCCTAGGTAATGTGATGAATCTAATTTATTTAATTTCGACCGTATCTCGGAATAACATACATATTTTCCTAAGAATTGTATACAATGCCGGATTTAATACATTGCTGGTAACATAATATGTATGATAATTCTTAAAAAAGTATTTTAAACATTTCATAAAAAGCTTAGATATTGCATACAATTCCTAGAGGTTTTGTAAAACACTCACACTTTTTTAAGTTAGTTACTAACTAACATATCAGAATAATTATTGTACCTACTAATAAAAGTAAGAAAATGAATTTTTAAAATTCGTTATAATGTTCTGGAATCAATTTCAATAAAATTTAAAAATTAAAAATAATATCAAGTATGAAGATGGTCTATAAAATGGAATGCGCTATGTTTACGTGAGCGTGATGTTCTTGCGAACCACGTTGCGACGTTAAATACCTAAATTTGAGTAGCGCAGATTTGTGACAGCGTCCTTAAAGTTCCGTTAGTTGCAATATTTTTTCCAAAAACTATGTTTTTAAATGTACGTAATTTTTGACCCAAATTTTTGACCCATTTTTGTTTAACTCCTACTCAAGATATATATAATATAGTGCTGCGATACTTTCGTAATACATAGTTTATAAGCTTAAGTTTCTAATAAACAAAACATCGTGTCCACTGTCCAAATCGGCATGCGTCATTTAAAATTAGGTTGAAATACGATACCCACTTTTGATGACTCGTTCAAGTGGCGGTTTTTTGTGACGATATTAAGATCGTGTGTTGTGTAAAAAATTTGTATGGTGGCACTTGAATTTTGTTTTGTATTTTAAACCTAATGTGATAAGTTGTAAATAAAATGTTTTAATTACTTCCAAATGTTGTTTTAATTCAAATTATAACCGAAACTTATCTAAATATCACACTACCCTCTGTTGAAAGTTCTATGTTAGCTTTGATTGAGTATTTATATAGAAATGGTTGAAAGTGAATAAAGATTATTCAATTTACAATAAGATTTATAACTTGAATTAACTTAATTCGTACTAGATACGGAGAAAATCGAGCAGTAAAAGTCTATCTCAAAATTTCGCTGTCTGTTGACCAACCGGCTCCCGGTTGCACCGAAAGGGAAAATCGGGAAAATGTCATTACACCTAAGAGGGGATAAGGAAAACATAATCGTGATTAAAATCATCAACTATAATAATACATCAAGGGCGGATCCAGCTTTAGTGCTAGGGGGGGTCACATAGTCGTGGTCAAGTTACAAACGCTATATTTTGATAAATTTCATTGATACGTAGATAGTAGATTTAAAAAAAAACCGTCCAAGTGCGAGTCGGATTCGCGTATCAAGAGTTCCGTACAAACATTTTTATATGTTTTAACTTTAAATTTATGCTTTTTGCAATTTTTCCATTATCTGTGTTATAAGACCTTACTTCCTACAAAATTTCAAGATTCTCTGTTCCCGGGAAATACCCTGTAGGTTTTGATTCCTGGCGACACTTGCGAATGTCGTAAATTTTCAGCATAAACGGCTGTATCTTTTTCAATGCTTTTTAAAGAAATAAGTTCTTAGGAGTACTCAAATCTACGGTCCCTTGATGCTGTGAAAAAATCAAACGAATTAGCCTACGCAATCAAAAGATGCAGCCGTTTATACTGCAAATTATCGCAAATTTCGACATTCGCAAGGGAATCAAAACCAACAGGGTACTTCCCGTTAACACAAAGTCTTGAAATTTAGTAAAAAGTAACGTTTTAAAGCACAGATATAGGAATAATTATTGCGAAAAACATGATTTTTTAATTTTATTAAATAAAAAAATATTTTTAAATAATTAGTGTTAAACTTACAACGCACAACGGGAATAAAAACCTACAAGGTACATCCCGTGAAGTGAACACCGAGTCTTGAAATTTGGTTAAAAGCACGTCTTATAGCACAGATAAAGAAAAAATTGCTTAACAAAATTTAAAGATACAAAATAATAAAAAAAAGGTTTGCTTGGAGCCCTCGGTGCGCGAGTCAGACTTGGCAGGGTTTTGTCCTAATTTTACTGTATTTTCTACTGTTATTTACAATTTATTGACCTGATATCTAAACTTAAGCCTTGTTTAATTAAAAATATTTTGCTATTTTATGTCTTATCTACGAACTGGGATATTTCAATATTTGAGGTTTTGTGAGAAATGTGTAACAGCAAAAGTTGTAGAAAATATTTTAATGACCTACAACTTTCCCATTGAACTTTATTCCGTAGTTATATTTTTTTTTCGAAAATCGAGAAAACCGGTTTTTGTCTTTAAATCCCGACCCCAGATCGACCGTTATTAAATTTTCCTCTAATTTTTAGGATTCCGAACATCAAAAGGAAAAAAACGGAAGCTGAATATTATATCAAATACTGTCTACGGTCCCTTGATGCTGTGAAAAAATCAAACTTATAATCCAACGCAATCAAAAGATACAGCCGTAAATGCTGAAAATTTTAGCAAATTTTGACATTCGCGAGAAAATCAAAACCTACAGGGTACTTTCCATGGACACAGAGTCTTGAAATTTGGTACAAAGTAACGTCTTATAACACAGATATAGGAATAATTACGAAAAATATGCATTTTTAATTACATTACATAAAAAAAAATTTAGTAATTTCAAACTTACAACCCCTTTACTCATGAAAACTTACATATATTAAATTAATATTCACATCAAAAACTCAGGTCTAAAATACCTTCAAGCTGTAATAAAATCAAACTTCTAAGTCAACGCAATCAGAAGATACAGACGTAAATGCTGAAAATTTTCGCAAATTTCGACATTCGCAAGGTAATCAAAACTCAAAACCTACAGGGTAGGTACTTCCCGTAAACTCAAAATCTTGAAATTCGGTACAAAGCAACATAGCACAGATAGAGGAATATGTGCAAAATATAATAATTTTTAATTACATAATATCTTTATAAATTTTAAAGTTTGTCTGTCTGTCAAGACCCTTTTTATCAGGAATCAAGGTATCAAGCTGAAATTTCTATCGAATACTCAAATCTATGTTCCCTTCAAGCTTTGAAAAAATCAATTTTATAAGCCAACACAATCAAAAGATACAGCCTTTTATAATGCAAATTATCGCAAATTTCGACATTCGCAAGGGAATCAAAACCTACATTGTACTCTCCGTGAACACAGAGAGAGAACACACTTGAAATTTGGTTAAAACCAATATCTTATAGTACAGATTAAGGAAAAATTGCTAAAACATACATTTTTTAGTTCCAACATAGTAAAAAGTAGGTTTGTTACTTTGTTTGGAGCCCTCGGTCGCGCGACACGTACTTGGCCAGTTTTATTATTATATTCTCTTCCGTTTTATATTGATTTCATTGGTCTATATTACCTTTATATTTCAAAAGTTAATAAAAACATCATGTTGAGCAATATTCATTTGTTAATTTAAAAAGTTAATATTAATTAGTGGTCCATTTAGGTCGTGGACCTAGCCCAGGGGGGGGTCATGACCCCCATGACCACCCCCTGGATCCGCGCTTGTAATACATGGGCATTATTTAAATAAATGTAACAACTTCGTGACCTGTATAATGACCATGTCTTATTGGGTTTCTTGGGTTTACTTTAAAATAATTTTCCCTAGGATAGCTATATTATTGTACTAAAAACTTAATAAGGACTAATTGTCGCTTCGAATCATCCTTCCAGAAATAGAATTCTTTCCCTACTTTACCTATTGTAACCTTACTTTTCTAAAGCCTATATTAATTACTATAATAGAGTTTTATCATAAAGTGCCTCAAAAGTGTAAAAAGCCAACATCACGCGGTGTTCCCAGGCGGTCACCCATCCAAGTACTAACCGCGCCCGACGTTGCTTAACTTCGGTGATCGGACGAGAACCGGTGTATTCAACGTGGTATGGACGTTGGCGATTACCATTGTATATTTTTTAAATACACATTACCACAGATAATAATATAATACTATATGTAATGCCAATGCAATACATGTATGTAGGTATCCTATCCTACTTAATATTATAAATGCGAAAGTTTGTGAGGATGTGTATGTGTGTGTTAGTTACTCTTTCACGCAAATACTACTGAACCGATTACAATGAAATTCAGCACACATATAGAGGGTAACTTGGATTAACACATAGGATAAGTTTTATCCCGGAAATCCCACGGGAACGGGAACTATGCGGGTTTTTCTTTGAAAACGTGGGCGAAGCCGCGGGCGGAAAGCTAGTATCTTATAGTATACAAAATAGTTGGTACATCTCCACATAAATTAAAAACTAGTATAGATAATTCCAATTCTTAAATTTTACTTTTTAATTCCCAATTTGAATGTTAATAATAAAACATATTTAAAAGTGCGCAATGTATAAATGAATTAGGTAACAATTGCCTATAATTAGAAACTTATCGATCCTCTGCGATCAAGTTTTTTGGGCGTCTTTTTGTCGGTTTGTATTGCTATAGTGCGTTGATCGACGGAGTTTTTTGTATTCTACGAATTGATAAGTATCTTGTTTCTACGTAGACTTCGTGATCTGTTTTCAGGGTTACCGATTTCTGTTTATTTATATGTATGTAGCTTTTTTTGAAGTCGTTTAAAAATAATCAGTTGCAGTTCCAGTTAAACACACAAGTCATAAAAGCCCAACCAAATTTAACAAACAATGTTAACAACCATTTAATTACTACAAACATTCTAATTTATATAATACACAAGCATTTATAAAACTTATTATTTGATAAGCTAAATGTATTTTTAAGCTATTGCATAGCTTCTATCGCGGGCTTTGAGCGCGGGGACCGAATCCAGAGAAATTCCGTAACGAAAAAACCTCACGCTCCCCACTCCGACGGGGACGGGCACGGAGGTGTGGCTTGAAGGCATAGCATGCAATAGCTTTACCGCGGCAGTCCCCGAGTGCCACACGTCTTTTTTTTTATTTGAACAATTTTACGGTAATAACAACATCTAAATATAATTACAATGTTATGAAGTAATTATTAATCTTATGTTCACAAGATTGACTCGTCAACATGTATTTTAAAAATTCTACCTTGAGTATAATAATTGTTTGAACGAAGCTTATAATGGTGCATTTACACGCACGAATAGCGAGGCGAATAACGAACATGCATGTGTACACTGTGCAGCAGTTTGACTTTGATAAAAAACACAACGACAACTGTGACTACTATAAAAAATCAGTTGTAAAAAAATTATAAACACACTTTATATCTATTTAGATTTTTGACAGGGCTATTAAAAAAATCTAAAGCTCAATAATTGACAACCTTATACTATAACTACGTATAAGCATTTCACGGTCTTACGAATATCTATCAACACTACACACCGGGAAGCACCCAGTTTTTGCAGTTTTATTTAACTATGTCTATACTCAATATGTTATATTTAGCGAAGGTTTCATAATATATAAGGTATTAAAAATATATGTACGTTTATTTAGGAACTTAATATATTTATCTAAAATTTAATTGGTATGTTTAAAATTTCCAGTGTAAATTAGGTATTTGAAAACTTAAATAAATCTAGTACCTAGAGGCCCTAGAGCAGAGTATTGTATTCATAATATACATAAACAAAGAGAATGAAAATAATATTGTTAGCACTTATTTAACGATTTATTAAAATATTTTGTACATTTACAATTGTTAAATAGTTCTTAGTTACAATTATTTCGTATCATTTATGGATATTTTACTGGCTGTTATATATAAAAAATATTACTAATGTGTGTTAAAAATTAATGTTAAAATTCTGCTAAGATTTTTTATAGCTTCAATTATACATGCCTTTTTTGTTGACTCGAATGCTTTGTTTTTTTTTTTGTTTTGATGTTAAGGACTATTTGGAATGCGTTAAAGTTTATCGAACTTATTGCCTGTTAAAAGGTGGTTACACAACATAGCTTTATCATCATCACTACATAGTCACTACATAGTATAAAACAAAGTCGCTTTCTCTGTCCCTATATCCCTATTTATGCTTAAATCTTTAAAACTACGAAATGGATTTTGATGCGGTTTTGTAATAGATAGAGTGATTCAAGAGGAAGGTTTTAGTATATAACTAGCGACCCGCCCCGGCTTCGCACGGGTTCAATGCTGATACTAAATACACTACAGAAAAACTGTGAACGTTGTATATAAAAACATAGCGGCCCGCTCCGGCTTCGCACGGGTAGGTATAAAATAGATAGCCGGGCGGCCGGCCGGTACCGCCGCAAACGCTACGTCCCGCAATTTTTAAATCTGTAATATCTTCGAAAATATTCACTTAAATCATACGGTGTAAAGGGCCATATAGATCTATATTAAATGAACAATGTATTCAAGGTATTTAATTAGTTAAGGATTAATGCTGTATTGGTTAAAATCGCTTCGAAAATTAGCCATTATTTGTGTTAAAAAGTAAATGACAAAAAAAAAGTTATTGTGGGTTATCCATAAGAGATAGACATATACCATCACGGACTTTTCTGTAGACCTTTTCAATGTGTATAATACTTAGTACATTATTTTGATAAAACTCGTAGGGTTCAGCCTGCGTTTGCAATGTAAGCGGAAAAAATGTAATTTTTTACGACATCACATTAGAAACCTCAAAAATAACAGTACTTCTCCACTATTTCATGGATGTTATTATACATATAAACCTTCCTCTTGAATCACTCTATCTTTTAAAAAAAACCGCATCAAAATCCGTTGCGTAGTTTCAAAGATTTAAGCGTACAAAGGGACATAGGGACATAGGGAAATAGGGACATAGGGACAGAGAAAGCGACTTTGTTTTATACTATGTATATATATATAATAATTTATTACATTTTAGACAAAGCGGGTGAAGCCGCGGGTGGAAAACTAGTTTTATAATATACACAGACAAGGTACTATCTACTATTTCTATATTATATAGGTATAAATGACAAAGTTTTTGTCCGCGAGGTATTCCCGAGGGAATAAGATATTTGGTCACTGTAAAATCTAAAAAGTACCCTATATAACTCTCTAAAATATAAAAAAAGACGTGTGGCACTCGGGGACTGCCGCGGCCGCGGTAAAGCTATTGCATAGTATGCCTTCAAGCCACACCTCCGCGCCCGTCGGAGTGGGGAGCGTGAGGTTTTTTCGTTACGGAATTTCTCGATTCGGTCCCCGCGCTCAAGGCCCGCGATAGAAGCTATGCAATAGCTTAAAAAAAGACGTGTGGCACTCGGGGACTGCCGCGGTAAAGCTATTGCATAGCATGCCTTCAAGCCACACCTCCGTGCCCGTCGGAGTGGGGAGCGTGAGGTTTTTTCGTTACGGAATTTCTCGATTCGATCCCCGCGCTCAAGGCCCGCGACAGAAGCTATGCAATAGCTTAATAAAAATAAAAAATAAAAATCATACTATAAAATCGCTCAATTGCGACGCGGATTTGAAGAAAAAGAAACAAACAAACATAATCGTATTAAAAGCAAATTATGATAACATTATTCTTAAAAGGGAACACAATAATCAACCAGTTAATTCACAAATAAATTAAATTCGACGGAAATTACCATTTTTTATTGCCATGAATCAAGCGTATTACTCATTTGACTTTTCCATAAGTTGTAACATTTTTAATTCTCAAACAATGCTGAAGGTTTTTATTGTTCAAAATTGATATAAATTATTTTTTACGCTGCAACGTTACAAGATCCTTTCACAAGAATAAAAACAAGACTGAAACAAAGTATTATTTTATCTGTGCAAACTACAAATTAATATCTGATTTTCGAATACAATTATTTGCTTATATTATTTCCATAGCCTTTTGCTTTCGATTTAAATTAAAAAGTCAGAGGTTTTGGGTTGGACAAGCGGAGTTTTGAAACTATTTTTCAGCTATACATATAAATCATCATCATCAGCCCGCCAAATTTCATTTCAGCAGTGGAAGCTCATGTACTTCTCGTCCACCAGTGACCAGTTATTTAGATAGAAAATAATTAATTTAGTTTAAAGAAACCTTAAAACACGCTTAAACTCGTGAAATGATCGCACATATGAAAGGTTACATACAAACATATCTAATACTAATATAATTAAAAGATAGATATAGCAATTTAAAAAGGTAGTTAAGTTGTCATTTTTCGATTGATTGCAACTTGTTAATTTGCTATTATGGTATGAGTATTTGGATGAAAAGGTAATGTATAGCTAAAGAAATTAACGAGCAATATTTCTGTTCTGTCTTTTAGCTATATTTTTGAGAAGGCTAGTTATTTTTAAGTTTTATAGGCTAGTTATTATAAACCATAATATATAAACAGTATTTTAGAAACTAAATATTTAGCAATATTTCTCTCGCCCAATTACCTATGCTTATTCATCAAGGCGCAATTTTTTTAGGACTGGAGCGAAGCATGCTTAATATAAAGAAAATAGACAAAGTACGACATACAAAAATAAGGTCAATAACCAAAGCCACCAGCGCCTTAAACTATGCACAAAAACTCAAGTGGAAATGGGCTGGACATGTCGCAAGGCTTGAGGACGAGAGATGGACCACGAAAGTAACTTTTTGGAAAGGCCCGATAGGTAAAAGGAGTAGAGGAAGACCAAAGACTCGTTGGGAAGACGAGATCACACGGACTGCCGCGGCCGGTCCAAGCTGGAAAATGATTGCACAAGACAGAGAAACTTGGGCATCTTTGGAGGAGGCCTTTACCCAATATGGGATTTCTACAGACAATGCATGATGAAAATATAAGTGTATAAATATATAACATACAATAAAAAATTTATTCAAACATAACAACAAATGAACGGCTTTACTTACTACATATACCGAATACTATACAACTTACTTTTAAATGTATAAATTTATTAACTACTAGCTGACCCGGCGAACTTTGTACCGCCCTGCAGTCAATGAATGTCGTGATACCTTTGGGCTTGGAACTAATTTAGGCTGTGATGAACGGAATACAATGATACAAAATAAATATAGATATAGGTATAATGGCTTTTTATTTCGATGAATAACACATATACAAATAGAATAAAAAAATAATTACTTAAATACTTCATACCTACACGTGTCAGAGAAAAATTACCTATTGAATTAAACTACGTTTTGCAGCCTGGGATGCACTCGAATTAACTCTTTTCGTTCTTTAACTGGTGTCGACCACAAAATATCGTTTCCTTTCACTTTAATTATGATAGTTCTACTTCTACCACCGACGATGATACAGTGGGTAACCATCGTTGCCTGTGATGGTCTTTGCGGTCAATTTTCGTGGATACCTTTTGGAACACTCGCTGTCAACCATGCACGGTGATTGGCGGTTGATGGTGCCACACGGTCCATGAATCATATATTCGTGATTAGAACATCATGCCATGTCGTTCTGGATCGATTACAGGATTAGCAATCCCCGCACATACAATTTTTATCCGCCCGAATTCTTTCGACTAACCAAATTAAAATGTGTGCATGCTGCAAGCCTTATTTTTGTCATTCGATTGAATACATCCATCATTGAATAATCCCAAAGATGTGTTGCTTTTGTAACTCATGATCGGATTTTTTGCTTGAAAACATGTGTGATTTGACATGATGACTTGATATCTGTCCGGGAAGCAGCTGAATAATTTCCATCCATTTCGGATTACATGTAAATGTATGATGATGTAATGAATAGATCTGGCCGACCATAATGACGAAAATATTATGTATGTCATTGCATCTTGCGCATATTCATGACCTGTGTATGTCGCAGTAAACAGACCAACATTTTCTGCATCTTCTTCTCTGTGCTAATTGCATCGCGTAAATGGATGTAATCTTCAAAACGTAATTTAGCTTGGTTCGAACCAATATAATCAGGGTCTCCGTTTCAATTTTAACGTTATATACGTAATAATATTATCTTACAACGCAATATTGTTGAAGCAGTCGACGAAATTGCAACAAATTATAATTGTCAGAATTTTCATTTTTTTTTTAGAATTTCTTTTTAATAATTAAGCGAACTAACCTTCTTGGTTAGATTCCTCACCAAAAATACCTTATTAATTTCTGAAAACACGCGTAAACACAATCATTTGAGGAATTTTTATGTATCTGCTTTTATTGCACTTTTTGATAATTGATTTTTAAAAAATACAAACAATATTTATTCACCCTTTTTACTTTTTAATTATTTTACAGATAATACATTTTTGAACGCATGAATGTCAAACATTATTTTCCGTATTTGACAGGATTGACAACTAATGATTGACATGGACGAAAATCAAAATTTTGGGAAAATATTTATTCGTCTAGTTTTTGTTGTTTTTATGATTTATTCTGCTATTCTGGGCGGTGACAAATCCAACAAATCCAAAACCATGAAAATTGGTTCAGCAGATCTCGAGTTATAAGTGTTGGAACATACAGACTTTCTTTTATATATATAGAAGTGTAGGTATACCTATCATAGATAAAAAAAACTGTTTTAAATAATTGGAACTTGTAAAAATACTTAAGTAGAAAATAAAAGGCTTTTTATTTTATTTATTTATTTATTTACTTAGAGTTATTTTTGGATGTACAAAATTTATTTTTATTAAAAAATTAAGTTTTTCGTAGGCGTCTATTTCAGCCAAATTTCAGCCTTCGGATGTGACATCGAATATTCATATTGCAATACATGCACGCATAGCATTGATAAGTAGAAAATAAAAAATAAATTATTTAATTATGACCATTGTTCTTACCTGATGCGTAACATATTACCAAAGAAATAGCAATAAAGATGATCAGAGAACGCAACATCTCAGTGTAGGATCTACAAAGGGTAATGCTGTATTAAAAATTTCTTCCACATTTTATAGATGAAAAAAATTTACAGTATTGTAGATTTTGAGTTTTGTCTGTATATTTAAATAAACATATTGTTTGTTACGTGTTGGTGCTTAAAATTAATCGTTTGCCGCCCAAGGCTATCTACTGTGACAATATTACAATTATTGTAGGTACAATTGTGTTTCCGTCTGCGGGACCGCGGCTTCGCCCGCTTCGTCTAAAACCTAATCACTACATAGTATAAAACAAAGTCGATTTCCCTGTCCCTATGTCCCTATGTCCCTATGTCCCTATGTCCCTATGTCCCTTTGTACGCTTAAATCTTTGAAACTACGCAACGGATTTTGATGCGGTTTTTTTTAATAGATAGAGTGATTCAAGAGGAAGGTTTATATGTATAATAACATCCATTAAATAGTGGAGAAGTACTGTTATTTTTGAGGTTTCTAATGTGATGTCGTAAAAAATTAAATTTTTTCCGCTTACATTGCAAACGCAGGCTGAACCCTACAAGTTTTATCAAAATAATGTACTAAGTATTATACACATTGAAAAGGTCTACAGAAAAGTCCGCGATGGTATATGTCTATCTCTTATGGATAACCCACAATAACTTTTTTTTGTCATTTACTTTTTACGACAAATAATGGCTAATTTTCCAACCATGACAAATTTTTTTAACCAATTAAATACCTTGAATACATTGTTCATTTAATATAGATCTATATGGCCCTTTACACCGTATGATTTAAGTGAATATTTTCGAAGATATTAAAGATTTAAAAATTGCGGGACGTAGCGTTTGCGGCGGCACCGGCCGGCCGCCCGGCTATCTATTTTTAGGGTTCCGTACCTCAAAAGGAAAAAACGGAACCCTTATAGGATCACTTTGTTGTCCGTCTGTCCGTCCGTCCGTCCGTCCGTCTGTCAAGACCCTTTTTCTCAGGAACGCGTGGAGGTATGAAGCTGAAATTTATATCAATTACTCAGGTCTACTGTCCCTTGAAGCTGTGAAAAAATCAAACTTCTAAGCCAACGCAATCAAAAGATACAGCCGTTTATGCCGCAAATTTTCGACACTTGCAAGGGAATCAAAACCTACAGGGTGCTTCCCGTGAACTCAGAATCTTGAAATTTGGTACGAAGCAACGTCTTATAGCATAGATAAAGGAAAAATTACGAAAACCATAAATTTTTAGTTACATCACATAATATATTTTTTTTTTAATAATTTTAAACTTACTACCCATTTCCTCATAAACGCGTAGAGGTATTAAATTGAAATTCATACCAAATACTCAGGTCTATAATACCTTTAAGCTGTAACAAAATCAAACTTCTATGTCAACGCAATCAAAAGAAACAGCAATTTAAGCTGCATATTTTGAAACTCGCAAGTACTCGCAAGGGAATCAAAACCTAAAGGGTATACTTCCAGTCGACCTAGAATCTTGAAATTTGGCATGAAGCAACGTTTTATAGCACACATAAAGGAAAAATTCCGAAAACCTTAAATTTTTTGTTACATTACAAAATATATATTGCAGGTTTGTACGGAACCCTCGGTGCGCGAGTCCGACTCGCACTTGGCCGGTTTTTTAACCCGTGCGAAGCCGGAGCGGGCCGCTATGTTTTTATATACAACGTTCACAGTTTTTCTGTAGTGTATTTAGTATCAGCATTGCACCCGTGCGAAGCCGGGGCGGGTCGCTAGTAAATTATAAACCTTCCTCTTGAGTCAGGGGAGGACAAAGTTTTGTACTTTGTAGTGATTAAAATGTTTGAAACATCGACGGCACAATCATTTTACATGAAGCCGTGGTGGAAAGCTTAGTATATGAATAAGTGCGGCACGCTTAAATAATTCACTGAGATTGTGTTATTTATTTTTGACATACCTACACCAGTGTTAACAATTGATTTATTTTGTTCCATATTGTTTTAATTTCGTTACGCTTATCTCTACGGTGTTAAAATTGATTTAAGCTTCGCCATAGTCCGTTATTTATATTGTTTATATATTGAGTTTATATATTGTCTTATAGTGAGGTTTCAATAAGCTTTTGCTCTACGAAAGTGACAAACTTTTCTTCGACAGACGACAGGATTTCTTTTATCTAGATTATGTATAGATAAAAATTATTATATAGTTAAGTATTCATGTTTGCGATTTGTGTCCAATGATATTTTATGTATAGATACGTTATATACTCACAATATATCCAAAAAAATGCTTCATATGCAGTGTCAGGCACACACAAATACAATTTTCATTTTACTTAATTTATTACATTGACAGACTGTATAAGAGAGATGGCTCTAATAAAATGATATAAACAAAAAAGACAAAGATAGTTTGTCACTTCCGCGCAGGTGTAAGCAAAAGTCATAAGAATTCACCAATTAAATATAAATAAACAAATAGTTGCCATGGTAATTGGCATAGACTAACGACACAGAAGGTTCAATGTTATAGATGTTAGGTTTCCTGCACAAGTAAATAAATGTGACAATTTCATTTACTATTTTATGATTATTATGATGTCGTATTAAAATGAAAAAAAAAAAAACTTTTTTGGAGATATAACTGTATTAAGTATTTATTACTAGCTGTGGTGTTCGTTTTCGGTCATCATCATTTCACCCGATAAACACCCACTGCTGAGCATACTGCATAGTCCTCCTTATAGAACTCCATAAGGACCGATCTTACGCTATTCGTTTCAAGGCAGTTCCCGAAACCCGTACAAGGTCATCACTCCAACTTGTAGGATAATAATTATAATAATAGTGGTGCCTAGATGAAAAAAAAAATGGATGAAATAAAAGAAAGGATGAAGTATAAGCCTTTTTTATCTAAAACACAAATAAAATTTATGTTCAATAGCTATTTACAGAAAAGCAAATAGCATTTTTCGTCAGTAGCGATAATCTTTTCTTTAATGTAGGTATACGTATATTCAACATCATTTTTGCAAACAAACATTTTTGCCATCACGATTTCATTGTATATAATAAATAGATATATTTGTTAATTATATGCACTGTGCGGATTTAAATATTAAAATAATCAAGTATTTACCCAAATCGAAATTAATAAAATAACCGTTCTATTTTCAATAATCGTATCTACATGATAATCTTTGAACACAGTGTACGCTAGCTTTGTCACACTAGTGATTGAAGCAATGTTTTATCCCTTTCATTATTTCAATACACGTGTCAAGCAAGTGTCATTCATAAAGAATTGTAAATTGTTATTTTTACTCTTAAACTGTAATAATTTAATATATTTTGCTGTGATATGATATTCCTTTATCTTTCTTTATTTTTTTGCACGAATACGTGCACTTTCTGAACACACAGGAAGGCATTTTCGACAACTTTAATGTACCTATCGGCACATGCGCTCACTGGTACCGGTGACAATCTGACTGATTGCATTGGTCCCAAATAGGACCAATTCACGGAATCAGTTTTGGTGCGTTGATGATGCATCTACCTCTTGTTTCTATATATAATATCATTGTTTGTGTCTACAAAAGTTTAATCCTTCTATAGGCGAAAGAAGAATCGCATTTTACAATCCCGAAATTTGTACGAAGCAACGTCAGACTACAGATAAAAGAAAAATTGTGAAAAGTTTTTATTTTGTATAAAAACACAGACAGTGGATTTATAATTTTGAATTAATAAGAATTTAAACATTAAAAATGAAGACTCACTCACGACTTGCATTGATTACAATCTTTATACTAGTATCTAGGTAACGGCCAACGGCACCAGTGGTGGACAAGCATCCAGTAATGGACAAAATAAATATTAAATTTAAATAATAAGACCAAAATTAACGTTATGTAATTTGGCAATACTTAAAATAAAAGTTTGGTTCATAAACTATCAAAATACGACACTTCATCTTATTCGGTCATAATGTTTGAAGATGGCATAACGTTATGTTTAGTTGCTGCGACTTGTTTCTCAGAAATCCGTTTTTACTAAGGAAATCCTTAAGGAATTGAGGACACAATTTTTTTTATAAGAATTTTTTTATTAATCTCAGCTAAATTTGATATTACTTTATTTTATAGTAGTTAAGTGCTCGAAATATTTCACGATATAGTAGCATGATAGGTTATGTTGTTTAAATAAAATTCTTCAGTGTCCATAACTGGATTTAATTCTATGGATATATCCATTTATGGACAAGTGTCGAAATTAAACTTTTTTAAAGATATTAATGACATACGTTTTTCTGTATTTTCTTTTCTTTCTGATTAAAAATATACCTATCACGACAATTTCAAACATAGGGTTCCAGTATTGGTCAACAATTGTCCATGATTGGATTTGCTTTGGTTCCTATACCTAATGGACAATGATATTTTTTGTTAAAATATGTAATACAATCGCCGCTGAAGAATTTGAAGTGCCAAGAATAATTTTGCAAAATATACTATCAGATAAAAGTCCTAAGATCTGCTCAATGGGTCCAACAACATACTACATCTATCCAAACAAGAAGAATTTATTTTGGAACAGTGGGTCATTATGTGCTGTGTGACTCGTTCTCGGCTTCATTCTCTATCACTGCGTAGAGAAATCGCATCCTTATCCGTATTCTAACGCATCTTATCGTAGGGAGTTCACTGACCCCCCAACGGTCCAGGCCTTGTCGCGGCGGAGGGGCTCAGTAGCTCAGAGTTATGGCCCTCTGAGTGAAGCGAAATTGGACCAGCGAGGGGCTGAACGGCTGGTTTAGAGTCGGGGAGATTCGACCGGCCCGACGGCCAGGGCTAGGTGTGGCCCAGCGGCCGCTGTGTGCGGCGTGGGATGGCGGCCAAAGGTCGTGGCTTGGCGGACCCCGTGTCCACTAGGCAAAGGTGGCGCTGAACGGCAGTTGGGGTTGGAAAGCCTCGAGTGACCCGACGGCAGAGGTCCTGTTTGTGGGCCAGAGAGGAGCCGGCTTTTATGCGGCGGTGGATGGCGGCCAGAGGTCGCGGCGCGGCGGGCTCGCTGGTTTAGCAAGCCACGCCGTGCAGCGGAGGGCGGGATCCCGACGCGTCATTGTGATGACGCGCGGAGACTCCTGCAGAGAGGTGTGGGGCGGCGGCCGCTGTAAAACGGCCGTCTGCCAACTCGTAATCCGGTCCGTGGGGCCGGACCGAGGGCCGCCACCTCTGGTGAGGTGGGGGCTGCGAGGTAATCTCTATAAAAGTGCGCCGGAAGGTCCCCCGACGTGTCACACGTCGGAGGACCTTCCGGCGTGCACCCTCCGGCCGGACGGTGATGGGGTCGGGGGTTCGGGGGAACGCGGATGATGGAGCGGGGAAAGATCCATTGTCTGCGCGTTGGTGGCGTAAGCCTTCGTTCCAGCAGCCACCAGCGAGGGGGGTTCTAGTGGTGGGCCTGGAAACGGGCATCTGCTGGGCGGGACACGCGGTAGAGTCGTAACCGTTCCCGCAGTTCCGTCCAAAGCAGCGCGATGGAACAGAGTGGGGTTTTAGTCGGTAGAAATCCGACATAACCACGGCTCCATCCCCGGGAGCCGGGGGTATCTAAGAAGATTTCCCCACTATAAAAAAAAAAAAAAAAAAAAAAAAAAAAGGGAGTTCACTGAGGAACTGTTTGGATCGCTGTCTGCTGCTAAATTCCACAACCGTACAGCACGACACACGCTTAAATTACATCCACACCATCTTGACAACAGTTTAAAAGAAACTTTTTACCTCGTCGAAGGAATTTGGAATCCATATCGATTGACCGATCAGATTATAGCTGCTATATTGGCGGTTCACTGCACGAGTGTAGCGGAATGCCAGGAAACAGAGAGATATGGCGAAACATCATGAAGCGGGTTACATCTACCCCCCAAACCTCATTTTGTCCACATTCGCCACTCTCTAGTGGCGTGACGTGGTCAACATGAGGTTCACGTATCACTCTTGATACGACGAAGAAGAAGAGGTCCCAAAATGGATGGATGTGTGGCAGTGCTTTTTTTAGTTATATTTTTCATCACTGACTTATTGAACAAAAAAATGGTTGCCTGTAAAGTCGGTTTTACGGGCGAAGATTTTACGTGACAACGATCATAGTTGAGTGGGAGAGAGACGCAAGGTATTCGGCGGGCCTCTCTCTCGTTCGGTGACTCATCGTAACGTTACCGAGCGTTACACTTTTTCATAAGTGACTCCCAGCCGCAACCTAATTTAAGACGTTGTCACGTCAAAAAAAAACATATTGTTTTTCCTTGACGGACACAACTCGTATATAACGATGCATGTATCCAATCTTTGCCTAAAAAAAGAAAATGGAAATTAAGACTGTTTAAAACATTATAAGTATGCAAAATAATCAATTAATACTATTTTTTATAAATACATCCCAGATTTATTGCATTTCAATCATCATTTTCAAGATTCTATTGATAACTATAAGTCTTCTCCAAGTGTAAATAACGTGAGATACAACATTAGGTACAGTCCATAAATGGGTGTTCATAACTAGATTTTGTCCAAAACTGGGTGTCAATCCTTAGATTTTGACTGTCCAACACTGGTGAAAAAAAAATGGTTGCCTGTAAAGTCGGTTTTACGGGCGAAGATTTTACGTGACAACGTCTTTTTCTCGGTAGAATATTTATGTGCTGCGCGCGCGGCAGACCGCGGGCCTCTCTCTCGTTCGGTGACTCATCGTAACGTTACCGAGCGTTACACTTTTTCATAAGTGACTCCCAGCCGCAACCTAATTTAAGACGTTGTCACGTCAAAAGTGGTTTTTGACGTGACGATTTAATATTTTTGTGGATGAATAATTGTCACTGTTTCCTGTCCGAACATGTTTAGCTGTCGAATACTATAAATTGCCGCGTTCCTTTGACTCGTGGCGCATTCGTACGAATCGTGCCTAGGGGCTCGGACGTTGTTTATACGACGTTCGACCCAACTACCTTCACTTTGCTAATAGTCGTTGACTTGTTGCGATTTGTTAATCAATTAGGTAGCTGTGTAGAATCGCAGTACATTCTTATTACATTCAAACTAATATTTAACCCAGTCTCGCGTGTAATTTCTATTATCAGAAGTGGGATAGAATTCAAGCCTACACTTGTTAATTGTTTTGAGTTTACGTAGTTTTGTAACGGCATACTGGCGTTTGTGTTTTTTCGTGCGTTGTGTGAAGTAAAAGTTTGTTACGTGGATTAATTATTGTAACGGGAATGTAGTTCATCGAAGGGATTGTGTGTAGTGATCCAAATCGCTAGTCGAACCCTAGCGTTGAGGTATTGTCTTGTCGCTGACGTATCGTAGTGATGTATTTCACTAGTCGAACGAGCGTAGATATACCAAGATACGCGAACGGAGTGCCTATGTCATGTGGAGGTGGTTATTGTTCTGTCAGGTCAGTGTGGCCGAGGCAGGATGGTTGTGTAATCCCGAGATGAACTACCGTAGTGTTTTAATACGAGAAAAGGCGTACGAGGACGTACGATTGTCAGTATGGCCGTGTTAGACGTAACTTTTGATTTAATATTTTTGTGGATGAATAATTGTCACTGTTTCCTGTCCGAACATGTTTAGCTGTCAAATACTATAAATTGCCGCGTTCCTTTGACTCGTGGCGCATTCGTACGAATCGTGCCTAGGGGCTCGGACGTTGTTTATACGACGTTTGACCCAACTACCTTCACTTTGCTAATAGTCGTTGACTTGTTGCGATTTGTTAATCAATTAGGTAGCTGTGTAGAATCGCAGTACATTCTTATTACATTCAAACTAATATTTAACCCAGTCTCGCGTGTAATTTCTATTACAAGTTTTTAAACTAATGTCATTATTAATATAAAATGCATGCTAGTTCACACGGCAAAGTTTGTTTTGTAATATTTATAAGATCTAATGTACGTGTTTAAGCGGTAAATAAATGAATTTGAACTTTGTATTTATATTAAATAAGATCATTTATAAAAGTATCCATGATAAATTATCATTAGCATTAAGGTAATATTTAAGTTATAAAGTACTTATCATCAATACTCAATACATATAATAAAATTCTAGAAAAGTGGTGTCTGTACAATGAAAATATGTAAAAAAAATTAGCAGGGGTTATTACTAAATCGATCCCAAACCCAAAACTGTCGTTAAATTTTTTTTGTCTGTTTGTCTGTTTGTCTGTATGTTTGAACACGCTAATCTCAGAAACGGCTTATCCGATTTAAATGCGGTTTTCACTAATATATTGTGGTAATCTTCATTTAACATTTAATGTTTATTTCATGTCAATCGGTTTATAAATAAAAAAGTTATGACCATTTAAGTATTCACGGCGAACATTTGCTAAGGCATTCTATGGTACACTATTATACAGTGTACGATAAAACGTAAGTTATCTGTTATACGCTACAGTTATTTCTATAAAATGTCCAGGTGATCATATCGAAAGTCTCCAAGGGTGGGGTGGGGGTGGAGGGGTAAGCTGAGGTAGTAGGGGGTGAGGGGTCAAATTAAAATTATGCTTATTTTTAGGTAAATTTTATACATAAAATGTCCTTTAAATTATGTCGTATTATAATATTTTTAACCCCCGACGCAAAAAGATGGGTGATAAGTGTTTGACCGCTATGTGTATCTGTGTGTGTATCTGTTTGTGCCACCGTAGCTCGCTAGCAGGTAATTAGATGCGGTTTTTTTGTTAGGCAGCATATTTTCCGACGCTGGTTCTTAGATAAACTGTATCAAAATAGGTTAATCCATTTATTATACCTAGGTATACATATAGAGGTAAAAGTAGGAATGAAAATAACTAAAGTTATCGAATATACTTTAGTGATATATTAAATGAAAGTGACAATAAGTCAAATTTTATCAAAATCGGTTCATCCATTTATTTGATACTAGCGGTCCGCCCCGGCTTCGCCCGTGGTACATATTTATGTTTTCTCTACATAAGAACCATCCTGGTACTTCAAGGAATATAATAAAAAAAGAATTATCGAAATCGGTCCACCCGTTCTCGAGTTATGCGCTTACCAACACATTTTGCGATTCATTTTTATATATAAGAAGAAAGAAGAAGAAGAAGATACGGTATAAAAGTTGTAGGTAATAAAAAAATGAATTTTGACTCAAGTGACATATGAAATGAAAGGGCATGACGTGTAAAGTATAATTGGACATATTTAATCAAAATCGGTTCATCCATTTACTATACCTATATATATATGGGTAAAAGTTGGAATGAAAGAAACGATTGTTGTCAAGTATACCTAAGTGACATATCAAATGAAAGTGCATAACGGGTGAAGTACAGTTATAGTTCTATTTTTATCCAAATCGGTTTTTCCATTTATTAGATTACAGCACAGATTACAGCGGTAAAAGTGGGAATGAACAATAATCGAATGTGGTCAAATAATATCTCAAGCGGCATATCAAAATATGAAAGAGCAACGTGTGAATTACAATTAGTAATGTTTTATCGAAATCGGTTCATCCGTTTATTACACTTTAGGGGTGACAGTGGTTAGATAAATAAACCAAATGGAGCATCAAACGACAGGATATGTCGTGTAGGTACATATAGGTACAATTAGATAATATGGTTTACATCAAAATCGGTTCTGCCCGTAGTAGTAAATACTAGGGATGGAAAGGTTGAAAGTCTGTGAAAGAAGAGGGGGATATGGGAGCGAGAGGATAGCCACACCCTGGAAATTTTGAATTCTACTCAAAGCCACATAGACCTGGCGCGGCGCTTGGCAATTTTTTTCTTAAATATACCACTTCTTTTGCCACTGTGGTCCATTACAATTTGTGCACGGTTACGGCCCAACTTAAAAGATGTCAAGGAGCAACAAACTTATAGATATCAATATGATGTAGGAATGTATTATGGAGGTAAAGGTAGGTCTCGCTCACTTGAAAATATTACATGAAAATAAGAAACCGAAGTTTAAAAATTAAAAAAAAAAACCCAACGCAATGAAGGAAAAGGAATAAATAATTTTACAAACTTCCCGACGATCTTTAAAATTATGATAATATGATAATGATGGTATGGCAGCCCCGACGACTTTGTTTTTTTTATTTTTATAAATATTTAAAATGGTATTTATTTTTAAAGATCTTCGGGAAGTTTGTGAAATTATTTATTCCTTTTTCTATGCACTTTTCTTCGTTGCGTTTTGTTTTTTTAGGGTTCCGTAGCCAAAATGGCAAAAACGGAACCCTTATAGTTTCGTCATGTCCGTCTGTCCGTCTGTCCGTCTGTCCGTCTGTCACAGCCGATTTACTCGGAAACTATAAGTACTACAGTGATGAAATTTGATGGGAATATGTGTTGTATGAACCGCTACAAAAATATGACACTAAATAGTAAAAAAAAGAATTGGGGGTGGGGCCCCCCATACATGTAACTGAGGGATGAATTTTTTTTTTTCGATGTACATACCCGTGTGGGGTATCAATGGAAAGGTCTTTTAAAATGATATAAAGTTTTCTAAAAAACATTTTTCTTAAAGTGAACGGTTTTTGAGATATCAGCTCTCAAAGTCGTAAAAAGTATGTCCCCCCCCCTCTATTTTTATAACTACGGGGTATAAAATTCTAAAAAAAATAGAGGTGATGCATGCTAATTAACTCTTTCAACGATTTTTGGTTTGATCAAAGTATCTCTTATAGTTTTTGAGATAGGTTGATTTAACTGTAATTTATTATATTTGCTGCTACGGAACCCTTTGTGCGCGAGCCCGACTCGCACTTGGCCGGTTTTTATTTTAATTTAATTTTTATTGCACAGTCTATACGGTTTAGTTACTACAGGCGCGAGACAGGAAAGATGAGCGCTGTGACAAACGTCAAAACGCAAAGGAATAGAAGGAATCCGCTACGATACTAATTGTCATTTAAAGCGTATGATGTGTTTTGCACAATTTTATTAAATTGCGACTGGATGAAAATTTTGTTCGTGATCGTCGTCGTCGTTGGTAGGGTGAACAAATCTTTAGCAAAATATCATCAGTACGCTTATGTCAATTAGTATCGATAGCGGATTCTATTCCTTTGCGTTTTGACGTTTGTCTCGGCACTCATTTGCTGCACAATATATTGTCAAAAACATCCATACAAGGAAGGAAGGAAAATAAATTTGCTCCTTTCCCTCCTGGTGCCTAAAAAATAATATGACATAATTTAAAATAAATTTTACGTAGAAAATTAATTAGGCATTTATTTTTTTAGCTCAGTTTAGTAATAATTTTACTAAAAGTTTTTTTAATTATTTATGGTAGTACGTGTTTATTCAATAAAAGTTAAGTAGTAACTACTATGCAGTCACTATTCCACGCGGACGAAGTCGCGGGCACAGCTAGTTTTACATAATATTATGAATCTTGATAAAGTTGCAAGCTAATTTTGAAGTTATTGTAACTATGGTTTCAGGGCAGGTTCGAAAAAAAACAACATGATAAAAAAATATGAAATATATATATTAACTAATTCTTAACTAAAAGTAGTACAATAATAATCACAGTTTTTAAGTTCCTTAACAATTAAAACGCTTCGTTACATTGTTAAATGTTTCTCAAAACAATAATGAGTTTTATTTGCCGTAACTGCCTGCATGGGCGCTGGCTGATGCTGATACACTCGCATGTGCAGTGCTGTGGGCACCTCCTGAACCGCATGAGCTACAGCCTCCACAATCACCGGAGCCGCAGCTCTTTCCACCGCTTTGACTTCCAGCGCCACCATATCCTCCAGAACCGCCTAATCCACCTCCTGCTCCACCTCCGAGACCACCTCCAAATCCACCTCCGAGTCCACCTCCTGCTCCACCTCCAAGATCACCTCCATAACCACCAGATCCTCCAGCACCACCTCCATAACCGCCAGATCCTCCAGCACCACCTCCATAACCGCCAGATCCTCCAGCGCCACCTCCATAGCCACCAGATCCTCCGCTGCCTTTAGATCCATATCCACCAGCTCCTCCGGCTCCACCGTCCAATCCACTTCCAGAGCCACCTCCTAATCCTCCTCCAGAACCGCCTCCAAAACCACTTGATCCTCCGGCGCCACCTCCATAACCACCAGATCCTCCAGATCCATAACCACCGGCGCCTCCATTGCCACCGCCTAAACCTGCTCCTCCTCCGTGTCCACCGGAGCCAGAACTTCCAAAGCTTCCTCCTGAACCACCAGCTCCAGATCCACCGAAACCGCCGCCGTTACCACCTCCTAGGCCTGAGACATGGCCGCCTTCGGAGCCACCTTCGATTCCAGAACCACCTGCTCCTCCTGCTCCACCTCCAAATCCACCGGAGACTCCGAAACCACCGCCATTTCCTCTTCCCAAACCGGATCCACCACCTAATCCTCCGCTTGATCCACCGTAGTTGCCGCCCAATCCTGACCCTCCTCCACCGCCGGCTCCTCCACCGAATCCACCGCCGGATCCACCACCAAGGCCGTTGCCATGACCACCGGATCCTCCAAATCCTTTAGATCCATAGCCACCAGCGCCTCCACTTCCACCGATACTTCCACCCAAACTTGCTGATATACCCAAACCAAGGCCGCCGCCGTTTCCAGCTCCGCCTCCTAATCCTCCACCAGAACCGCCTCCGTAGCCTCCGCCTAATCCGCTTCCTGAACCGCCTCCAACTCCACCGTAGCCAGATCCTCCATTTCCACTAGTACCAGATCCACCATAACCCCCTGAGCCTCCAAATCCTTTTCCACCGCCGAGTCCACCACCGGCACCTCCGCCGGCTCCGCCTCCAAAGCCACCGCCATTTCCATTTCCACCGCTCACACCATCATATCCTCCAGAACCGCCTGAACCTCCCAATCCGCCTCCAGCACCAGCGCCTAAGCCACCTCCGCTTCCACCTCCGAAACCTTTGCCACCGCCATATCCTGAACCACCACTGCTGTAGCCACCGCCGCCGCCGTATCCACCATTTTCAAGTGTTCCAGTGAAAGCGAAGCCTCCAGATTTGCCATCAGGTGACGAGGTTTGAATGAATTTCTCGGTTCCTTTTCCTCCTAAACCTGAACCTCCGCCCAATCCAGATCCACCTCCAAATCCAGCGCCACCGCCTAATCCGCCGCCACCTCCCAATCCACCGCCTCCACCAGCACCAAATCCAAGTCCAGCCTTCGCAAGTCCATGGGCTTTATCGAGAATGCTATGCACTCCTTGGTGTATAGCACCAAGTCCTCCGGCTAGGCCTGCTCCTCCATCGAAGCCGCCGCCTGAACCTCCTCCGAAGCCTCCTCCCCCACCGCCACCGCCTCCTCCTCCTCCTCCAAAGCCAAGCCCTCCGCCGAAACCGAAACCACCCCCGCCACCGCCACCGCCGCTGTATCTACGTACTCTCTCTGAAAAAAATAATAACAGAATACAATAAATAAATTGCTAGATAAAACATAAATACATTACAATACATTCAAATTGTATGAAAGAAAATGACATAATATTATGATACAAAAAGCCATCTCTGCCAGAACTCCCGAATTTATAAACGTTTTATTATTCAAATATAAAACAAAAGATAGTGTTTATCAGTAAAAAAAATCATAATATTTTATTTAATCTGAAAATCTAGATAAATTGCTAAAAAATTTTCAAACGTTATTAAACTCAACATCAATAACTAGGTACATTGTGATTTGTTGTTATCAAATCAATAATTATAAAAATAATGACGCACAAATTACGGCCCTGCCTTCATACGAAACTGCTGAATACGCCGTTCGCACGGGAATAGAATGTGGGTGCGATTTCCCTGAATTAGCATCCAAGCTTAGGTCTTTATAATTATTAAAATGTATAAATTCATTCTTTAACTCCGGTCTGCATCGTGCAGACATGGGTGTAAAAGTCTCAATTTAGTTATTAAATGTAGTTCTATAAGTACATCTGAGTTTTCTTTTGGGGCCTCCGGCGGCGGGAAATGTAATTGGCGCAGTCGGTAGGATACTCGGGTCGCCCGGCGGGAAGATATCCCAAATAAATATCGGTTCCGAGGCCCCGCGCGGCCGACCGGTTTTTTTAAAAACCCAAGCGAGTATCCAGAATCTCGGTTTCTGCAGCCTGGAGGCTAAATCAAACATCGATCCCAAAAAGTAACCAGATTAATTGGTAAGTACATAGAATAGTTCTGTGTTGCTTCCTTTTACTAGTTTATACCTATTTTTTAGTCCTAATTTCCTTTCCAAGATTTTCCATCCGTGAAAGTCTAATTCCCGAGAGCACTACATCGATTTAGGCTGCTCGTAGACTAGTTTTAGAAAATAGTAAAGATTTATTTTAAAATTAATTAGATTAACTAGATTATAAAGTTATATTATAAAGTTACTGCTGAAGGTAGTGATTAGCCTAATTTCTTAATCAATGATAAATTAAATAAAATTACCGTTTCTGCTGCGCGATTTATTAACTCGAATTGCATACCCAAAATTGAGTAGGCATTCAAAATGCATTAATAAATAATTTCAGGATCAAAAAGACAAAACCACTCTATATAATAATTTGGCATTTGGGATACAATAATAATTCTACAAGCCTTTATTTGCGGTTTATAGGAGGCCTTAGGTTCAAGAATTCAATATATGCGGCCGATTTTAATTGAAAAAGCGTTCAAAAATTGTGAAATATAGATTTTTCATTTCATTTCATTTGATCTTTAGAATTTTTTACGACGAATAAATGCATCTTATTTACGGAATATAAATAATTTTAATAATTAGTAAAAATTATAGAAAAGAATTTAAGTCGAAACCCGTTAGAGGTTTACCTACTTTTAACACAAAATTATTTTAAAATACGTGAAATTAATATTCATGAATTATATCCACCTGAGTACGGCCCTGACTTTTATTCCGAGAATTATTCGTAACAATTATATTGAATCGCCTTATCGGTATATATATGATCCGAACTTTACACACTATGCTAGTAATAGCTTTACTGACTGTGAAGATAATGTCCCATAAGGATTTTCGGAAAATATTTCATTAAATAATATAGCCCATGACAACTCCCTTACATTCAAATTTAAAATTCATCCCATCACGATTTAACATTTTCGATGGATCAGCCTGTTGTAGATAAAGTGTTTAATGCAGAAATTTCACAAGTCAGAATTTTTAAAATTAGAAATATATTAAGGCCAAGTGAGAGTAAGATTATCATTTTAAAACTCTATATGAAATGCAAATTAATCATCTCAAATCAAATTCATCATCAAAAGTAAGTATGCTAAAGTTTTAGTTCAATTAGAGACGTTAGAGCCAAATCGTATAAAGAGAGGTTTAATTAAAATATGACAGTTTCATTAAAGCTCTTCAAAAAAATCAGCATTCAGTTTATATCATCAACTATTGTAGTTAATGATATAAAACAGCTATCTAATCTTTCTCAGATAGTAGAAAATCAAAGGAAAATTAATTTCACATTAATTCAATTCTTAAAAAATTAAATGACAATAATCTTATTAGATACGTTAAGTTAGCTAATCATCATTCAATGTTAGATATGGAATCAGTTAGGAAGATGATTAAGAAATTAGGTAAGATTTATAATAAGAATCAAATATAAGAATTAAAAGATAGGGAATATTATAATATACTTAAGCCTGGATACTACTTTACGAATAAGCAAATTGTAATAATTTTTAAATTTCCATTAGTTTCTACAGATATTCTTGATTTATTTCATTTAGCTATTTTTCCAAATAAGAATAGGCAGGCCCTCATCCCTTCCTATCCCTATATAGCAACTAACAGTAACTCATTCTTGTACATAGAGGCTGAATGCCCGAAGTATAATATCTGGTATCTCTGTGAATCGAAAAGCAATCAAATTCAGACGAAGCCGGACTGTATTCAGGACTTCATTCAGATTCAGATTCAAACCTTATATAGTTCCTGCGAGACGACAGTTATTTCACTCTCAAAAGAAACGACGCAAGTATTAGATGAACGACATTACTTTCTATCTTTACCACGCTCATCTAAAATCTCACTATAATTGCAACAAGAGGACTTCGTGATACTCCAAGGTACATTCCTATTAACTATACCTACTGGATGTACATATGTACGAGTCGGAGAATTTCAAGACCTATCACCTATAATGTAAATGACATAATTAAGGAACAGCCACTGACTGAAGATAAGCGGTACAGATATCAAGGGCATTAGAAATAAATATACAAGATACGAAATTCTCAACTCAGTTAATTTGGAAGATTTGCACAAAATCCAATTGCAAGTTTTAATGCAAACCCCTATCGCTATAGAAAAATGATCCTGTAATATATCAAACCACTATCCCTATAAACATAATTCTGGTTGGTGCAGTCTTAATTTTGGCCATTTGGTACACGATGTGACGCAGATCGGCACATACTTTATAGAGGACCACAGATGAGCAGATGAGCCCCAGCTTCCAGCAACATTTTTTCACAAAATTCAAAAATTGTCGCTGAACTTCGGCGGGAGGAATTACGGCCCTGCCTTCATACGAAACTGCTGAATACGCCGTTCGCACGGGAATAGAATGTGGGTGCGATTTCCCTGAATTAGCATCCAAGCTTAGGTCTTTATAATTATTAAAATGTATAAATTCATTCTTTAACTCCGGTCTGCATCGTGCAGACATGGGTGTAAAAGTCTCAATTTAGTTATTAAATGTAGTTCTATAAGTACATCTGAGTTTTCTTTTGGGGCCTCCGGCGGCGGGAAATGTAATTCACATGATACTGTATGAAAATTATGTTTTTGTTAGTTTTTTTTTTTTTTATAGTAACCATTCGTTTTGATCAAAGCGTAATTTTAAACATTCAGTATTTTTCCGTGACTAATGAATAAAAAAAATAGATTTTAGTTGTATTTACTTTAAATTATGGAAATTGTTGTTATTGTTTTGATTTTAACACGTTTGCTAATCTATTGTTTCGGAGGTTTGAAAAGCCGTTCTTACAAAAATTTTAACATGGGTAATCGTTTCATTTTACAGTCAGCGAATCGTACTTAGTTCAAATAATATACTTGTAATATGATATACCTACTTTATAATTCAAACTACCTATCTTCCCTAAAGATGCTACTTTTATAATGAATAACATTATTAGATACTTATTAAAATTTTAAATATATATTTCCATTTAATTCATTTGTATTTCTATGAAATATATTTACTTATGTATATGTATCGATAGATTGTATTACAAAGGTTACTAAGATCCGGAAGTCGAGATAAAATTTTACGAGACCTTCAAGCATTAAAAATTAATACATATTATATTATGCTTACAATATGTTGTTTGATAAAATATATCTATATAATTGGTCCATGATAATAGATAGACTCAGGAAAATTTTATATTTCTGCAGATGAAATAATTTTGAAATCAGTACATTTGTGTGAAACATTACTAAAAATACAAATACAATAACTCTATTAATTAATTTCGTTTAAATGTTATTTGATAAAATAATAAGTTTGTTATTTACTTAAAACCAATTAAAAACATTTACACCCTCATATCTATTACAAAGAACAAAAACACTAAACCATTAAAAATTTGATCGCATGTAAACACGCTCAATCTGGAAAAATTAAATAAAAGTTTGTATATTAATAAATAGAAAGTATGTACCTGTAGCATCTCCGAGAGCCAGGGCAATCCCAAAAACTAAAAACAACGACCGCTTCATGGCTGCGAACACACACTAACAATGATTTCATCTTTATAATCCTTTTATACATCTCTTATTATAATCGAGACAGACATAAACAAGTTCACTAGAATACTAAGTACGGGGAAAACTAATGGTTTTTTTGATACAAGTCGTGCGTACTCGTGCCCGCTGATTTTCAGAACTTAAACCAATAAATAATAATTATCGATTGATAAACGAATGTCATGCAAACATTAATGTTATGTTAACTTCTTTGAAATTATAATGACAAGATATTTTCATGATAATTCCAAATCTGAATTTCCCGCGCAAATCGTATCTGTCACTACCAAATAAGCACTATTTTTTTTAATTTGGGATGTCAAATAAATGGTTTAAAAAACAATTAGGGGAAACTTGGGGGAAACAAAGCATACATAGGCGTAGATTCTTCGTAGATTGTATAAACAAAACTAGGATAATTAACTAAAATATGTTCTTGTATACTGTATACCTACCTAACATGAATAAAAAAAAACTACAGACTAAGAGAAGACTCGTGTTACTAGAAACTTAGTTAAAAAAAGTCTATGATAAAATTTCCGACTATTATTCAAAAGCCCACAAAAGACAGTTGACAATCGATGATTTAATAAGTAACAATTACGCTCATTAAAAAAATGATAATTGTTAATTTCCCGCCAAGAAAACGAGGTGTTGCAAGTAATGATATCATCAGTATTTATTTATTCACGTTTCTATACATAGAAATCTAAAGAATTATATAATCTTGTTTGTAAACATGAAATGTTGTAATTCGGAAAATCGATATGGATAAATAGAAATTCTAATAATTAACAGTGTAATTATGATAACCATTATAACCTTTTAATTATGTTTACTATATAATTATCGTATATGGTTTTTCAATTAACTTTTGATCTAAGCAGGATAAGTAAATTGAAAATTGAAAAAAAGTTCTTGTTTTCACTTGTTTTATAGGTAACTAGCGGTCCGCCCCGGCTTCGCCCGTGGTACATATGAAAAATAGATGTTGGCCGATTCTCAGACTTACCCGATATGCACAGAAAATTTCATGAGAATCGGTCCACCCGTTTCGGAGGAGTATGCAGACTAACATTGTGACACGAGAATTTTATATATAAGATAATCTAACTGTAGGATATTTATTAATACTTTGTATACCTACTTTAAAGTTTAAATATTTATTGTTTACTTAATTAGTTGTGATTTTCCATAAAAAAATTGGTTGTTTGTAAAGTAGGTTTACGATCGAGATGTTTACGTGATAACGTCTTATTGGTGGCAGCGCTCGAGATGAGACGGGAGATCGGTCCGTCTCTCTCTCGTTATACCTGCGATCGCGCTCGTGAGGTTTTGGTGTGACACAAGTTTCTGAACATGTCACCCGACTAAAACGATTTTAAAAACGTTATCACGTCAAAATTATCAAAGCGTATTTAAAATTTAGAAATTAATAGGAATCGATTCCATTTTGTTTATTTGATAGCATAATTCGAGTTCCTATATTTAGTGATGTAATGTATTGACAGTTTCAAAATATAACAACACTAGCTGCGCTCCGCGGTTTTATCCGCGTGGCTCCGCTCCTGTTTATTATGTAGCCTTCCTCGATAAATGGGCTATCTAACACCGAAATAATTTTTCAAATTGGACCAGTAGTTCCTGAGATTGGCGCGTTCAAACAAACAAACAAACTGTTCAGCTTTATAATATTAGTATAAAAACTAGATACCTAAATAATGCAGAAATTCATTTCGTTTCTGCATTGCTGTCTTCAATTTTACCTACATGTGTTTATGTTATAAAATTTATTGCATTAACAAATTAATGTTTTTTATTCTCACCTTTTTTGCAAATAATAATAATTTAACTCGCATTTTTACTTTAAAATATCATACCATATTATACCTACTGTTATTTATATTCTAAAATAAGGACACGTGCATTCTTATAATTTTCCTTATTTTTAGTAATATTAGCTTTATAAATGGCATGTCGAATACAAGTTCTTCAATAAAAAGGTTCAAGTTGTATTCCTACAACAATAATTATAATTGCTAGTGCTGGAAAAAAATGTTGTGTGGTTTTATGAAACCACGGTAAAAGTGAAACTGTTCGAACGGCTCCGAACACTGCTTTGTGTAGCGCATGTCGCGTGTCGGTCGGCTGCCGAGTAGGTATACCTACTCGGCAGCCGCGATACACGCGACATGCGCTACACAGACCAAAAAGTTTGAGACGATGTAATAAAAGTTTCACTTTAAAACATAAACAGAACATTGACGCTTTCGGTCCGCCATGTGAATTTTAAGTATGATGAAATTAGTCATGGGAAAAATGAACATCCAAACATGCGTCATATTAATTTCATGTTAGTATCGAATCGTGATATTTTGACAAAAGTTTGAGCTTTTTGCTCGTGGCGAGATACCAGGAGATAAGATCGGCGAGGAGGTAATTCCAACGCTGGGGTCACACCTTGACATTGTATTGTTGAGCTAGACATCACAATGCATGATAATCAAGGCCCATTGCAAACTTTTCGGTATGATCCGTAGTGGTGCCTATTGGTAAAACCTACTTTAGTTGAGAAAATCTCACATGTGTGATAAGTATAACTAAGTGTTAATTGAATTAACTATTTGAGCCCGCGACTTCATCCATTTATTATATGTTATCCCATTTCACATTAATTAATAAAAAACTTTCCACTTTTGTGAGGAAGAGCATACCTATAGAAGTAGTTTTGCATACTTAGATTATTATTTATCACCTATATTCTAATTTATAAGGTTTTTTCTTCGAATAACAACCTAATAAATTGTCTACATTATTTTTTATATTAAAAGTATTTGTATATTAATGATAGTAATTAAGCTTTTGTCGAATAAGTTTGAATCCGGCTTAATATGAAAAATGTTTTATTAGTCGCGTTACATACAAATGGTGGAATTATAATGAAATATTAGCAACTTGAAGGTGAATCGAGTATAATCAGTGTGAATAAAGTTTTATTTTTGGCTTCTCGTGGCTTGTGATAGTATCTCTGACTTTTTATAAGTTAGTGCTAGTTTTTTCGTCTCGACTGTTATGAATTTTGGTTGGGATTGTTGTAACGAAGTCATTATACGAAGAACAATTGGATAGTTAATTTTACGAAGTAGATAAATATTTTTATTAAATCGTGTACATATAATAAACCAGTTAATCCCGTTTCGTTCTATTTTCTACTACCACTCTAAAATTCCATATACATGTTAGCGCGTTTAATTTAACGATAAAATTATATTTTAAAAGTAAATCAATTGATGAACTTAATTAATTATTTTAATAATAATTAAATGGATAAAAGTATTAATAATCATTTAATTATCAAATAATAATATTACATGTCATATTGAAAATAACGATCAAAACAACACAAATAACACCTGCGCTGACTCACACAGTCACACCACTCGAATAGTTGTTTTGATCGTCCTATAAAATAATAACGGTCGTCTGCAGTTGCGAGTCATTCTTGTCGTGACTTTGGTCGAGTAAAGATGTCTAAGAAATATTATATCAGTATTTAACAGTATTACGTAATACAATCTCGCTCTAACATACCTACATACTATATTATTGTTTACAATTTGAACATATTGTGAATTATGATTTATGGCCATTTTATGGCTCATAAATTAACATTAAACCTACCTACCACATAAAATAACTGATTTATTAATCATCGTTAATCAGTAGTTTTTACTACTCAAGAAAATTTTGCAAAAAAAAACACAAAATATTGATTTTTGTTGCCATAATGTTGTTTACTTAAAAAGTTCTGGTTACTTTTGAACTTTTTGGTTATATTTGAATAAATAAATGTCATAGTATACCAGCAAGACAGAAGCTAAAGCTAATTATTTTGTAAAAAATGCTAAATACTAAATAGCAACAAAATATTTAATAATCAATAGCCACAGTATCACAATATATTCCTAATTAATAATCTATAATATAAAAATGAATCGCAAAATGTGTTGGTAAGCGCATAACTCGAGAACGGCTGAACCGATTTCGATAATTCTTTTTTTATTATATTCCTTGAAGTACGAGGATGGTTCTTATGTAGAGAAAACGTAAACATGTACCACGGGCGAAGCCGGGTCGAACCGCTAGTTAATAATATAATTCTAATATCCTATTTTAGGAAATATATTGTAATACTGTGCAATATCTCCTCAGTATAAAGGTTTTTTCTTTGAAATAATTATGAATTTGGTAAATCCAAAGAATTTATATCTACACGTGATTAAATGGAAAATCCTCGTTGGGTTTAATGCGATTTAATTATAAAAAATAATTTTATTTTATTAACGTACTCTTTTAATTAGATATATGCAGACTCTTATGTAGATATATAATTTACGTTTAATTGAGCGTTTTTTCCTAGATTATCTTTTCAGCTTTCTGTGCTAATAACCTTATAACTTTTGTTATCTAGAGGAAATTTTCAGAGTAATGTGAATCAAACAAAAGATCTCTATAAATATTACAATCATAATAGAAAACCACACACTATTGCGAACACGAATATCACAAAACTTCACCAAAACTGGTCGAGGATTCTTGGATCTCTAATGGCCTAATCTGTGACAACGACTGAAGGCATCTTTATCAACATCAGGAACGTATTATAATGAATTGACCTACATTAGTTATCAATATTGTCATTTCAATTTGTACTCCAAAATTAATAATGCGCATGCAGATCTTCGCTAATTGTCGTATTTCCAAAAACACCCGAATCATTGAATCGTAAGAGCCCTAAACAATGCACTTGCATTTTACACCTTGTTCAAAAGAAATAGAAGTCAATTCACGGTCATACACAATCAAAAACAATTCGGGCGGTAGGTGACGGTAGCCTGTCAGTCAAAAAACTCACAAATCCGTCAGTCGTCTTTAAATATTGGCGGTGACTGCACGTGTTCTCTCTGTGTGGAATTATATAGAGCTGCTATTACATACCCTTCTTCGTTTTGTTTTTTAAAGGTAAAATTGAATTAATCGATGAAATGATTATTTACACAGGTGATAGCAGTAGGGATAGTGAAAATGAGAGAGAAGAGCATAATGAAAGTTCCGATGTATCTACAATGTCAGAAATAAAGATAATCCTGATTTTGATTGTGTTTTTTATTTATTTGTAATTGTAATAATATTGTGGAATGATCAGTACTGTAAATACTTTTGAACTGAGATTTTAATGATTAGATTTCTATGATTTAAATGTAAACCAGTGTTTGAAAACCATATTTCTTACAATATAAATCTTGTGTTATTTTAACCTTCTTTTCTCCCATCATTACACCAGTTTCAGTAAGACACTTTAAAAGTACTATAAAATTTTCCAAGTAAATCAATCCAACAAAGATATATTCGCAATCGTGGGGTTATCCCCGCTATTTACTTACAAGGAATTATCTAAACAAAATCGTTACTTTCAAATCAATGTTAATCTCTTTTAGCACAAAGAACATAATTTTAATAAATTATGCACGAAGAAAATGCATTTAACCATCCGTCTTCGGACGCTCCGGGAATATGACAGTTGCCGAACAGAGGCGAAGATTTCTATGCGCATTATTACTTTTGGAGTACTGTATACATAGGCTTATGTCATTTTACATTACTGCTAAAACAAAAGAACAGGCGCAATAGTAGATAATTATTTCAATATACATATAGGCTTTATTTACATTTTACTATGCCTTCTATCTATCTATCTATTGTGATATGATTGTGATCTATCTGCCGGATATTTTCTGAGATTTTGATGTCTCTTAGGTAAGTATAGCAAATTATAAAATTGAAGTTTATACAGATAAGTATAAAAGTAAAATTCTCTGACGTATATTTTAGTCACAGCTGATTAGAGCCAAGAATACCATAATATTTTACAATACAATACGTAGGAGTTAAAATAGACAACATAGTTTGTACAAAAACTACGAGTAAATTACGGTAGGCGCTAACCGTTACAAATATGTAATTTGTCTCACAAAAAGTTAATTGTACAAGCAATTATAGCAGAATCTTGCCCAGGTGTTTTTTCCTCTTTACATATTATATAAAGAAGCTAATAGGATGCATGTATTGTTAATAATTGATATGAGCCCTTGTATTTTAAATATAATTGAAATATTAAATAATATTATTACCGTTTTATAGCTAAGCGGACAAATTGGAATGGATGAAAAATATCTCTATAATTTAGCTAACAAAATTGTAGAAGTAATGGCTGGGCTCTGCGTGAAGAGAAGCAAAGCAATGGGTAAAAACATGCATTACTCCGGTCTTATTGGTCTTAGTGTAATGATAGGTACTCGTATATGACCGATAGCCTTCCTCGATATTTGGGCTATCAAACGTTGAAATAATTTTTCTAGTCGGAGCCGTAGTTTTACTAATAACAAAAACCGGCCAAGTGCGAGTCGGGCTCGCGCACAAAGGGTTCCGTAGCAGCAAATATAATAAATTACAGTTAAATCAACCTATCTCAAAAACTATAAGAGATACTTTGATCAAACCAAAAATCGTTGAAAGAGTTAATTAGCATGCATCACCTCTATTTTTTTTAGAATTTTATACCCCGTAGTTATAAAAATAGAGGGGGGGGGACATACTTTTTACGACTTTGAGAGCTGATATCTCAAAAACCGTTCACTTTAAGAAAAATGTTTTTTAGAAAACTTTATATCATTTTAAAAGACCTTTCCATTGATACCCCACACGGGTATGTACATCGAAAAAAAAAATTTCATCCCTCAGTTACATGTATGGGGGGCCCCACCCCCAATTCTTTTTTTTACTATTTAGTGTCATATTTTTGTAGCGGTTCATACAACACATATTCCCATCAAATTTCATCACTGTAGTACTTATAGTTTCCGAGTAAATCGGCTGTGACAGACGGACAGACGGACAGACGGACAGACGGACATGACGAAACTATAAGGGTTCCGTTTTTGCCATTTTGGCTACGGAACCCTAAAAACGAACTATCAATTTATTCGATCCCTGTTTCAAATGAATGGTTACGTCTATTTTTAAAGGATGGAAAATGCCTCTGTATCTTCAGTTGCAACAAAAATGTTCTCCCATTACTCAGATAATGTCAATTATAGATTTATTTATGAGCGCCATTCTATGTAAACGCGTATCGAGTCACGACAAATGCATCAATATTCAATACCACATCCTGGATGAACTGTTACATCATTTATCTTAACAAAAGATGGTACTGATATTGAAAATATATTTTATTTATAGGCTTTGTATCATAATGTCAGAGTTGATCTATTATTAAATTATGATATTATTTATAAACGAGCGTTAGAAGATGATGATGAGCCAGTTCTGATTGTTTCCTTTTATGGTGTAATTGAATAAGTATTTGTTAAAAATAATCTAAAGTTTCCGGATAAAAATGTATAAAAAATCAATAATAGATAATGATTAGTTATGTGCGGTTTATAGGGTTTTATACGGAATGTTATAAATTATAATTAAAACAATTAACCATCAAAATCCACATATTATTGTGATAATATGTGCATTGTGATGTAACCGCAGTTATTATTGGAATATTTTTTTTCTAAATTACTTTAAAAAAATGTTAACTTATTGAAGACTAGCTGTGCCGAGCGGTTTCACCCGCATTGCTCTGTTCCTGTTGGTCTTTGTTTCTTAACGTGGTGATATGTAGCCATATATCACCACGTTAAGAAACAAATATAAAAAAGACCAAAAATATTCCTATGATTTTATCTTTTAATCTATCTCATCTATACTAATATTATAAAGCTGAAGAGTTTGTTTGTTTGTTTGAATGCGCTAATTTTAGTAGCCTTCCTCGATAAATGGGCTATCTAACACCGAAAGAATTTTTCAAATCGGACCAGTAGTTCCTAAAATTAGCGCATTCAAACAAACAAACAAACTCTTCAGCTTTATAATATTAGTATAGATGAGATAGATTAAAAGATAAAATCATAGGAATATTTTTGGTCTTTTTCATATTTGTATAATTATTAAGTATGCATCATCACTACATAGTATATAATAAAAAGTAAAAAAACTAAAACCCAACTACGACAAAAAACGACGCTGAAAAAGTATAAAACAAGATTTTCAGAATACTGAACTGAACAAAGTTGCTAATGTAGTTGCAAGTAAATGGACACAGTAGACTCTACCAAGATGCCTTCGTTGTAAATTGACAATAATGTCATACAATACTATTCTGAAGTATTCAATATTCCACTATGTAGAGATCACAGAACAGTAAAGTAGATAGAAGCACAGTATTACAATATTATTTCCTACAGTAAGGAATCGCCTTTGATGTCGCGCGATGCCGCCGCCAGCGTAGGTACTTACGCTGCCACACGAAAATACGCTAGGGTTGCAACAAATGGGAAATAAAACAATTGTGATTATTAATATTATGATGAAATCATTTATTCATATGTACATTCAAAATAATTGCGATTATTAAATCTGATGTAATTATTTGTTCATAAATATATGTATAATTACAGATATTGCACTGCTAAATATTTACGTGGACACTATTTTTGGATGTTCTTAATTGTATATTATAACATTTAACTAAGTAATGCATTCGCATTGGGATGTACAATCTGATTAGAAAATAATGAGGACAACATATACATAGCTTTGATTTTAATTCAACAGATACAATTAATACAATCTTTCTGAAATATTGTTTCCTTCTGGGATTTCAATGTAGATTTACATCCGTAAACGGAACAGTTTTTGCGCGCCATAATAGAATATGTAAGTACCTATGTATAATAAAATTATTACACAAAAAATACGACTGTGTCGTCCTTTCGCGATAGTTAATGCAAACTCAGCGTGATTGCATTAAGCGGCCCGCGTCGCCCGACCCCCCGCCAGTTCCCCTCCGTTTCTCTGCACAAGTACATTCGTCGCCATACTGTAGGAAATATGGTAATACTGTGATAGAAGTGTGATGTGGGCGTGGCCCACGTGTCACTGGTAAGGTAAGATCACCTAACTTGCTCTCAGTTATGCGCAGAAAAATATTCGAGTCGGTTGTCAGCTGTCAAATCTTTTTTCCATATTTATTCATTAATTAGGACGTGTTGTTCGGTATAAGAGTGCAAAAATGATAGCAGACGAAATAATATCAGCAATGGAGGCATTTCATACCATCGGTAAGTCTTATTTTTATTTATTTTAATTATATTTTATGTTATAACTTCGCTTGTCGTAATTTGTCAAAATTGTATACAAATATCTAGTCAAAATGAACCTTAATCCGTAAGAAATTAGTACTATTATAGATTGAACAGCAAACAAGACTTTCTGGAATATTATTGCAATAAACAAACGAATGTCGCTTTAGTGATGCTTGTGGCGCATATCGACAGTATCGATACTTTAGAAAAGACAAACATTATAAATAATAAATTTTATTTTATTTTTCCTTAGCTTTCATTTGTCCAATTTATTTATAGATTTCCCAAAGAGGCTAATTTAAAAGAGAAATGGATAAATGCAACGTGACGAGTTAACTGGATGCCGAACAGCACTAAGCGGTCTAACAAAGGCCACCGATACAGCAAACCTACGGCAGTTCCAAGATTTAAAATAATGCATATTTTCTGTTTGTATTTTGTAAATATAGATTAATACTATTCTATTCCGTTTTTAGGGTTCCGTAGCCAAAATGGCAAAAACGGAACCCTTATAGTTTCGTCATGTCCGTCTGTCCGTCTGTCCGTCTGTCCGTCTGTCACAGCCGATTTACTCGGAAACTATAAGTACTACAGTGATGAAATTTGATGGGAATATGTGTTGTATGAACCGCTACAAAAATATGACACTAAATAGTAAAAAAAAGAATTGGGGGTGGGGCCCCCCATACATGTAACTGAGGGATGAAATTTTTTTTTTCGATGTACATACCCGTGTGGGGTATCAATGGAAAGGTCTTTTAAAATGATATAAAGTTTTCTAAAAAACATTTTTCTTAAAGTGAACGGTTTTTGAGATATCAGCTCTCAAAGTCGTAAAAAGTATGTCCCCCCCCCTCTATTTTTATAACTACGGGGTATAAAATTCTAAAAAAAATAGAGGTGATGCATGCTAATTAACTCTTTCAACGATTTTTGGTTTGATCAAAGTATCTCTTATAGTTTTTGAGATAGGTTGATTTAACTGTAATTTATTATATTTGCTGCTACGGAACCCTTTGTGCGCGAGCCCGACTCGCACTTGGCCGGTTTTTTATTTAATAATAATAATATAAAAAGACGTACTTAGTAGTAACAAACATACTCCAAAATGTGACACATTATACTATACTCATATAAAAGAAAGAAAAAAAAAATACACAAAAAATATTTATTTGTGAATTATCGATAACAAGGCTGACATCCCTCAGGGCATAGCATCAGATAAATATCAAGTTAATGTCATTAATGTTGAGTGTCACAAATTTCAACCTTATCTCTATGTGTTGCGTTTCAAATTTATATCTATCGAAAACTAACGCCCTCTGTTGTGGAGTAGCTGAATGTTTTCGAATTTGGAATTTCTGTGCAATGAGAAACAAAACAGCTAATGATGAAAAGATGTTATACTAAAATAAACCGTAACATGGTGCGTTAGGGTACATATTGAAATGCTGAATTTATAACCTAAGTCAGTTTTTACTCAAATTAAGCTGTCCAATCAAAGGCATAGTTTACTTGTAGTGTACTGTATAACTATCGGTTTAAATGTGTGGGTTTGGCGACACTGGTTTTCATACTAATTATGACATTATAGCACTTCTATATGTTTTTACTGTTCTGTGGAAATATGGTAATACTGTGAGTAGAGATAAATTTTCATGTTTGGAAAACCGCAGTCACACGTTGTCAAAGTGCTACGGTAGATGTATAACGTGATATGTAACGTGTGACTACGCCTACAAAACGACTACAAAAAAATCGTGAAAAACACTTCAAACTTTTTTTATCGGCAAATTTGTAAGTGGCCAAGATTCCGTGCCGGTGAGTGTATAAAACAAAGTCGCTTTCTCTGTCCCTATGTCCCTATGTCCCTTTGTACGCTTAAATCTTTAAAACTACGCAACGGATTTTGATGTGGTTTTTTTTTTAATAGATAGAGTGATTCAAGAGGAAGGTTTTAGTATATAATTTATTAGGTTTTAGACAAAGCGGGCGAAGCTGCGGGCGGTAAGCTACTACGATACTAAGTAGCACTGAGTTGGTTTATTTTTATTTCAAATAATATATTTTTATAATTATTTATTATTATGTAATAATTTATTATGTAGTAGGTAATGTTACCTACTTGCATAATATTCTAGAATGTATTTCTTAGAGTTTTGCTTTTTTAATCATTTTACTAGGCACATCCAAGGAAAATATCTATTTTCAAAATATTATGTTTTTTCAGTGTTTTTTATTATTATTAGAACACGATTATGAGTTCAAAAATAGTGTACGAGTTGATAAGTAAAAAGGTGCAGATGGGTTACCAACGAAACATATTATTGTGAATTTCAAAAACTGCACACTAACACACACGATTTGACGTACCTACCTAATGAAAATTTGTATTTTTTTTTTTTGCGCAGTATATTTTTTATTCGATTTTGTGAATTTAATATTGTTTTGCTGCCTCACATTGTTTAACAAGTTTAATATTTATATATTTTTAGGTAGCAAGTCGTTGTAATTTAAAGTATACCCATACGTTTTTAAATGTTTACAAACATTATTTTGTAGTTTCGAACTAAGAAGTCACGACGATAATAAAATCTAAGAGTTCAAAGTAAACAGGTTCGCATTGCAGGTAAAAAATGAACATATTGCATCCATTTTTTACTTGCATATACATTAGATTGAACCACAGACTAATAATAATATACTACGTATACAAATTGAACTCATAAAATATAAGTCAACATGTACCTCAAAGACCTTGAGCACAACGTAGAGAAATAAAAAACATGTGGTAAGGATTTAATGGCAATTTATTCAACGTTTCACACTTAAAGTTTTACAAAAACTTAACTAGGTATATTTCTGGCAATTTTTACGTCACAAGTTGATCTACAATGGCTTTTTTTATTATATACCTAACAAATTAAAAAGTTTCTGATTTAATATAAAATATATTATACCTTTGACAAGCTTTTTGTTTTGCGCGCCATCTGTATTTGATCGGCATAATTTTATACTCAGACTCAAACCATTATTTGCAATTTTGCAGGCATTGCAAATATTGTATACCATTTCCACTAGATGTCACTGTTATACACTACGTCGAAGCTTTGCTTTCAAAGGCTTTATTTCATCTTACGTAGATTAATATTGACTTAGTATTTATTTTCGGGTCTGGGTGGGCCGTACGCCGTAGCGTGGCTGGTAGCAACACCACCACGGCCAGTGCTGAAGGCGTTAGCGATAGCTGTCGCTCCTTGGGGAGCCCCTTGGGCAGCTCTGCCTCCGTAGCCGAAGAACATGGGGAAGTAGGCACCGCTTGGGATTCTGGGGTAGTCATCGCCTTCATCTTCCTCCTCATCGACGGGCCTCTTCACTTGCTTCTTCTTGGTGACATGCTTCCTGGGCACAGGGGCGGGCTCTGGCACTTCCTCAACTTCAGGTTCGGTTATTTCAGGGACGGCTACGGCTTTCACTGTTGTGGGAGATTCGATCTTTTCGGTTGGGTCTGCGATTTCTGTGGCTTCGGTAACAACGGCGGGTTGTTCGGCGGGTTGTTCAGCGGGAACAAATTGTTGTTCTGGAACATAGGACTGTTCGGGAACGGAGGATTGTTCTGGAGTCTGATAGTACACTTCGTTCTGTTGTGGCGTGTAGTTTTCTTGCACGGTCTGGCGGCGTCTGTCTGGCACGTAGTATTGGCTTGTCTGTGGGTTGTATTGCTCTTCGGGTTTGAACATGAAGGCCGCCATACTACCACTGATAGCGCGAGGGTTGTAGTAAGGGTTGTAGTAGCGGCTCAGCACCATACCTCCACGATTTCTGCCTGCAGAACCATATGAATCTGTGAATAATGTAATGAAATTAATTACTTTTTTGATAGTTAATGAACTTTTATTACAGATGGCAGGATTATTGTTAATTAGAATCGATATTATATCAGACAGATATTTTTTCATTCTTTAAAAATGTATATCAAAGTAATTACCAAAAAAATTAGTTCTCTTTTATTAAATTTAAATAGACCCGACGATAATTTTAGAAAAATATTTTTCTAAAAATTATTTTTAGAGACACAACCCTTAAAATAATAATAATATTTGAATTAACTCACAAGAATCCACATTAGCGCCATAATAAGGGAATGGGTATCCCGTGACTTCCCATAGCGCGCAGGCAATAACGAGAACCACGCTTACTGCCTTCATTTTTGAAGATGATTTTTTTTCAGGTAGCACTGAATTACCCTTAGTCTTCGGAAGGGTGTTGTGCGTTTAGCTGCTTTCGAGTTAGTGATGTACCGAACCTGACGACGCATTATATAGTCCATTTGGTTTGAACTGATTGTCATTCAGGGCACATCGCCAGCGTCTGCGCCTGAACCGATCATTTTACACGATTCCGCTGAGCTTTAGCCCGTTATCGAAATTGGTCTAGGCTGATTCTGGACACGTATCTATAAATCTACCTAACTGTTTGGCGCCTGTGGCCCACTTCTAATTGCATTGGTGAGTCATAAATGCATTTGCAGGATAAACAAACTATAAAAAAACGGAGGATTAGCGAACTGGAATGGAATTTTTATCTTGTGTTTGTCTTTCATAGATATTAAGACTCTCTATGAATGCTACTAAAGCTACAATCTGTAAGCCCACCGAATTTATCCACAAATATTTCATAATTCGTCTCTTGAATTTAGATTAGGCCCTAGAACATTTTCTGAAATTGAAATCATAAATCCTTGACGTCATACGAGGTAGGAATGAACCTATGAACTACAATTGCCTAAAGAGATGCCTGGAATAGTTTATCATAACAAAGAGTGTCAATAGCTATTTATGTAGCTTACACTGACTGCATATTAACAAGGCATTGATACGATTTACTCCATAGTGAAATATCGTGTGAGTTTACAATACAAAGGCGCCATTGGCTTGCAAGTGAATGCACTTGGATTGCATACACAAATGATAATAATATTGATAAGGTTCATTCATGAAGATTTATAACCTAGCGCCAAGGAGCTTTTTACTGGATTTCTTGGAAGGGACAACGGGATTGTATTATGTATTGAGGAAATTCATTGCGTTCAGCTGCAGCATTATCGGGATCAAGAGTTCTTGTTAAAGAATTGTTTTTAAACAGGCTTGCAAGAAGTGCTTTAAATAAGTTAGAGGTATAGTGGAATTGTAAGTAGTGTAATTCATTCAATGATATCTAGATGATACGATAAGATAAGTATTTCTGTACCTATATAGTATATGCATCTTTTTCATAGATTCCTAGATTACATTTTTTTTAATATAATATTTTATTATTAATAGGCATAAAAGTTATTAGCCATCCTAAATGAAAGTCTGTGAAACGGTTTTATTTTTAGCATGTTTCAATTATCAGGTATTTATTCAACTATTTTTTAGACACTAACCTATTTTCATTCATATGAGGCCTTATTGTTAGGTTTGGGTGCGTGAGAAGTGCGAAGCAAGTATTGTTTTCAAATAATATAGGCTCTATTGTGGCAAAAAGATTTAGAAAAAACTTATAGGCTTGCGAACTAGCTATTATAGATATTAAAATCAATTATCTTTTCATTATAGGAGCAATATCAATGCTCAGACACCGAAATCTATAGTAAATCCGTACATTCACACTGCTATAGTATTGAAAATTTGAACTCAATGATATTAAAGATAAGTAACCCCACGTGTAGATGGAGTGCGATAAAATTTAAATAATGGTATAATTTGTTGTGTATGTTAGGCACGACGCTGCTACCTAGAGCTGATACAATCGGTTTCTTTCTACCTCCAAGATAACATCACTGACCACGCCATATAGCCTCTTAAACGGTCGTAACAGTCAAATTTGCGAGCGAACAGTACATAGTAGTAGGGGAGCCCATGATGCTAAATGTGGATTTACTCGAGCGTCACGGGAACCTATTAGAATTGGTAGATTAGACCATAGCGAGAAAAAAAGGTTCTATAATGTTTTCACTTTTAGCGGTGGGGAAGGGTTTTTTGATATTTTTTAATTTAAAAAAGAAAAAAATTGGCTTGGAAATACTCAAGCGCGTTAGATATTGATATTTTCTCCAGGACGTCACTGAAAAAAAATATACGTTAATCTGACGATTTAAGTGGCGATTTAATCGCTATGAAGAAAGGGTAAAAAATTAAAGTAATATTATTCGAGCGCGTCAGATTAATATATGGGGGGGTTAATTACAATATGAGAAGTCCCCATTTCGCTAATCTGACGATTCGAGCTCAACCTTAGGGAATTATGGATTATTCAAATTTTCCAGCGGGGCCCCTGAGCGCACCCACCAACCATAACTGCTCATATTGACTAGAGGTACTAATGAATAGCTAAGGTACCGTCCCTTATAGTAATCTGACGCGCTCGAGTAAATCCCAAAATCCCCTCTTGGGCTCCCCTACTATAGTGGGTCCTGTCGGAAAAATGAATGGCGTTATTTGTATGCAAACGTTTTGGTATGGAGTGGACTGGATGACCGATTTTATCTCTTTTGAAATGTTTATGAGGCATGATGCGCAGTTATTACGTGAGAAAATAGCGACAGACTGTCTGTTGGAGCGCTTGGTCAGGAATGTTTCGTATGTAGATTCTTTAGGTTTAATCTTTATTTAAATCTGGCTACTTTTGGGGAATGTACACAAATCAAACGTAATGACGAGATGAAGCTGACTGTTGAGAACAAAGTTTTTGCTTTATAGTGCGCGATAGCTTCTTCATCATCAGGCCAATTCCTTCCCCCTGTAGGCATACAGATTAAAGTAAGAAAAGTGAAATTTTAATCCATTCTGGTCAAGTGCGAGCTGAAAATTTACATGTTTTTAATTTTTCCGATCAGAAATGGATGTTTTAACTTATTGGTGTCGTATATTAGGAATATTTCTATATTTTTATTTTTAAATCATCATTTATTTTCTTTGTTTCAATTTGGAGAATTAATTTGAAGAAGGGAGATGTAAGAAGACGAGAATAAATTGTAAGAAACAAAATTGCTATTGCAGACAAAACAAACTCAGAACAGATGTTAGCAAATTGTAATTTACAGAAAAAAAATATTCAAAGTCGTTCTAAAAATATAAGTGTCCGATAAATCAGATAGTTAAGTAGAATTAATTTGATATTGCAAGAATAAATGCAGGTCGATTGTATTGTAACAATGGCGATCGGTGATGCATTGGCGTGTTGTGACTTTAAAAGATTAATTTAATTGAAGTTTTTACACATTTAATATTATCTAATAGTATTTAAAGTTTGTTTGTTTGTTAGTAGATATCTGAATCATTAAGATTAGAATTATTATTTGAAGATATTATGCGAAATTTTACTGTGACTAGCCTCTTGATCACCGTAAGGCCCGATCGGGGCGCGCTATGACGTAATACGCCATTCTGTTCAACACCGTTAGGCCCTATCGGGGCGCGCTTGCTCATCGACTTTAACCCGAAATATAATATATTTAGAGTCTACTTTTGTTTGAACAAGTTTAGTCATAGACAAACATTGATAAATATGCCATCGAGTCAAACGAAAAAATACAGTGAACTATGGACGCTTCTATATTTTTTATCTACGTTTAGAGGCCTCTTTGTTTGAAGTGTCATTGTGCAACTCGTGCGTGTTTATTGGATTTTTGTAAGGTAAGTACTATAAAATATCGGATAACTGTTACTAAACTGTGTTATTGTGCATATATTGAAGCTCTGTAGATAATTGGTTGTAAAAAATACATTGTAATATCAGTGATTTTCAAGTTCAAAAGTGACTACCTATTGTCGCATATTTCCGGAGAATTCATTGCGATTTAGCTTCGTGAATACTATAAAATTACTAAAACACTCAATTGAAACTAGTTTCCATTCAGATTTGACCTTTTTTCTAATCATTTTTATTAGAAATCTTGTAATAAAAATACGAGAATTTCTGTATTCGATGTATCAAAATAACGGTTTTCTTGATAAATTTCAAGCACGCCATTTTGATCCCTATTTGTATGAATGTACGGTGGTGAATGGCTTGCAAGGCGTATTTGAATAGTTACGGAGGATTGTCGATAGCTTTATCGATAGGTCGACAGATGATTATGGTTGGATGTATAATATAATGATATGTATTTGTAAATATGAAAGTTTGTGTATTCGCCAGAATAATATGCGTGCGAATAATGCGTGAAAACCATACATACATACAAACTTTTCGTCTTTATAATATTTGTATAGATAAAAATGTTTTTTTTTTCACAGGATGGAGATAATAGCCTTCGGTATAATAACAAGAATTTTATGGGAATGCCGCCGATTAGGAAATACACATATCCAGCAATATATTTATTTCAAATTGAGTTGAACGCAATGATGATGATGATGATGATGATGATGATGAACATTATAACCACTGTTTATATTTTTCGTGCAAATAAAGCAATTGTAACATGTTGTATTTTTTTATTACCCTATACTTGTATTCCTTACACAAAACGTGACTATCGATAAACTAGAAAAAGAATAGGTACATCCCTAGTGATGTTATTGTTTCGTTGGGTCGTGTTTCAAGTGCCGTTTTTATAAACATCTCAGTGTTATTCGTCAAATTGTTTACATAAGTGGATAGCATAGGTCCTTGTTATTTGTATTATAACTGAGAATGCATTTATTTTCTGCAATCTAGTCCATAGAACACGTTTGCAAACTTTGGACATGTAAAACAGCTATACTTTCTTGGTACCTAATAATCATATCAATTTTTATAAGATAGGAAATATATCAATGAGTAAATTGTCGTTTTCAGAATGATAAAATATGGCTTGAATGCGGAATAATTAATTTTTTTGTGAAAGGCAATTTCTGGCCGCCATTTTAGAAATTACGCATGCGATGTCATTCAGATCTAGATAGTTAGACACCGGGAATGAGGGGCTAGGTAATGAAAATTGCACACTTTCTGCCTTTTTAGATATTTCGAAAACAGTTAACAAGTTAATTGAATTGAAAGTCTTCCCTGTTTTTATTAGAATTCATAAATTCTTAATCACAAAAAACAAATCTGTCTCAGCTTTATCAATTTGATTTTAATCACAATTTATTATAAACATTATTTTCCTCTACAAAAGTGATACAAGACATTTGTTTAAGTATATATTTTAAATCAGGCTTTACCCTTCAATGCAAGTTCCGTGAACTGTTTGTGCATATATTTGTCGTAGCAGACATTTGGACTGCTGCGCCTGTCGTGATGGTAATCTTGTATCGATGTAAGCGCCATACCGTTAGTATCTAGAACTACTTTGGCTTTATTTATTGTTGTATTTATTCTAATAGCTCTGTTCTCTCAGAGAAATTTGTTCTAATTTTACCAAAGTAAAAGGAGAGAGGTTGTCTCATCTATGATGTTCCGCCCGAAGCTTCGCCCGTTTTGTGAAAGGAAAACCCGCCTAGTTCCAGTTCTCATATGATATCCGGGATGAATGCTATCCTATGTCCTTTCTTAGACAAATTTGACAAATTTCATTCCAATCGTTTCAGTGGTAAAAGCGTAAAACAGAGAGAGACCGACAGACAGAACTCCTTTCGCATTTATAATATTAGTATACCGATACATTACATCCTATATGATTGAGCCTAAATTAATAAATTTAGGTGCAAACATACATTGTTTCAAAACGTTTCAAAACGCATGTTCCTGGTACAAACCTTTCCAATTGATTCCAATCTATGAAATTCTAAGTAATATACTTTTGGCACCCAAACCCATTGTTGAATCCTTAAATCTATTGGTTCATTTGACGTCATTTGCGCCCTTAACGTAGACGGCACACAATGCAGGAGTCATTGCATACTATTAACACTATCATCTACATATCGAAGTGCAATTATTTACAGAGAGTTTTATTATTACCTACATTATGGTTTTATTCTTATGAACGCCAACATTGTTACCTTTTGGTAATTCCTCAAACTTGTTTTTCAGGTAGTATACTGAGAATTTTCATTAACAAAACAAATTCATTAGTTGTAAATTCACGAAAGCTTTAAGCCCAAAAATATTATTCCTTTGTTTTGGTTTCAATAACATTAATGAAAACCACTTAATTACGCGAGCGGTTAATTTAAAAAAGCAACATGCACCTGATGCCTATGCATCCATACAATTTAATTTACGCCTTTTATCAGATATTCTGCTTTCTTAAGACAATATTCTTAACAGCTAGTCTATGTGTGGTCGCATTTTCCTGTTTATTGTGAAGTCCTATCAGGGCATTAGCATCGATGTGGTTACGTGCCTAAGTTCACGATCGATATTGTTATTATTTGTATCTTCTGGAAGTTCTGGATCAATGTGTGCCTTGAATTTATAGCGGGAAGACGTTAACAATGAACAAGGAACAATGATTTAAATATTCAGATTTCTTTTCGTAAAACTTTGAGCTAGAACGTTTAACTGGAATATTATATTTATGCCCAATAATAATATGAATAAAATATTATGTACTGTTTCTTCCCTTAAATTATTTCAAATCTTCGTTTCGTCATTTGCGATAATTTGCAGCATAAGCAGATGTATCTTTTGATTGGTTGGCTTATAAGTTTGATTTTTTCACAGATTCAAGGGACCGTAGACTTGAGTAGTCAATATAAATTTCAGCTTAACCCTTAACACGGCAAGCCCTGAAATAATGTACCCAGATATGACCTGAATTGGTTTTAGTGATAGTTATTGATTAAAAAATACTATAGTAGAGAAAAAAATAAAACAAATTTTCTGTAAGTAGGTTTTTCAGGATGTCCGTTAAAACGGCCTTTGCCAAGTACCCCGTCTTCATTGCTGTCTCAAAAAACGGACAACGCTGTCATACAGCTTATAAAATAAGAATGAAAAACAAAAATATTCACTTAATATAACACAATTGAAAACAATTTCAAGTAGCATTTTATTGTTTTATTATATCACAGTATTTTCACTATCTATTATAACAAAAAAATCTTCAATTTTAACTAAATACCTAACAAATGATAATTGAGCCCTCTCGAGCTCAATCACACTATTTAGTTGTATGGAATGTTAAATAACATTTATTATTTCGTGTCAAGCAACCTTTGGTTTCATTTAATATAGATAATAATGGTTTTTCTAAATGTGAAGTGATATTTGGCCGATGATTAGGACATTTAGACGAAATGCATGTGGAGGTCGAGGAACTCCCGGTTCTATTGTAGACCCAACAGATTTATGTGATCTAAGATTATATTCGTCATTTTGAACTTAATTAAAAATAATCCATACTAATATTATAAATGCGAAAGTAACTCTGTCTGTCTGTCTGTTACTCAATCACGCCTAAACTACTGAACCAATTTTCATGAAATTTGGTATGGAGATATTTTGATACCCGAGAAAGGACATAGGCTACTTTTTATCCCGGGAAAATGACGCAATCCCGGAAATCCCACGGGAACGGGAACTATGCGGGTTTTTCTTTGAGTGCGCGGGCGAAGCCGCGGGCGGAAACCTAGTTCTACATATAATTAAAGACTCTAAAGCAAGAAAATCCCATAAAAGTGATATTTTATTAAAGTACGAATCATGGCAACGTCCGTTTCTTGGGACATGCCAAATGGTTCTTAGTTACCTGTATCTACGGCACTGTCCCAAAAAACGGACCAGCTATATTTCGAATATTTTGTCATAGAATTTTTTGAATATTTCATAATCTTTAGAGCAAAAACAACAGTTTATCTCACCTGAAAGTTAAATCAATAGAAATCAAACACGGAAACTATTTCATTAAAGCTATTATTGACCAGAAACTCAAACCATCACTAATTCCGGGAATCCCTAAATTCAACAGTCACCTAGCACACGAATCAAATGTTCTCTATAATTGGCATGTAGGAGAAAAATAAAGGATTGTTATATCGTACTTTCTCCAACGTAGTCAATTTTCTAGATTTTTTGGAACGTTCAAGATTTACACGGCAATAAGTACATGTACTAAAAAAGTGACAGAAAAGCTTTAAGGGTTAATACCTCCACGCGTTTCAGAGATAAAAATAACTACGTTAAACGTACGGTGCCAAGCACTAAGCACTTAGTATTAAGCCCGTGCACCGACATCAAACCTATTGAATAAATAGCACATCTAAATAATATGTAGTAATTAATAATATCAAATCTTTTTTATTTTTTACTTTTCCGTTTTTGAAGTCGGTTGTTTTTAACGTAGTTATTACTTTTTAGTGTATTTTTCAACACGAATCAAACGAGCCTAAACTCGATAAAGTTGAGTCAATATATTACTGAGTTCCTATGGCCACCTTCCGATTCCATCATCAAATCAGCTCTATGTCATGATAATGTTTCATCGCTATCCAATTTACATACGTATCGTAGTGAATCAAAGTTACTTGCTACATTCCAATTAAGTCATCGAGTACAGACAAAAATGCCCATATGTATATATATAAATGTGATATTATGTCTGCATGTAATTCTCTTGGCAATTTGATTTCCTCGCCACACAGAAATGTAACAAATACTATATATAAAATATAATAAATAATGTACCAAAGCAAATTATTGGGTTTTTGTACTCGAATTTTGGGCAAGAGGACAAAAATATAAATTTCGTTATGTTTTTGAACACGACGTTTAGTTAATATTTTAATCTAAGTTTATTGAGAGTCTCCAAGAATATTTTGATTGTTGTCAAGATTCATATCATATTCTGTAGGTTCATCCAGACTAACCGATTCAAAGAAATCACTTAATTCGTGGATCGTGTCGATCCAATGTAGCATCAAATTTATGACATTGCTTTATTCAAATTATCAAAAGAATTGTTTAGCTCAATAATCACGTTCGACAAATTTGTTTGGAAAATTATGCGGACGAGCTTAGAAAAAATGTGTCAGGTGTTGGTTGCATACAATAAACCGCTTAATTTAACTTCAGTCGTGGAGAGACTTATGACTGGCTTATTATTTAGCGTTCCTAGAACTCATAACATAATACAACCTCTCAATTGACTGTTTAGTATGATCCATGCACGCCATAATGACGACTTTCATGTGCATTGAATCCAATAAGATGTGGCATCTCAAACATTTTCTATTTTGAGGACTTAATCATAATTTTATCGGGAATATCCAAGGAATATCCCACGGGTCTCCCAAAGGAATCGTGCCCTTACACAGTATAGATGACATAATTGTTATCAATTCATAATCGTCATTGTTTCGTCTGATTCATAGTCTGCCGAGTGTTATGACGCACGTCACCTACGCCACAGATTATATCACGCTGTTTCAAAGATAGTTCGTTATAAACACGGGAATACCAGCTACGGAAGCTTTGAATTCACGTGCCGTTCAACCATTTTTAATTTATTACTCCCGAATCTATGGTCATTATAATGCATTGCGCGTAATACGAATTTTTATTGTTCTCCAATGAAATAAATCCGTTGTACATCTGCGAACTGTGATTTCTGAATTTAAATCCTATCGAGGTCGTCTAGCGATATAGTTTGTGTCTTCAGTTCCTAAACTCGCGATGGATTTAACAAATTCGTATCACCAATTATCAATGAATATTTCATTAATTTTTTATATATTCAAATTGAATATTGCGCAGGTGTTTAATGCGATTTTTATGTACAATTGTAATTATGGATTGGTAAAGACAAAGTTCAGGACGTGATTATTTTCATTGATTTTTTGATAATAGCAAACAGATGCAATGCAATGCTGTTTTGCATTTGTTTTTATTATGTGCTATTGTACAGAATAAGTTACAGAATGTATAAATATAGGTAGTAACATAATAATATGTACTAGCGACCCGCCCCGGCTTCGCACGAGTGCAATGCTGATACTAAATACACTACAGAAAAACTGTGAACATTGTATATAAAAACATAGCGGCCCGCTCCGGCTTCGCACGGGTATAAAATATATAGCCGGGCGGCCGGCCGGTACCGCCGCAAACACTACGTCCCGCAATTTTTAAATCTGTAATATCTTCGAAAATATTCACTTAAATCATACGGTGTAAAGGGCCATATAGATCTATATTAAATGAACAATGTATTCAAGGTATTTAATTGGTTAAGGATTAATGCTGTATTGGTTAAAATCGCTTCGAAAATTAGCCATTATTTGTCGTAAAAAGTAAATGACAAAAAAAAGTTATTGTGGGTTATCCATAAGAGATAGACATATACCATCGCGGACTTTTCTGTAGACCTTTTCAATGTGAGACTCTACGCGTATATCTGGTAAATTCTAGACTGCAGTACTTCACAGTAAAGTATGAATAATCATAACATATTCCTTGGGATTAGTAAGAGGTTGTAATATTCCGCGAAGTCATTAGGGGTGAGGGGTGAGTAATAGTTCGCCTGAAGCTGCCTTTGTGCAGTCAGCGACTTAGCAGGTAGCTTCTCCGTAGCTCTGAGCGCACCGTGGGAAACTGTACTTAGTACATTATTTTGATAAAACTCGTAGGGTTCAGCCTGCGTTTGCAATTTAAGCGGAAAAAATGTAATTTTTTACGACATCACATTAGAAACCTCAAAAATAACAGTACTTCTCCACTATTTAATGGATGTTATTATACATATAAACCTTCCTCTTGAATCACTTTATCTATTAAAAAAAAACGCATCAAAATCCGTTGGGCAGTTTCAAAGATTTAAGCGTACAAAGGGACATAGGGACATAGGGACAGGGAAAGCGACTTTGTTTTATACTATGTAGTGATAAAAATAGCATCATAATTATGCATAATCTTTTTCAGATTTAAAAATACTTGCCGACCGATATTCAGAATTAGGTATACATAGAAAGGTATATAGAATACCTTATTATTCAAACTTATATCGAAACATTTTTATAATGTTGGCGGCCTAGCTTTTGCACTGCCAAAAACATTCCATGTTGTATCATTGATGTATTAGTAGTGTAGTTTTCTTTATATTAGAAAAGGTATTTAAAAGTATTTAAATTTCTCACTTAACCGAGGCTCTATTTCGATGTATAAAAAATATTGTTTACGGAAGATCTTCTTATCATACTTTATGGAGCTACTAAAAAAATGTGCTTTGAATAATTGATGAAAATTAGTGCGAATAAAACTGAATATGTTCCGACAAAGACAAACAGACATTACTAGTATCATTATCTATACGGTAAACAGTAGCAAAATTGCAAATAATGAATGCAAAATGACCCATATTTTCCGCTCAGGGTTTGTTACCTCCTTGCAATACTAAATGGTCAGATACTAAATCGTAGGTATGTGCTTTTTGCTTGGAAGTAATGGAACGTTTTGGAAAATTTGGATAATTTTGAAGGTATGTTGAAGATTTACAGGATAACATTATTATACTAATTCTTCTACTCTCTTCTTCTTACTTCTCTACTCACTTATTTAAAGTGATAAGTTCATAAAAAATGCATATTTATTTTTGTATAATTTTTAGGAGTAGATGTTTCAAGTTTCAAATACTTATTTAAATACTAATATGCCCTAATGAAAAGCTTGGATAGATGAAGCGAGCCGCTTTATTTTATTGCATCCGTTTTTAATTATGTTTATTTGAGGTATAATTTCCTAGTGGTTTATATGTTACAGAGAAAAAATTGCTTGTCTGTAAAGTCGGTTTACTGACGATAGTTGAACGTGACAACGGCCGATTGTGCTTCTTTGTCGCTCGTTCCGCGCTCTCGCTTGCACTTCAAGCCTTACGGAACTCCTCAGAGCGCGAGGTAACGCCGCATGAGTCATGTTTTTTCGTGCGTGCAGCCGGCTATCGAATTATAAGACGTTGTCACGTCAAAAACCGTGAAGCAGGTTTTCAGTGACGACCATGTAGATTGAGTGGCACCTTAAATAACAAAGCATCTAAAAAATATTATGATTATACAAATTTACAAAATGTGTCTAAACAAATATACACAAATATGTTATCTAGGAAATAAGTATTCACAAAATTGCCATGCAAAGATCATCCCGCGGCTAACATCAGTTGACCTGCGTCTTAAATCTAGTAATCGATAACCAATTTCGTATGTACTTGCACATCTACGAAAGGCCATTAAATTGGCAATAAAGCGTGTCTCACAGAAAAATCCATGTAAAAATTGACAAAACAACAAATCAATGACAGGTTTTGCATGGAAATCGTTGGATCCTTGCTTCTAAGAAGATGTAACCGTATTCTGGGCATATGGTCGAAATAAATAATGGTGGATAGTGCGCGCGCGCCTCTAACGGGCTCGGTGATCCCTTGCGCGTTTGATTGTATTCAAATATGGTATTATTTCGGTAAACACAGGGTGTTCTTGTGGTAAGAAATCTATTGTCTATTCTACTTCGCCGTATAAAGTACGAATGTCATGTGGTTACACATATCGGCATGTAACTATACTATTGGTATTAATATTTGTTCTTGTTATAGTTTGTTCTTCAATGGTATTACTGTGGGTGTTACTCTATGCAATCTGTAAGGCTGAAAGATATAAATTATAGTCGTTGTCAAAGATAGCTAAAACTGCTGAATCTGATACGCATTGACTTGCCTGAAATTTCATTAAGAGCATGGGTTCAAATAACAATAATCCCACGAGCTTTAAGTTTTTTCAATTTTAAGAAAAAATTTAGCAAATGTTCGGGCTAACAATCCTGCGAAAATATTTACACAGGCAACCTACAAGTGTACTTTATCAAAAATGAAATGATGAAAACTATTACCTATAAAATAAACTCTAAAACAAGACAGAAAGATCTTATTTTAATATACATGCTATAACTTATTTGTTGGTTTCTAAAATACTCTAGAGTCTAGAGTCCAAACTTCGTCTCGATGACTCTCCAATATCGTTTAAAAAGTTACGAACAATTTTTTTTAAGAATAAATTTTAAGTTCATAATAGGTAACTCAAGCCAAGCCAAATTTTTGTTTTTGTCATATGTTTTTTGTCTAAAAAGCATCCTGTATAATGTATCGCGGCGGTAGTATATTCGCAGCGCGTGCGCATCACATTGGCACGCCACCCCGCGTACCGCTCTATGAATACCATTATTGGTATTAGCGCTTTTTTAATCTGTCATCAAACGCCGACACGATCTTTGGAACAAAATTTTGAACATTTTGTCGCTTACAAATTGTTTTAAAATCATTCAAAATATTTATTTATCCAGGGAGAGTTTTATTTGTAAATATCCATAATAATTTTATTAATACGAAACTAATGCTAGACAAGCATTCTTGTTGCAAAGGAGGGATCTTTAGTAGGTTTATTTTTTGTATCTGGAGATAAGCTAGACCATATTATTATCGGGGTAAAAGGTAGTTTATGTCAGTTATATTATTTCCATGGGAAGAAGCCGCAGACGCTGAGACGGAAAGCTAAAAATATAAATATTAATATAAAAAACAATATGCAATATTACTGAGATAGAAATTGCGACCTTCCTATGTACAAGGACTGTTTCAGGGAAGTGATGAGACCTACAAATATGAAATATCGATTACCTACATGAGTTATATTTCAACTAGGTAGCTGTTCCGCGCGTTGTTCGCGGGAATAAGTCAGTATTTCTATAGCTGATGTTCTTATCTTCTGGTACATTTAATAAAGGTTCAATAGTTTTCGTCTGGATTTCATATTTTAAATATTTATTCTAATCTATTTTTTTCGTTATTTATTTTTAGTACTTTTAAAAACATCATGTAATGTGAAGATGCGCCATCTATTGGCGAGCTTGTGCCATAGATGACTCATAGAGGAGGATTCATTTTGTGTGGAGTTTTTTGTATTCTGTTTTGTTTGGTGTACGCTAATGTATTTATTATGTTAACACGGTGTTTACTTGTGTTATAAGTATATACCTATAAATAGTTTATAACTATTATGCCTAATACATTTGCGTATGCAAAACCACGTCTAAAAACTCAGTCAATTTTAGGATTTAATTATTTTAAAGCAAGTGGGTTCCTTCCTATTTATAAATTTTATTTAATGATAGGGAATAAAATATGAGAAATGCATGTTTTAAGTTTTTTTATAGAAGCGGTAACTTTGAGGTACATACCTACATATTATTTTATAGACCATAATAAAAAATTTCATGTTACCAGGATTATCAAGGAAAGGATTTATTTTAACACAGATTCTTTAATTTAATTTACACACATATTTATAGTACACTCATTAATCTTAAAGCTATATCAATTTATTACAATAATTGTTTAGTTTCCGCGACACGAGCGCCATCTTGCAGGTTCGTTTTGCTGTTGGTCCTCGCTTGCCGACCGGAGGGACTCTTCACATGAAGTACCGATTCTACCACCACTTCTTCTATGACTTGTTTGTTATCTGAAAAAGATGTGTATGATTAGTGGAATACAAATTGGGTCGTACAGAGGAACTTTTAAAGTTGCGATTTCAGCTATCAATATTTTCATAGATTATTATAAAGTAGACAACATATTATAATATCAAACACATTTTTAAAGTATACCATATGAAACAACAGGAATACATTAGAATAAATAAATAAAAAAGGAGTTGAATTTTTAATTTTCAAATATGCTTCTGACGCTCTGTTGCAATTTTATTTGTACATGTCTACGTAGGTAGCTGTTGATATAATTGTCAAAATATTAAAACTTAGGGCCGATTTTTCAATCCTTGGTTGAATCTGGTTGAATCGAATTCGTCGAATATTGTATTAAACAACCATTTCAAAAATGTAATATTTGCACGTTTTTGACGTGACAACGTCTTAAATTAGGTTGCGACTGGGAGTCACTTATGAAAAAGTGTAACGCTCGGTAACGTTACGATGAGTCACCGAACGAGAGAGAGGCCCGCGGTCTGCCGCGCGCGCAGCACATAAATATTCTACCGAGAAAAAGACGTTGTCACGTAAAATCTTCGCCCGTAAAACCGACTTTACAGGCAACCATTTTTTTTTTACATTTTACAGATGACATCGTTTTTATCGTATACTATTTATGGTACGGGAGCTATTAACGTTTTAAAAAAAGTCATTTTAGTATAGTTGGGTTTTTGATATACTGTTTCTCTTGCTATTTCGGTTAGAGTCCGGGCTGTCTGGCTGGCGGTAGTGGTTGCGTTTATTAGTGCGCACAGGAAAATATCCGTAATTTAAAGTCATTTATTAACGCGTAATTTTTAATCTTTTGCCTTTAGATAGATCCATCAGACATAATTTTTTTATTGCAAGACGTTTTTTTCGTTGTTAAATAAGTGCCATACGCAATTTTTTATTTCAAAATAATTAAAATGTCATCGAAATAAGTGAAATTACAACCTCCGGGAAGTTGGCACCGCACTTTGAAGTTAGAAAAATTTTAAAGGTTGTTCCAGGTTGTTCTAGGTTTGTTCTACATTGTTCCAGAATTGCATACAGCTGAGATTAAAACTTTTCGAGAAAAGTCAAAAAACCCGATTTTTGAGCTGGCACCGCACTTTTTAGATATCGCGATTCTGGCGGTTGTTCCAGGTTGTTCTAGGTTTGTTCTATATTGTTCCAGAATATCGCGTCCGAAAAAAATTTATTTTCCACAAAATTCGTAAAAAACCAAAAAGAAGTTGGCACCGCACTTTGAAGTTAGAAAAATTTTAAAGGTTGTTCCAGGTTGTTCTAGGTTTGTTCTATATTGTTCCAAAATATCGCGTCCGAAAAAAATTTATTTTCCACAAAATTCGCAAAAAACCAAAAGGAAGTTGGCACCGCACTTTGAAGTTAGAAAAATTTTAAAGGTTGTTCCAGGTTGTTCTAGGTTTGTTCTACATTGTTCCAAAATATCGCGTCCGAAAAAAATTTACTTTCCACAAAATTCGCAAAAAACCAAAAAGTAGTTGACCTCCGGGAAGTTGGCACCACACTTTGAAGTTAGAAAAATTTTAAAGGTTGTTCCAGGTTGTTCTAGGTTTGTTCTATATTGTTCCAAAATATCGCGTCCGAAAAAAATTTATTTTCCCCAAAATTCGTAAAAAACCAAAAAGAAGTTGGCACCGCACTTTGAAGTTAGAAAAATTTTAAAGGTTGTTCCAGGTTGTTCTAGGTTTGTTCTACATTGTTCCAAAATATTGCGTCCGAAAAAACATTATTTTCCACAAAATTCGTAAAAAACCACCTCCGGGAAGTTGGCACCGCACTTTGAAGTTAGAAAAATTTTAAAGGTTGTTCCAGGTTGTTCTAGGTTTGTTCTATATTGTTCCAAAATATCGCGTCCGAAAAAAATTTATTTTCCACAAAATTCGCAAAAAACCAAAAAGAAGTTGGCACCGCACTTTGAAGTTAGAAAAATTTTAAAGGTTGTTCCAGGTTGTTCTAGGTTTGTTCTATATTGTTCCAAAATATCGCGTCCGAAAAAAATTTATTTTCCACAAAATTCGTAAAAAACCAAAAAGAAGCTGGCACCGCACTTTTAAGATATCACAATTCTGGCGGTTGTTCTGAGTTGTTCTAGGTTCGTTCTATATTGTTCCAAAATATCACGTCCGAAAATAATTATGTTTCAAAAATTTCGTAAAAAAAATGGCGAATGTTGAGTCTTGTTAGCAATTGGGGGCAGTCAATATTATTGTTTAAAAGTTTAGGTACGAAAATTAGATCAAAAATGTCCCTTCGATTTTCTAGTGAAATCATATTGAAGTTAGAGAGTCGGTCTTTGAGTGTAGTTTTTTCTTTGGTGACCCATCTACAAACTACACTTCTATTATAAAAATAATTCAATTTTTTTGAAGATGTATCATTTTACGAATATTTTATTTTTTACTCAGCAAGTATCACAGACTCAACACCATTCAGCACAACTCTTGTGTTTTTTTTTAGTTTTCGAAAATGGTATGGTCAACTTCTGTAAAAAACTCATTTTTTTTGTGTCTTCATTAACGAAAAATTAAATTTTTTCTCCAGCACAACGAGTAGTAGAAAGCAAACTGTACATTTGTACAGTAAAAGTTCCTTATTCTCGGGGTATATGTTCCATAAATATGCCGCGAATACAGAAACCGTGAATACGGAATGGTAATTTTAATTTATATGGGATTATAGGGAATACGTTCCTAGGTGACGAAATAAAAAAAAAACATATTATGCATAAAAAATTAATTAAAATTGAAGTTTTTGAACATTTTAATTAATTATCTTAAGACAAGGCAATGGTTTAAAGAATTTTGTAATTTTTTCTTGCTTGGCAGTTTTCAAAAGCTCCTTCAATTCAGACTAATACACAGCAGTCGCATTAGCAATTTGCCTCTTAAACCTTAAGTTCACTTTATGTGGTAACACAGATTTTTTTCGTGTCGAAACTCGTTTCTCATTTTTTTTAGTTGACATTATAAACTAGGAAGAGTGCAGTAGACGATTTACTCTATCACAATTTTTGCAACGAATGTGAAAGACGAAACAATAAAACACGCAAAGCGGCTTTTACTATAAACGGAACTACATTTAAAAATGTACTTTATTTATTGAGTTATAAGGTTGCTTCCATTCTGTTTATTTAAATTCTCAAAAACATCAATCGCGGCAAAGGCCTAGGCGGCTTGCGACAAAGGCGGCTTATGTCAAAGGCCTCGGCGATATCATTTAACAACTTATTATGTACTTTAGGCCAACTTGTAATAAGATCTATTTTACTTTCTTATTAGTCCATTTGACAAGAATATTGGGTTAGCGGACGCGATATTTTGGAACAATATAGAACAAACCTAGAACAACCTGGAACAACCTTTAAAATTTTTCTTACTTCAAAGTGCGGTGCCAACTTCCCGGAGGTGGTTTTTTACGAATTTTGTGGAAAATAAATTTTTTTCGGACGCGATATTTTGGAACAATATAGAACAAACCTAGAACAACCTGGAACAACCTTTAAAATTTTTCTAACTTCAAAGTGTGGTGCCAACTTCCCGGAGGTCAACTACTTTTTGGTTTTTTGCGAATTTTGTGGAAAATAAATTTTTTTCGGACGCGATATTTTGGAACAATGTAGAACAAACCTAGAACAACCTGGAACAACCTTTAAAATTTTTCTAACTTCAAAGGGCGGTGCCAACTTCCTTTTGGTTTTTTGCGAATTTTGTGGAAAATAAATTTTTTTCGGACGCGATATTCTGGAACAATGTAGAACAAACCTAGAACAACCTGGAACAACCTTTAAAATTTTTCTAACTTCAAAGTGTGGTGCCAACTTCCCGGAGGTCAACTACTTTTTGGTTTTTTGCGAATTTTGTGGAAAATAAATTTTTTTCGGACGCGATATTTTGGAACAATGTAGAACAAACCTAGAACAACCTGGAACAACCTTTAAAATTTTTCTAACTTCAAAGTGCGGTGCCAACTTCTTTTTGGTTTTTTACGAATTTTGGGGAAAATAAATTTTTTTCGGACGCGATATTTTGGAACAATATAGAACAAACCTAGAACAACCTGGAACAACCTTTAAAATTTTTCTAACTTCAAAGTGTGGTGCCAACTTCCCGGAGGTCAACTACTTTTTGGTTTTTTGCGAATTTTGTGGAAAGTAAATTTTTTTCGGACGCGATATTTTGGAACAATGTAGAACAAACCTAGAACAACCTGGAACAACCTTTAAAATTTTTCTAACTTCAAAGTGCGGTGCCAACTTCCTTTTGGTTTTTTGCGAATTTTGTGGAAAATAAATTTTTTTCGGACGCGATATTTTGGAACAATATAGAACAAACCTAGAACAACCTGGAACAACCTTTAAAATTTTTCTAACTTCAAAGTGCGGTGCCAACTTCTTTTTGGTTTTTTACGAATTTTGTGGAAAATAAATTTTTTTCGGACGCGATATTCTGGAACAATATAGAACAAACCTAGAACAACCTGGAACAACCGCCAGAATCGCGATATCTAAAAAGTGCGGTGCCAGCTCAAAAATCGGGTTTTTTGACTTTTCTCGAAAAGTTTTAATCTCAGCTGTATGCAATTCTGGAACAATGTAGAACAAACCTAGAACAACCTGGAACAACCTTTAAAATTTTTCTAACTTCAAAGTGCGGTGCCAACTTCCCGGAGGTGAAATTACATCAACATGAGTCCGCTTAAAAGGTAAGTAATAACTTTATTACTTATATTATATTATTCTTTTTTTATTCTTATATTGAATAATTAGTAAACTAATATTTTTAATAGATGGTTTCATATTTATTACACTTTTGGGTTCAATATGAATTTGATAATATTTGGTTTTTATCAAGTTTACATTAACGTCCTATTTGAGGTTCGTTGGGAAAAGGAGGCACCATGGTAGATTGTTGCTAAAAAATTGTAAATAGTAAAATGAATATTATACATAGTATATCCTTCACGGGGACTCATGTTGATGGAATTTCACTTATTTCGATGACATTTTAATGATTTTGAAATAAAAAATTGCGTCTGGCACCTATTTAACAACGAAAAAAACGTCTTGCAATAAAAAAATTATGTCTGATGGATCTATCTAAAGGCAAAAGATTAAAAATTACGCGTTAATAAATGACTTTAAATTACGGATATTTTCCTGTGCAGATAAGATGCGCACTAATAAACGCAACCACTGTGGCCAGCCAGACATCCCGGACTCTAACCGAAATAGGAAGAGAAACAGTACATCAAAGAACCAACTATACTAAAATTCTCTCTTGTCAACGTTGGTAGCTCCTATACGATTAATGGACGGATATTTTATTTATTACAAGGATTGAAATATCGGCCCTTATTTGAATAAAAACCTGCCAAGTGCAAGTCGGACTCGCGCACCGAGGGTTCCGTACATTGCTGTTTCTTTTGATTGCGTTGACATAGAAGTTTGATTTTGTTACAGCTTAAAGGTATTATAGACCTGAGTATTTGGTATGAATTTCAATTTAATACCTCTACGCGTTTATGAGGAAATGGGTAGTAAGTTTAAAATTATTAAAAAAAAAATATATTATGTGATGTAACTAAAAATTTATGGTTTTCGTAATTTTTCCTTTATCTATGCTATAAGACGTTGCTTCGTACCAAATTTCAAGATTCTGAGTTCACGGGAAGCACCCTGTAGGTTTTGATTCCCTTGCAAGTGTCGAAAATTTGCGGCATAAACGGCTGTATCTTTTGATTGCGTTGGCTTAGAAGTTTGATTTTTTCACAGCTTCAAGGGACAGTAGACCTGAGTAATTGATATAAATTTCAGCTTCATACCTCCACGCGTTCCTGAGAAAAAGGGTCTTGACAGACGGACGGACGGACGGACGGACGGACGGACGGACGGACAGACGGACAACAAAGTGATCCTATAAGGGTTCCGTTTTTTCCTTTTGAGGTACGGAACCCTAAAAAAAGACGGGTTGCACTCCGGGAGTGCCGGCAGAAGTGAAAACTTGATTATTAACGTTCAGCATGTTTGATATTTTGGAATGGTATCCGTCTTACGCATGGAATATAAGGGCTAAAAAAAAAAAAAATTGAAACATGTTCTACATTCAAGTTATTTGCATAATCGCCATAATCTGGTTATAGTTGCATCATTATAATCCCATTTTCTCGCAATCGTTTCTTGTTTTATTGAAAAGGAATTGGCGCCATGTACATTTATAGCCACAGATAATGAATCATATATTTTTTTCGTGGGACTTGACTGGATACAAGTCTTTTTGCCGATGCTATTCTTAAAGTAAATTTAGTTTTTGTAATAGTCCTTTTGTAATAACTTCATCGTAGATACCCATCCACATGCATGCATGCATCGATAGTCGCGGGAACGAATTTTAGTACTTATATGTGATATAAATTATGTTATTTTTTTAATGTTTGTTAAAGACAGCAGTGTCTTGAAGTGAACGGGGCCGTGCAATGTTCTTTCGAAAGAAATAGCTTTTGCCTGGTGTCTTTTAAGGATATACGCATCTACTTGAAAATTTGGAAATTGATATTGAATTTTAGATCAAATTCTATACTTATTTATCTTTGTACATGAACCTCGGAGCAATTAACTAGCCTGGAGAAGTAACAATTAATTGAACATTAATAACACTAGTTTGGCCCTTTCACAGAACAGTAAAAACATATAGAAGTGCTTTAATGTCATAATTAGTATGAAAACCAGTGTCGCCAAACCCACACATTTAAACCGATAGTTATACAGTACACTACAAGTAAACTATGTCTTTGATTGGACAGCTTAATTTGAGTAGAAACTGACTTAGGTTATAAATTCAGCATTTAAATATGTACCCTAACGCACCATGTTACGGTTTATTTTAGTATAACATCCCTAGGTATATTAGCTGTTTTGTTTCTCATTGCTCAGAAATTCCAAATTCGAAAACATTCGGCTACTCCACAACAGAGGGCGTTAGTTTTCGATAGATATAACTTTGAAACTCAACACATAGAGATAAGGTTGAAATTTGTGTCACTCAACATTAATGACATTAACTTGATATTTATCTGATGCTATGCTCTAAGGGATGTCAGCCTTGTTATCGATAATTCACAAATAAATATTTTTTTGTGCATTTTTTTTTTCTTTCTATTATATGAGTATAGTATAATGCGTCACATTTTGGAGTATGTTTATTACTACTAAGTACGTCTTTTCATATTATTATTATTAAATAAAAAACGGAATAGAATAGTATAAATCTATATTTACAAAATACAAACAGAAAATATGCATTATTTTAAATCTTGGAACTGCCGTAGGTTTGCTGTATCGGTGGCCTTTGTTAGACTGCTTAGTGCTGTTCGACATCCAGTTAACTCGTCACGTTGCATTTATCCATTTCTCTTTTAAATAAGCCTCTTTGGAAAATCTATAAATAAATTGGACAAATGAAAGCTAAGGAAAAATAAAATAAAATTTAATATTTATAATGTTTGTCTTTTCTAAAGTATCGATACTATCGATATGCGCCACAATCATCACTAAACCGACATTCGTTTGTTTATTGCAATAATATTCCAGAAAGTCTTGTTTTCTGTTCAATCTATAAAAGTACTAATTTCTTATAACTTAAGGTTCATTTTGACTAGATATTTGTATACAATTTTGACAAATTACGACAAGCGAAGTTATAACATAAAATATAATTAAAATAAATAAAAATAAGACTTACCGATGGTATGAAATGCCTCCATTGCTGATATTATTTCGTCTGCTATCATTTTTGCACTCTAATACCGAACAACACGTCCTAATTAATGAATAAATATGGAAAAAAGGTTTGACAGCTGACAACCGACTCGAATATTTTTCTGCGCACAACTGAGAGCAAGTTAGGTGATCCTACCTTACCAGTGACACGTGGGCCACGCCCACATCACACTTCTATATGTTTTCACTGTTCTGTGGGCCCTTTTAACTTATGGCAAAATGTCATGCGAAAAAAGAGGACCGATATATGTCAGCTCGGCAGTTTGAAATGACATGTAGCCATTTCGTTTTGTTTTGATCACCAGTCTGGTGATCATCGCTTGGTGATTTTAATTATTGTTTTTGAAGTGAAAAACGTGTTTTTTAGTTTCATATGTTATTTTCTGAAAAGATAATTTACTAAAGATTACATGGCTTGTGTTGTTTACGGCTGTAAAAGCCGTAGTACTGGGAAATCGGATGAAGATAGGAATTTGTCATTTCACAGGTTAGTGTTTTGATCAATTATTTTGTTAATCACTACATAGTTTATAACAAAGTCGCTTTCTCTGTCCCTATTTCCCTATGTCCCTTTGTACGCTTAAATCTTTAAAACTACGCAACGGATTTTGATGCGGTTTTTTTTAATAGATAGAGTGATTCAAGAGGAAGGTTTATATGTATAATAACATCCATTAAATAGTGGAGAAGTACTGTTATTTTTGAGGTTTCTAATGTGATGTCGTAAATTTTTACATTTTTTCCGCTTACATTGCAAACGCAGGCTGAACCCTACAAGTTTTATCAAAATAATGTACTAAGTTTTGTACACATTGAAAAGGTTTACAGAAAAGTCCGCGATGGTATATGTCTATCTCTTATGGATAACCCACAATAACTTTTTTTTGTCATTTACTTTTTACGACAAATAATGGCTAATTTTCGAAGCGATTTTAACCAATACAGCATTAATCCTTAACCAATTAAATACCTTGAATACATTGTTCATTTAATATAGATCTATAAGGCCCTTTACACCGTATGATTTAAGTGAATATTTTCGAAGATATTACAGATTTAAAAATTGCGGGCCGTAGCGTTTGCGGCGGTACCGGCCGGCCGCCCGGTGCGGCAAGAGCGTGTTCACAGTTTTTCTGTAGTGTATTTAGTATCAGCATTGCACCCGTGCGAAGCCGGGGCGGGTCGCTAGTTGTGTTATAAATAAGTGAATTTACGTTATTTTCATAATCATCTATGTTTTATCTAACCGTAATCATTGAAATGAAATCATAATCAGCTTAGTTTTTAGAAAAAATGCAAAATATAACTTCCATAGTGTTGTGCAATTATCGATACTTGAGTAGGAACGAAGTACTTCGTTGATAATGACTGCTTTAAGTTAGGAGAAAAAAAGGTATTTAAGTATGGATTTTATTGTTATTTGCAGGTTTCTGGCTTGAGAAAAATTAAAAGATGTTTGGGATAAAGCTATAGCACAGGGAAAATTGGAAGCCTTCAAAACATTATCGGCTTTGTTCAAATCATTTCGAATCAGACGGGAAGAAAAGTAAAGTGCTTTGCAGAGATGCTGTGCCACAAGTTTACGGTGGCATCTATTTTAAATAATAAATATTGTAATTTGGTAATTAAGTATCGAATTAAAATGTTGTAAAAAAAATTAAATATTTATTTGTTTTATTTGAAAAAATTTATTTTAAGCTAGAGGTGCCCCGCGTGTTCTCTGGGAACAAACAAACAATTTTTTCCCGTGGGAATGAGTTATTTTCCCGCGGTAAATTGTAGCCTATATGTTATTCTGATGTTTAAACTATAAATTAAAATTTAATTGTAAAGTTTCATAAAAACTCGTTCAGTAGTTTTTACGTGAAAGAGTCCATTCTTATATATTTTCGCTTCTATAATATTAGTAGGATACGATTATTGATTTGTAAAATGATCAACCAGGTGGAAGTCAGATTCGCGCACGAAGGGTTTCGTATAATTCTATGAATGAATCTATGAAAACAGGAAAAAATACGTACCTTTTTACGAAACCATAAAAACAACCTAAACCGAAATACCTAATAATATTTTTTTATAAATACCACTACGATACAATGCAAGGTAGTCAGTACGCATCGTAAAATATGAATAATTCCAAATAGATTCGTTTAAATTATCTTCTAGCAATTTTATAACTCAATTTTTTTATTTATCGATATTTTAGTATTCGATAAATTTGTGGCAAGCACTACCTTTTTAGAACAAAAAGTGGCTACATGTGGATTTGAATGCCAAGCCGATAACAGTGTGTTGTCTCTTTCTATCGCACTAATTAGGGTATTGAATAAAAGAGAGCCACTATATAAGAAACGTTCAATTAATTGTTACTTCTCCAGGCTTGTTAATTGCTTCGAGACATGAATAGATTAAAAAAAAGTTGTCAGCTATAGACAATATTTTGATTGTAGCAACCGTTATTAATGTCAAGCACATACCTAAGTGTACCTACGGCAAAAAGGTGTCATAAGACGTATGATACATTCAACATGTACACCTACTTAGGTACTCGTGGATTTAGATTATTTTATGCTTATTGTTTGTTGACCCCGTCTATTATTTTAAATATTATTATAAAAATATTAGGTAAATACTAAATAAAAAAAAATTGGTTGTCTGATATGTCGGTTTACTGACGATAGTTGAACGTGACAACGTCCGATTGTGCTTCTTTGTCGCTCGTTCCGCGCTCTCGCTCGCACTTCAAGCCTTACATGGAACGCCTCAGATGTGTCAGAGCGAGGTAACGCCGCATGAGTCATGTTTTTTCGTGCGTGCAGCCGGCTTTATCGAATTATAAGACGTTGTCACGTCAAAAAAAAACAAAACTTTAACTATGAACTTTACCACATTTAATTTCCTAAAGTATTTTTTCAATACCTATGTATGTATCGAAACAAGGTAAAAATAGCAATAATACAATGTTTGTAAACATCTTTAATGGTGACCTTTAACCTCTAACGCATAAATCTCAAGGATGATTGTGACAGAATTACTTATAGTAGGTAGATAGAGTTTGGTTAAACTACTGTTAATTTGATATCAATATGTATTCAAATATATTTTTACAGATGTTTAAAAACTATACATAATAAGTAATAATAATAAGACAATGCCTAAAATGAAGCCTGTCCTTATAACTTACAACAAGAAAAGCATCTGTAAAAATTAGACGGTACAAACTCTACTTTTTTATCTACAACAATTATCTAGTAAATAAAATTTTAAATTACTCACCATATTCCCCAAACTGTAATTTAGACTGTGGTGCAGCGAATACAACAGAGAGAACAAAGAATACAGATAATAAAATAAATATTCTCATGTTGACGCGTGTACACTCACAAGAAGCGCGCGCAAATGCGCTAGACCAACATGGCGCCTGGCGGACCAATCGTATTGCTTTTACTTTCGAAATGCATCTCCTTTTACAGATAAAGTGGGGAATAATAAGTTGCAATTAATTGCCGGCTTAAATTTACAATATAATCTAATTGGATGAATTTAGTTATAAGTTTTATTCTGAAGTCACAGTGAGGCACAGTCATTGTTTCCAAAAACAAATGTATTTTTTTCCATGATTTTTTTTCCATTTGTGAATTAATATTATTTGCAGGTGGTAGAAAATATAAAATAATTATCATATTATAATTAAATTAAAGGAAAAATCGGTATTTGATGTCCCCTTTCTATTTTTCAAATAGTTTTATCACATACGGGGACTGACGGGGCTGACGGGGAGTCCTTTTTGCCATCATTGCTACAATTTTTTTTTTCTGTTCTGTGTTAGATTATTAAGATTTATATTTTTTAACATGGTGGCAAATAAAACGCTTTCTATTTCTATTTCTATTTCTATAATATAAATTAATTGAAACTGAAATTCTCTGCATATTTATTTCATTTACTACCCACATTACCTAATAGTTTCTATACATAAGAAATAATTTTGCAATCCTTCTATGTTATAATTAAGAAACTAAGCACACACCTTCATGCATCTCCTGGAATGTGGTACGAGCTGTGACTTATAATTTACGGCACATGGTAATTAAAACAGACGTTATATTCGAAGATAAAACACGTATGAACAGTTAATTTTAAAGCAGAAGTGGAAATTAATTTTGCTGCCGATAATTTAAAGGAAGTAATTTATTATAGCACCATAAATAAATGATTATTAAATCTGTGCCAATTTAATTTGTAACTAATCTTGAGGTTTTCGTTTAGAAATTTTTAAAGAGCATAGACTATTTTGTATTTCTTGTAGAATTGTTACTTAATTAGATTGAAAAATATAAAGCCGAGAAGCATTGTAAAGGCATTTTAATAAATAAAATATCTATATTTAACATTAACAATTAAAAACCTATACTAAAACTAGTTAACACAATTCACCACATATTCCTAAACGGGTCGTAAATGGGATACCTCCATAGGTTGTAATTTGGCGCGTTACGAATATGCCTCAAAGGCCAAGGTGTTGCCAAATTATGTAGTTCCGAGAAATCGGGAAACATTCCCCTTAAAGTCACGATTGGAGGATTAAATAACCAAGGATTTAAATTGGGCATTTCAGAATCTGAGCTCCAAACTTTGGTTACTGGCGGGTTGGAACCCGTTCTGTAAGTTGTGACAAACATGCCACGTGGTGCTATTTTGTTTTCTTTACTAAAACTGTTTATATTTCCTTTCTTTTGATCAGCTACAGGATAGTAATGGATGCCGCTCATGGATGAAACTTTGCCATTCCGTGACGTCACTTGAGCTACGCTGGTGACTCCGAGATTTCTGGAATTTTCAGGAATAACAAATTTCATGTGAACACCATTTTCAGATTTTCCATGAACACCATTTTGAGATTTTCCATCCACAGCACCTGAAATTAAACACAAAAATATTAATTCAGAAGTATGAATTTATATTGAAAATGACCAAATTGGATCAAAAACTGACAGACGAATCACTAATAATTAATACAAAAAACAAGACCACATTATCATTATATAATTTTACATAATATATCATACCTGCAAGCGATGATTTATATACAATAGCGATTAAAATTAATATTGAACTTGATATATTCGTCATAATGCGGAATGAATTCAAATGCCGCCCGATGATCACAGCATCCGCTTATATTCACCACAAACTACAATCTCGTTTATAGCTAAACTAACGGGACTTAATAAATGTTCTAAAGTATCTAATATCTCAGTGACACGAAAAGATATATAATATACCATTAAGGCTTGTCACTTATTCGCAAACTATGCGTTGTCTTTTTATTATTTAACAGTATTTTTATTAGCTTTTCGTACATTTAGGTCAAATTTTAATATACTGTAAAATCTATATTAAGGTTGAATTTACACTGTTATAAAGTTAATTAATTCATAATTTTGGGTGTTTCGAATTCTTAAAGACAAAAATATCCATAAAAGGCGACACAATGGTCATTTGTTTCCATCGCCTTTCTTTTTTAACAATAAAGTATTAGGACACAATAATCGTATATTTTAGATTATATCTATGTATATGTAAATTTTGTTTTTATTAATTATTATCAGCCATGACTATCCCACTGCTATGTAAAGGCCTCTCTTCCCTCAGTTCACTTCTCCCTATTTTTAGCAATTTTTCTCCAATCCGGCTCGTCCCGCCAAAAATTTCTTAACGCATTCAAAAATAATATTCATTTGTGATTACATAAAAGGCTGCGTGGTCGAATGCTAGACTGCCACTTTAAAGCTCTAGACTAGTATAATATGAAGTTAAGAAATCACAAACGTGTGTTTAATTTTATTAAATATTGAACAATACATATACCATACATATACCGATATATTTTCTATAACCAAGTCACGCATGTTGACGTCTGCGATTGTCTATAACAAAAACATAATCCGAATTTTCTTATTTACCTAAAATTTTAATACCTACATTTGTACATGTTGAGGTTGAAGGTCTTGACTTCTTTTAACCAATTTCTTTGTCTTTATCCCTATCTATCTTAAATTTAGTGCGTCTGTTTGATATAAAACATCTGGTTATTGCAGTAGGTTAAGGGAAAGCATTATTATAAGATTACTAACTGTCTCTGCAAACGTTGTTCTGCTTTCCTCTTATCACTTAGGAGTGTGAAAAATAGAATGCCAATTCTCAGATCTAATCAATAGGCACAGAAAATGTGAATCGGTCCAGCAGTTTTGAAGGAATATAGTTACTAACATAGTGACACGAGAATTTTATGTATATAGCAGGCTTAGAGCATTATAGGCAGAGATTTCGCTAAATATATGATGTAAAAGTTAACACAATGTAACTAGTATAGTATTTTATTATCTGTCTCGTCACAGATAAAATATAATGATGAGTCTAGAAAGGGCCAGCCAGCAAATACAAGCAGGCTCTTCGATATACCTACTTAAAAAGATTAATCAAATTAAAGGAGTATAAATCAAACAATGAATCAATTTTAATTTTTTACTGGCAAAAAGTCACAAAAAATTTACGTTAACTAGGATCACGCGGTGATGAATTTATTTTGAATATTTTTAAAAGCTCGATCACAACACGGTAATCGCGACGAAACAAACATTGGGAAAATCTTCATCATGATCATTAAATAAAATACATAATACCAGAAATGCTTTTTTTTATAAGAGGAGGCAACAGAGACCGAGACCTGATGGTAAGAGATGATATAAAAGAGCAACTATGGAGTTTCTTGCCGGTTCTTCTCTATAGATACTGCTTTCCGAATCGGTGGTAAATGTTAAAAATATGTAATGACGGTTCAAAAGTGCTTCTAGAAGAAGTCTAATTGAATAAATAAATGTTTGAGTTTGAGTTTAAGTGTGCAATGCCGGGGACATTGTGAGTGTGTTGCCGGACTTTGAGGTAAGAGTACGCTCTTTTCTTGAAGGTCCCTAAGTCGTAACCATTTGGAAATACCGTATGAGGAAGTTGGTTCCATAAATCTGTTGTGCGCGGAAAGATGCCTCTTTGAAGCGCGTAGGTGGAATACTATGTTTAAATGTATTCTTAGGTTACGTTTTATTGTAACATTCTCAGTGCAATAAAGAAGAAATAAATAAATACTCTACAAAGAACCAGGAGACACATAAAGTCTTGTCGATAAAATTAATTCTTAAGAAAAGTATATAACATTTAAAGAATACGGTTGATCTAAATTCTAAGGATTTTGAGACAACTTGAATTTGTATATAGCCATTTTTATATTAAATCTCCAAAAAAAATCAACTTTCATATAACGGTTATCTCAGAAATGTTTATCTCAAATTAGGAAGGTGCTTTTTTAAATTTCCTTAAATCAAATATGACTCAGTGGCAAGTAGCAACTGTATCTAAGCAAACAGGTTTTTGAATAAATAAACAAGACATAATATAATACTTAAACTACTTCTGCCCACATTTGTGACATTCACGATTATAGAAGTTATTAGACCAAATCACTAAATTAAACATTTCTTCGATGAAAATTATCTTAACTTAAATTTCACTCAATAAGTTTTGGTTTTTCAAATAAAATATATTTTTAAGTGCAGTCTTTATTACAATGGTTTAACCATTATTACATTAAAATACTTAAATGACTAATTTACAGTCTTAAGTTTAATAATAACCGTTATTATTAGAATATGTCTGTGCTACTTGAAAGCCTGGTCCGTTTATGGCAACACTATTTTGAACTGAACCTTGGTTTACATTGTAAGCATTGCTTGTTCTGTATCCACCAACATTCTGAGCTACAGCAAATTGTCCATGATTTCCGTACCCTTGTGTTGAGGAAATGGCAGATTGGTATCCTCCTAAGTTATCAGCTCTAGAAATTGCTGTACCATAGCCATGACTGTTACTATTTATAGTAGCAATGGTCGAGTCATAGCCGTTGCGTCCAAGACTGTTGACGGAAGAAATTGCCGTTTGGGACTGTCCGTTATTCTGTACAGCACTTACAGCTGAACCTATCCCGTCGATAGATTGAGCTGAGGAAACAGCTGATCCAATATTGCCGAAGCTTTGAGCCGAAGCAGAGTTATACGACCTTCCTCCTGAGTTGAACGTAGCTGCAGAAGCTTGCTGGAAATCTTGAGGTACTGTGTGTCTATATTGATATTGGGGTTTCCAGTTTGATTGAGGGAATGTTTGTGCATATCCTACACCGCGAGCGTAGGTGTTCCCATCAGCTGATCCAAAACCACCGCCATAAGCTTGAGCGTTTCCAGTTTGGAATGAATTTCCATAGCTGCTTGTATGTTTGATGCCACCAATGTCGCTGCTGAAGCCACTGCCGAAACCGAACGCTATACTAGGAGGCTGAGCTTGTTTTAAATAGATTCCAGGATGACCTGAAAAAATAAGATTATTTTTAGAATAAGCAAGCTCTGGATGTTGTGAAAAATTTATTATAAAGAAGGATATTGACAAAGTGAATTAGTAAATATTGATGAAGTGCATGATTGTGACGTAATCTGAAAAAGCATGTGCAAATAATACAATCACGATATTCTATCAAATTACTTTTGCACTGTATAATGTTTACAATAGATCAGTGTTGACAATAGGTAATTTCGTTTGTATTATCACTTACCCAGCCAGGGCGCGGCTTTGCTTACAGCTAGGATAGCCAGGAGGGTTGTCAGTTTTGAGATCATTTTTAGTTTGATGAGTACCTTTCTCTGCTCGTTGTGAATACTAACCTACCATTTCTCTTAGTTTTTATATATCATAAGTTCCCCCACCAACTAGGTCAGATTCGTGTGAGGCATTGACACTCAAAAATTTATCACAAACCTTACGGTACAATAATTTATCTGTGATCCTATAAATATTTTGGATAGTAATATTAAATGCTAATTGACACGATGGGTAACATCATAAAGTTTTTTGCAAGTCTCATTTCACAAGGTTTGCCGGAAGGACATAGTTTGCTTAAATTATTAAAAAATAGTGGTAACCACAAAACAGCTTTGAGTTCTTAAATTATCACATAAAATATGCAAATCTGTAATATATTAAACGATAATGTATTTTGACTCGTTGATAGAGGCAATTATGACATTGGAGAGGATAAAAAAGCAAACGATTTGTTTTATATATTGATTTATTAAATAGTTCGCAGTTCAACGTTCGATATATTTTGTAATACATTTCGTCATAAAAATAATCAAGACAATTTATAATGCATGGAACTGGTAATGGTGTATATTTGAAAGTGATAAATCTCGATCTTTATGTGATTGATGTTGATGACAAACATTTTAAAGAAATAAATTATTTATCAGTAGAGTTTTATATCCTCCGGAAAGTAGCTATTATAGTTGTGAACATAATATATTTTAACGTGAACGATAAAACAACAAAAAAGATACCACATTTTATACTCATATTTGCTTAATACATAGTTAAATCTACTTCAATCCTACAGTTACAGTAAATTTATTAGTTCAGTCTTTTTTGCTGGCCGATCTTTCATAATGTTCATCACCATCATATTGTTCATCATAACCGCCTCCAAAACCGCCTCCGAATCCTGTTAAACCATAACCATTTCCAGTATTTGCTAAGTAATAGTTTCCATTGTATTGATTATTGGATGGACCATAGCCGCTTCCAAAGAAGGGCCTATATGGTCTGTTATATCCGTGGTTTGGATAGCCTTGGTATCCATTGTATTGATTGTAATTAGGGTAATAACCACCGTAACCACCAGACGCTGAAGATTGAGATTGACTGATGCCTATATTGATAGGCGGGTATGGGTATTGGTTGCCTTGATGGCCTCCTTGGTAGCCTTGGTAACCCCCATAGCCCCCGTAACCTTGATGGCCTCCAAAGCCTCCGTAATTGCCAAAGCCTCCTCCGCAGGATCCGAAATGACAACGTCTCTTCTTGTGTAAATGCCTGGCGTCTATATTATTATCTTCGTATTCATTTCTGTTTTGCACATCTGAAATTGCAAAATAGTTAGTTTTAATGAGTTTAGTTTAACATGAGTTTAGTTTAACATGAGCTTAGTTAATAATTCAAATTTGTCGCGATTATTTGTGAATATTTTGCTATTTTACTCAAAAAAAATATTTATAAGTACCTATTTTTAATTAAAAGATGATGTCATTTAGCTGTCATTTCTATGAGAATAAAATTAATTAATTAAATAAATCAGAACTTATACCTTTTTTAATACCGATATTAAAAATGAAATATACGTATTCAAATGTGTTAAAATTATTATAAACAGTAATCTATGTACAATGTCAAAACGGGACTCTATAATGAGAAAAAATAATAACATTGGACCGTAAGCTTTGTAACAACAAAAGCTCTAAGAACATTTATATAACGGTGCCAATATCATATTGTACTGGTTTAGAAGTTAAATCACCATGTATTAAACAAAGTCGCTTTCCGCTATTTGTTGGTCTGTCTGTTTATGCTTAGATTTTTTTAAAGTACGCAACGGATTTTGATGCTATTTTTTAATAAATATAATGGTTTTTGGCAAATGTTTAAGTAAATAATTTGTTAAGTTCTAAGCAAAGTGGGCGAAGCCGCTGGTAAGCTAGTCTATACTAATATGTATTATTAAGAGGAAAGGTTTTGTATGTTAGTAACGAATTGGTTCAAAAAGTGCTGGACGGATCTCGATGAAACTTTACAGTAATATAGCACATAACACATGAATTATTGACTATGGGCGAAACCGTGCGGCATACTAGTGATGAATAAGATACAAATTGATACCTGCAGCAGAAACAAGGCTCCAACCAAGGCAGATCAGGAAAATCACAAGATACTTAGACATTTTGTTTGCTTTGTGAAGACATTCGGCGGGTCAAACGGTTATATATTATTTGATGCAAGGGCACCGCCTACGCCTTTAACATTGAAATTGCAAATTTAAAGCTAACTTCCTCCGGAAGTATAAAAAATACCCTTATATGGAATATTAGGCGGAAGACATTTTTATTTGATTAAAAAGTCCTCACATATGTTATTTAGATTGTATAATTTTGCATAAATTGATGAGTTAACTGGAACGGCAGAAAAATAGATTTATGGAAACTGGTTGATGATTCACAATATCGAAATATCGAGTTTCTTTTATGTTTTAATAAATTGGTTCTATTCTTTTATATTAATTATTGATTTTTAGTGGTCTTCGTCTTCTATTAGGAATTTTAACTCAAACACGTTATTAAACAAATATAAAAAACAATATACCTACACTGTAAATAAATCTATGAACGAAAGTCCTGTCCTGTTTGACTCGACTTATTTTTAAAGTGAAACTTTTATTACATCGTCTCAAACTTTTTGGTCTGTGTAGCGCATGTCGCGTGTATCGCGGCTGCCGAGTAGGTATAGGTACCTGCATACGCGACATGCGCTACACAAAGCAGTGTTCGGAACCGTTCGAACAGTTTCACTTTTACCGTGGTTTTTTTTTTTTTTTTTTTTTTTTAAACACTTTATTGTACAATGCACACAAAAACAAAATTCACAAAAAACGATATTTAACTTAAAATAAATGTACAATTTGGCGGCCTTATCGCTTAAAAGCGATTTCTTCCAGGCAACCTTGGGATATAGGAAAAATAAATCAGTAAAAAGGTAGATAGTACTAGGTAGGTACTAGGTAAAGGTAATTATACATAGATTACATATACTTAAGAATCAAATAATATTATACAAAAACAAATGAGAAATGAGCAGTATAGGAATACAAATATTAGAAGAGAGGAAAATAAATTTACATAAATAGATAACTAAATCAGCAAAGAACATAGACAAACAGCATTAGAGAGATAGATAGTAGTTCTTAACAAGAGTTTTAAAACTATATAAAGATTGGGCTTGCCTGATCGTTGTCGGGAGAGAGTTCCACAATCTTACGGCTTGTACGGTAAAAGAGCAATCGTAGAATTTGGAAGTGTGAACAGGCATACAAAGCGTAAGATTGTCGGAGGAACGGAGATTGAGTTCATGAGAAGACCCCATAAACACAAATCTTTTTTTCAAGTAGGAAGGAGTTCTAGGATCAAAAAGGATGGAGTATAATAAGGAAAGGATATGCATATTCCGGCGAAGACGGATAGGAAGCCATCTGAGCTGTGAGCGGAAATCGGAGATATGGTCGAATTTACGTAAACCAAAGATAAATCTAATTGCAAAATTTTGAAGACGTTCCAATTTGTTAAGGTGCTCCTCAGTAAGGTCTAAATAGCTTGCATCAGCGTAGTCAAGGATAGAAAGAAGCAAAGACTGCGCGAGCAAAATTTTCGTGGGTTTTGGTAGAAAATTGCGCAGTCGTCTTAACATCGAACCAACCCCAAAGATCTTACGGCTTACCTGTTGTACGTGTTCTGTCCACGATAGAGTTTGGTCAAACCATATGCCGAGATTTTTAACCGTCGGACTGTAGTCAACATCAACACCATCGATAGTAATTGCAGGCAGGTCTTCAAAAGAAACCCTAGATATGAAGTGAGGACTGCCTATTACTATTACTTGCGTTTTCGTTGGGTTAATTTTGAGTCCATACTGATGAGCCCATGTCACAATAGCACGCAGATCATTATTGATACACTCAACAGCTTGTTCAAGATGCTCAAGACTTGCATGGGTGTAAATTTGTAAATCGTCTGCATATAGATGGTAGAGAGAAGATAATTTACAAGTTATTGAATTAATAAATACGCTAAAAAGGAGTGGTGACAACACGCCGCCTTGAGGTACGCCAGCAGTGATATCGCACCAAGTTGAAAAATTATTATCAACACGAATACACTGCCGGCGACCATGTAGATAGCTACGAAACCAGTCGATCACTGCAGGAGATATATTAAGAGAACTCAGCAATGCCAACAATATATCGAAATCAACGGTGTTGAAAGCATTGGAAAAGTCTATAAGAGTAAGAATTGTTAGCTGTTTATTATCCATTGCCAGACGAATATCATCTGTAACCTTGACAAGCGCAGTGACCGTACTATGACCGGCTCTGAAACCGGATTGTAAAGGATCTAATAAGGAGTTTTTCGTTAGAAAAAGGCACAGCTGTTGCTGTACTAGTTTCTCGAGGATTTTTGAAAGGAAGGGCAGGATTGAAATGGGACGATAATCGGAAAAGCTGGAAGGGTTAATCTTTTTCGGGAGAGGAACTACATGAGCGTCCTTCCAACTATCGGGGAAGCTAGCGGTTGAAATAGAGAAATTGAGGATATGTGATATGATAGGAGTGACTATGTCAAGGATAGGTAGGATCATAGTACGGCCAATGCCATCACAGCCCAGAGCATTCGAAGCAATGGACAATATGTTCTTTTTAATATCACTGTCAGTGAACGATGTGAAATTGAACGGAGGAAAACTAGGGGTCGGCAAAGATGAAAGAAAGTTAATAGTGTCAAACTTAGTATTGCTATCTAAAGGAGCAACCGAAGAAGTAAAGTGTTTATTTAATTGGTTTAGGTTGGTATTGAGAGGAATATTAGTATTAGATTTGCCAACTCCAAGGGATTTAAGAAATTTCCAGGTACTACTTGTGTTGCCGTTCTCAACAGATTTATGGAAGTGGCGTCGTTGCGCATCTCTACACATCGTATTGCAGCGATTACGAAGAGCTTTATATTTCTCCCGGTTGAAGTCTGAGTTGTTCTGCTTGAACCTTGATTTAGCCAAATTCTTCTTGTGAACTAGCGATTTCAGCTCATCAGTAAGCCAAGGAGCCGGAGCATGTTTCATTCTAATAGCTCTAATGGGTGCATGGACGTCGTACAATTTTACAATAATAGTGTTGAAGACATCAACTTTAGTTGTCACTGTGTCGGCAGAGAAAACGGGTGACCAATCTATTTTTTGTGCATCTTCACATAGACGTTCTAAGTTCATATCACGAAAATTACGCTGCAGCAGAACCTTGTGCTTCTTTTTAGGAGGACGTAGGAGGTATGACAGGAAGATTAGGTCATGAAAGGAAAAGGCGTCGGCGGAACATTGCCCGTGTTTCGAAACATGGCTAGTGGAAGAAACAATAATTAAATCTAGGAAAGAAGGACTACAGCCAGGAGCAGAGTGGGTAGGATTAAGAGGAAGTATGTTTAAATCACAAGAGGAAACAACAGAGGAAAGTTTATGACTACGGGCATCATTTTTCAAGAGACAAGTATTGAAATCACCCATAATCAGTACGTGTTCATAAAGAGGTCGTAGGTTTTCAAGGATAGTTTCAAAGTTATGGAAATAATTGACAAGGAGAGAGGGAACATAGAAAACACCTAAAAGGATTTTTTTATTCGAAATATTTAATTCTAATAGGATATACTCGGCCGCATCATCTGGCGGTGGCTGAGGAGAAGTGCTGACGATAGAAAACGGTATGTCGTTGCGTAAGTAAATAGCAACTCCACCCCCTCCACGGCCGGTGCGGTCGTTACGTATCAAATTAAAACCAGGAAGGGAATAGGTAACGGAAGTAAGGCAGGGTTTGAGCCATGTTTCAGAAATAAGAAGGGCATGGATGGGAGCATTGAAAAAAGATGCAAGCAAATCGTTGAAGTGGGCCGGAATACTTTGCGCATTTATATGGATAAGATTAAGGTTGTTAGGAACATTGGAAAAAGTGGAAGCAAGCGTTTTGTCGAGTGGTAAATACTCTGTGCTATGGAAACTATCATTGAAGCTGTTATTTGAGCTGGATAAAGTATGGTAGGAGTCACTGCAATCTGTGTCATTTAATAGAGCAATATTTGTAAATTATATTTAAGTATAATAAAGAAATAAAAGATAGATAAATATATGTATAATATACAGAAAGAGAAAAATATAAACGTAAATTTGAATAAAGAGAAAAAAAATATATATACAAGAAAATAAAATATAAATAATAAATTTTCCTATACCCGCCAGCAGCATTAGAAAGTAATACATAAATCACACAAAACATAATGGAACGTTAAAAAAAAAAAAAAATAATAATTCACAAATGGCAACAATAATTGAGTTGACAACTACTAACATCTTGTCTATATCTGACAGGTGACAGTTCACAATCACAACATTGAAATGACAATTGACATTTGACAAGTTAGTTTGGATTATGAGAGATACAAAAGTAAACAAAAGGGTAAACAAAAGTAAACAAAAGTAAAAAAAATGTTGTGTGGTTTCATAAAACCACACAACATTTTTTTTTAAAGTGAAACTTTTATTACATCGTCTCAAACTTTTTGGTCTGTGTAGCGCATGTCGCGGCTGCCGAGTAGGTATACCTACTCGGCAGCCGCGATACACGCGACATGCGCTACACAAAGCAGTGTTCGGAACCGTTCGAACAGTGAGAACTTTTACCGTGGTTTCATAAAACCACACAACATTTTTTTTTAATATCTTTCTATAGCTTTTTAAATTAAGGGAACACGGATATTTCTTATTTACATTACACGAATTATTGGCGATTACTCATCAGAAACCAACAGCAATCGATGAAAAGCAAGCCAACGTAGTAAGGAAAAGGAACAGTACACAATGTGTATTCATTTTTTTTACTAGTGTGCCAAGTGAAGAACCGCAGATTGTAAGTTTTTTTTTATGTCAAATTTATGTGATAACACAGGATTACCAAGAAAGTGCTACATTAAAAGCAATAAAAACTGTAAATATTGTCTAAGTCCCTCTTATATTATGACATTTATCATTCTTCACATGGAGTAGTATAACGTATCAAATTACTTAACAAAAATAATCTTATAAAAATTATCTTTTTCTAAGAAAATAACATTAAAACGGTTCGACCAATTAAAAGTCTAGCAAAAACTAAGCACTAGTAATAAAATCAGGAATACCATAATAAATGTCTAAAATTATTTGCCTTGAATACTAACGATATGCTAACTCTAGTTTATGAAGTTTGTAGATACTCAGCGGGTTCAATAACCTTAATATGTCTATGTATTAATAATAATTTATTATCTATGGTTTTATAAGATTGCTCTCAATTTGATAGATTTTTTTTTAAATTCAGTAACAATATTCTTATGGGCAGGTGCGATATCGAAAAAAAAGGAAGAAAAAGATATTTTGTAACAATTGTATTTATTTAAAACTTAATATTATAATTAAAATCTATACAAAGCGACGCAGACGACGACTAATAAATAATATTGTAGTGTCCTTTTTAATTAATACATTATAAAAGCATACATTATAATATTCTATAAGAATTATAAAAAATTGGTTGTCTGTAAAGTCGGTTTACTGACGATAGTTGAACGTGACAACGTCCGATTGTGCTTCTTTGTCGCTCGTTCCGCGCTCGCTTGCACTTCAAGCCTTACATGGAACGCCTCAGAGCGAGGTAACGCCGCATGAGTCATGTTTTTTCGTGCGTGCAGCCGGCTCAATCGAATTATAAGACGTTGTCACGTCAAAAAAACTGTCTGTAACGCTAATCCTCAAAATGGCTGAACTGGTTTTGATAGGAAATAGATCTGGTCATATGGTGACAAAAGCTTCGTCTAGTTTTAATATGAAACAATATAATATGCCTTTTCTGTTATTATATGCAGGAACGGACGGAAATAATTTATTAATACTATTTTTCGTTGCATGTTCATTTATTAGTTAATTTGGTATGACAATTCTCTATCGTTTTTCTTATGTCTTTGGTTTCCCGGACCTCGAAATTGCTATCGAGATAGCGTCTCCGGAGTCACTTTTAGAGTTACTTATTGCAGCATTACTATTGCAATTGTCACATGGTAGTTTGCCAAAATCATCTTCATTATCTTGTCTTATGTCCTGGGAATGCGGGAAATTCTGCGGTCCAGGTCCCCAATTGTTTCCAAATCTATGATGCCAGGGTGGAGGAGGTCCTGGTGGCCAGAATGGCGGTGGTGGTGGCCCGAATGGTGGTTGAGGGTGTCCATTTGGTCCACAGTCTTCAGCAGATCGCTGCAAGCGGTTAAGGAGGATGCTTTCTAAAAAAAATACCATATTTTATGAAATATCAATATATACTTTTTTATCATTTTCTTGTAACTGTTTATGATTTTATAAAATTTTACAATTGTAGATATGTATTTAAAAATTTCATTGGTTATCTCAATCGAAAATTAATTAATATGTTTATATTTGTGTTTATATTTATAAGCAGTTTATAAAAGTAAACAAATAAAAATGTCACATAAAAATATCGCCTAAATATGTTTTATAATCTGTACTTATTCAAATTATAAATAACTGTCAAAAACTTACGATCATTATCTATGGGCAAACAGCTGGCCACATAAAATGCCGCGAAAAATAAAAAGCCTAACCTCAACATTCTGGTGTGTTTCGGAGATATGCTAAAATAACGGAGATGCAACAAATTTTATACTTTTCAACAATGTTTATTAGACAAATTGACAGTCTTACTAAGAATTCCTAATAACGCCTAGATGATAATAACAAATGTAAAGTGATATTAAATCAGATTACATATCCTCGAAGTTTGTTTTTGGTGTAATATGTTTGTTGGACAATGTTTGTCGATTAAATTAGTGATTTAAAAAGGATTTTCCAATGTAAACTACAAAATTATATATAGTAATATCCGTATTTAGTACGACAACTCTTTGGGTAATTTTTATGAAATGATTATTCTGTAAACTGCAGATTTATCTCTTCTTTGGAAAGAGATGTTAACTTAATTTATTTCTAGAATGTAAAATGATTATCATAAATATGTCAATTAAACAATAAAATAATTAACATATTTATAAAAAATCAAATTTTTTTGCTGAGCGCAAATCTCGACCAAAACGGCTCGACCAAACGGCTATTTTTTAATTATATTTTTGTAAAGAGAGTTTTTACGGAAAGAAAACTGACAAAAGGCATATCGGTGATGGCCTTATGGGGCACTATAATATCGTAATATCTAGGGATATTGGGTTTTAATAGTAATTAAAAATTTTATTGCTAACCATAAAGAGATAAGAGATTAAAACTGCTTTGTGCATTTTCTTTTGTAACATTTTTTTATTTTTAAATAAATCTAAATAATAATGAGCTGATGTTAATTGTATGATTAATTGAATATATTTTGTATTATTTTATATGGAACTAGCGACCCGCCCCGGCTTCGCACGGGTGCATTGCTTATACTAAATACACTACAGAAAAACTGTGAACGTTGTATAAAAAAACATAGCGGCCCGCTCCGGCTTCGCACGGGTATAAAATAAATAGCCGGGCGGCCGGCCGGTACCGCCGCAAACGCTACGTCCCGCAATTTTTAAATCTGTAATATCTTCGAAAATATTCACTTAAATCATACGGTGTAAAGGGCCATATAGATCTATATTAAATGGACAATGTATTCAAGGTATTTAATTGGTTAAGGATTAATGCTGTATTGGTTAAAATCGCTTCGAAAATTAGCCATTATTTGTCGTAAAAAGTAAATGACAAAAAAAAGTTATTGTGGGTTATCCATAAGAGATAGACATATACCATCGCGGACTTTTCTGTAGACCTTTTCAATGTGTATAATACTTAGTACATTATTTTGATAAAACTCGTAGGGTTCAGCTTGCGTTTGCAATGTAAGCGGAAAAAATGTAATTTTATACGACATCACATTAGAAACCTCAAAAATAACAGTACTTCTCCACTATTTAATGGATGTTATTATACATATAAACCTTCCTCTTGAATCACTCTATCTATTAAAAAAACCGCATCAAAATCCGTTGCGTAGTTTCAAAGATTTAAGCGTACAAAGGGACATAGGGACATAGGGACATAGGGACAGAGAAAGCGACTTTGTTTTATACTATGTAGTGATGATAATAATTTTCCTTTCTTTGTCCTTTATGAGATAGGTAACTGTATTATTTTGGAATCAACAAAGCAAGCCATAGATTTAATAGAAAAATAATAGAATAAAACTTTTCACGAAATTATTTTCCTAATAAAATGTTATATAATATGTATAAGGTTATATATTCTGTCAAAGTATGAGATAGTAAAAGTAATATGAAACAGCCAGAACAGCTTATTTATATCTTTTGTTTTATACTTTAAAACATTACAAAGCTGTGGATATGAAATAAGGAAAAAAGTTCGATAAATTTTTAAACGTTAGAATAACATAACATCTGTGAAAATAGCCAATAGAATTATAATTTGTAATTTTGTTTACAATTTCCATTATAGGAAATAATGTAGGTACAATAAAAAAACTTGAGCGATGTCAAGGGACATCCGGATGGAACGAAGTGTTAAGTTAGAGAGAGACAGACAGAGAACCACGCGCACGCCGCACGGCTTACAACTCTAGCAAAAAGTGTCGTGACAACTTTTCGTAAGAATTTTTTCCGTCTAGCCCCCCTTTCACAACGCGCGATAAGGAACTTCGTTCCAATATAAGCTGTAGCTACTATGTATTTGGTTATATTTGGCGGCTGGGCTATATAATTAAGGTTTGTAAGTTTATACATGCAAATCCTACATTCAATAACTAACAAAATGGTTCAGATAATTTTTGAAAATTTATTTATTTATTTATTACTCTTCAATAAAACTATACATAGAAAACTTATTGCATAAATAAGTACTTATACAAAACAAAACAGTATAGTTTATTAGGCGGCCTTATCACTTAGAAGTGATCTCTTCCAGGCAACCTGGGCAAAAGGTAACAAGCTTACTAAAATGACAATGGTAGGTGGTAGAAAAAAAAGGCAAGATCTACATTCCTTCTGTAAACTCGAAGTTAAGGTCAGGTTTCTTACTAATATTTAATATTAAGTTTAATACCATTCTCATTTTATTATTCGTACTATGAGTAGGTAGTATTTATTTTAAAATAAAACAATGAAATTTTGTGTGTATTTTAAAATAATAAAGGTGTTTTACATGTTGCTGAATTAATAAAGCATAATAACTGGACATATAACTCTTATAATGGAATAGGTATAGGGTAAGGGTTTAGGGCATATCAAAACAACAAAAATACATTTATAAACAGCGATTTATTATCATAAATAATTACAACATAACACAACAATTCACATTGATTTAACCCCCAATAGAAACGGCGACTGCGTTGCCGTTATGACTCCTAGCGTTACTAAGGGCATAACCGCCTTTACCACCGCAAGTACTGCACCCAGCGTACTGCGCTGACTCTAACCCTTGTGAAGTGAGGTTCAGAGCTCCACTAAGCGATGCAGATACGTCCTTGCTACCTGAGCTAGCTCCACTAGCCTGCGATCCACTAGCTACACCTGTTTGTTCATTACTATCAGCTGCCTGGTATTTGGAGCTTCCGAAACCGTTACCGCTTCCATAACCGTGGCTTAAGCCGCGACCATGACCATATACATAGCCTCCTTGACCGCCAAACTGCAATCCGGTTTGCTGTTGACCTAAGCCGAAGCCTCCTTGTGCAGATGCTTGGCTGTTAGCACTTGAGCCGGCTAAGGCACCGCCATTTCCGCTTGATTGTTTTCCAAGTCCAGAAGCCTGTTGACTTTGTTGTCCAAAGTCATTGCTCTGTTGAGCTTGTTGTCCAAAATCACTTTGATCAATTCCATATCCATGTTTGGAACCTTGACCGTGACCAAAACCGAATCCATAACCGCCTTGACTGCCAGAACCAGATTGCTGTTGACCCAATGATCCACTTCCTTGAGCGGCAGCAGAGGCTTGGCTATTGGCACCTGAACCATCTAAACCTCCATTATTTCCATTAGCTTGTTGACTTTGTTGTCCAAAGACACCACTTTGTTGTGTTTGTTGTTCTAAATTGCCACTTTGGGAACCGTGGCCATGGCCAAAACCGAATCCGTAACCACCTTGACCACCAAAACCAGAACCGGAGCCAGATTGTTGCTGTTGACCGGATAGACCAAAACCACTTTGAGAATTAGAGGCTTGGCTGCTAGCAGAAGATCCAGCAAATCCAGCACCACTTCCACCTTGATTTTGTCCAAATCCACCGGCTTGATTTAGTTGTCCGTTACTTTGTTGTGTTTGTTGTCCTTGTTCATACTGTTGATTAAAGCCACCTTGCCCGCTTTGTTTATCAAATCCACCAGCCTGTTGACTTTGCTGTTCAAATGCACCACCTTCTTTATGTTGATGAGCAAATCCACCTCCTTGTTGTTTTTGTTGGCCGAATTCACTTTCAGATTCTTGACCGTTAATCAACGCAGCCCTTTGACCTTCGTCACCACCTTGACCAAAGGAAGAGTTTTCAGAATGAGAACTACTGAAACCGCCCTGTCCCTGTGATTGAGCATCATTATTTCCAGCACCAGCACCAGTAGCACCAAAACCATCCGTTTGACCTTGGCTTCCTCCTTGTCCTGCAAATACACCTTGTGCGCCAAACGTTTTCTGTCCTCCAGCTTTGAAACTGAAGTGGGATTCTTTGACCTTTTTGAACGAAGAGAATTCTCCGAAACCGCCTCCTACAGATTTTCCACCAAAGGCACCTGACTGTCCACCAGCGGCACCTCCGTTTCCACTACTGGCTGCTTCAGATCCACCAAAAGCACCACCGGACTGAACATTGTATTGACCCGATTGGCCTTCATCACATCCTTCAGCTTGCCCACCAGGTGCAACAGACGCTAATGATAGGGCCTCTCCAGTGTTTTGTCCAGCATTAGCTGAAGCAGATGCTCCACTAAATACTCCTTGAGCACGGCCATCAGAAGACTTTGCTACTCCGCTCCAATTCTTCGTGTGAAAGAATGGGAATGGTGGAGGCGGTGGTGGCGGTAACGGTGGGTTGTCCAGGAAACCTGAAAATAAATTAATTGTATTAAAGCTCATATATACTGACAAAATGAAGTACATATCTATAAAAATAGACATAATTAGTTAAAGTTAACTTCACATCGCTTCCTGAGTCTGTGTTCCCCGACGTACAAGTACAACATGGAGGTCTTCAAGAAAAGAGTGAACGGGTACCTTCTAGGGAAGCGCGCTCCATCTTAGGCCACATCTCAGCTTACCATCAGGCGAGATCGTGGTCAAGTGCTTCCCTATCAGGCAATTAAAAAAAAAACATAATGGTGTTTTCGGAGCTCAAGTTTGTATTAAAATTTAGCACTTCATAGTTACGTCATTTACGGCTCATTGTATAAACCTTAAGTAATTACAATTGAAATTACCTGGATATCCATGCGCTGCTCCAAGAGCAGCACAAATTGCTACAGTTAAAAAGAACATACTCAATTTTGTCATCTTGTTGAGATCGCTGTGCAGTCTGACCTAGTACAGCTCGATGCTATCATTTTATAGCCAGCATAAATAGGCAAATCCTGCTTTCCAAGAATATTTAGTTTTAGTCAACCTGATAAGTGATAATAAACACGGTCAATATAACACCGATCTAAGAAAACTCACACGAGTTGTTAGATTTGTCTAAAATGTATATAAATTGATAAGGTTGGAAAAACCCGCCTTATAATTTTTTCATTTTATTAAGATCTAATTTTCCGTCCACGTAGTGAAAGGAAATTCCCATGGAAATGAAAGGTCATTCTCTAACCTCCAAATTCCAACCACAAAATTCCATTAATGCGACGTGAAAGAAACAGAGAAATAAATATACTTTCGCATTATAATAATAATAATAAATTAGTAAGGTCTAGGGACGCCCATGACTTTATCCATTACAGGAATAGTTCTTATTTTATTATTATTTTTTTTTAATTTGGCAAGGTCACCCTTCCGAATATCAGTTAAACCATCATCATAATTCAAATCTGATTAGAGATATAAGAATACAGGATCTGGTAAGTCAACTTACGGTAGAGTTCAACTTTTGCGGCGGCAAAAGTCATAGGGGCGACTATTGCGTTGGTTGATTTTTTAATTGAGTTTTATAAAACACTACCTATACAACTTAATGAATGTCGATCTGATAAAGTAACACTGACAAGGGAACTTCTTAATGATATTCAGCAGCTACAAGTACTTCATATAAAATATTTTACTTGTTTTGGACACCGACTATGACTTCAATTTTATTTTAAGTCGGTTTAGTTCTTGTTACTCATCTCAACAATCTTGTTTATCCTGCATTTTAATAATATTTTTTATAAAACAACTAGCCAAATCCTCTAATTATTCTGACAGGAAAAAAGATATAGGTACTAGTTCAGGATCCATCGCCTATTTTTGCACTTGATTACTATCAAGCTAATTTTCCGTGAGTAGCTTTATTTTGATGAGACGCCCAATAATTTCATGTACGAAACTCTCGATTGTGGTAGCTAACAGAGGTAACAAGGATAAAATATTTTGATTTGATGGTTCTCAAATATTTCTTAAGTACTAACTGATTTTTTTTTTGTTCAATCTCAAGATAATTATCTAAATTATTCGAAAAAATATTTGTCCTACAAAATCTATGGTTTGATCAAAGAGTCCCCTCTTTCCAATGTGTATCGATAACGAGGTCATCATAAATGATTACTAACCAGCAGATTTTTTTGTTTTCACTTAGTTAATATTTATATAATTCAACAGACATATTGTCCTACAAATTGCGTAATAAATATTTGAGAACCATCAAATCAAAAAATTGTATCCTTGTTACCTCTGTTAGCTACCACAATCGAGAGTTTCGTACAGGAAATTATTGGGCGTCTCATCAAAATGAAGCTACTCACGGAAAATTAGCTTGATAGTAATCACTTGCAAAAATGGGCGAAGGATCCTGGACTATACCTATAAGTTTGGTTTTATGTGTAACCCACGATTTTTTATCAATTCCAATTAAAAAACATTATATTCTAGGATCGCTTATCATTATATTCTAGTAGGTATGTTCTCAGTCTCAAGAACAGACTAACCTTAAAATTATAATTAAAGAATCAAAATAAACACATTACCAACGCTCTTATTTTGTCTCAATTCTAGTAATATTTGTTCAAGCAATACACACTCTAATAACGTTGTTATTGTATAAAACGAGAGAATATTTCAACGTATATGTCAGTCGCCGCCAAGTGTTACTAAAAATGGCGCATTTTAACTTAATTTGTTTAACATTTTTGGTGATTTTTGGACTTGCTCTTGCAGGTGATAATAACAATAAGATCTTATTGATATAAGTTTTAGAGTTTTGCCTTGAAAGTGATATTAATAACCACAGATTCGAAATTCCCTGTTAGTTTTCCAGGCTTGGTTTTAAAGCAGTCAATTTGTTTGTATTCTTTTGTTCATGGATTTAAATTTAAAACAAGCTGAAACGTTGTGCTTTCTTCGCTTGAAGTAATTGAATTTTTCAACATTTCTACAAAGCATTAAAAAGAGTTTAATGAAATAGATTTAGAATCGTGATAATCCCTAATCATAAAAGATTTAAGTGACTTTAAATGATACAATTCAGTCAGTTCAACCATGTAATCTGAAGCTTTGCATAGTGTATTATCTAATTGCCCCAGGTTGTTTAAACTATTTTTGAATTACTACCGCATTATGTAAATGTTACTTTGTTACAGGCGTACGATTACCTCGATCTCCTCAATTTGGTGGTAGACCAGGAGGTTTTGGCCAAGGTGGTTTCGGCCAAGGCGGTTACGGCCAAGATGGTTCTGGCCAAGGAGGTTTCGGCAATGGCGGGTTTGGACAAGGTGGTTTCGGGAACGGCGGCTTTGGACAAAGTGGTTTTGGGAACGGCGGGTTTGGCCAAGGTGGTTTCGGACAACGAGGTTTTGGACAAGGTGGTTTCGGACAACGAGGTTTTGGACAAGGTGGTTTCGAACAAGGTGGCTTCGGCAACGGTGGTTTCGGACAAAACGGTTTTGGCCAAGGTGGTTTTGGACGGGGTTTTGGAGGATAAATTGAGTGATTTATAAGAGAACTAAGGAACGGTTTCGATTGAGATGATTGATTTAATGATGTTCTCAGCTTTCAGGTAATTGTATTTTTTATTTATTTTTTAAACTACGTAAATATGTTTTTTATGTGATACTAATGTTATTTAATAAATGTATAAAATGTTTAAAACTTTTTATTTGTTAAAGTATTTACCTATGAACCTTTGAACTTACCATGTATAAAATTTAGCACCTATGTATTTTTATAATCTGAAACAAAGACAGAAAATGAAAAAACTAACAGAGTTTTATTTGAAATCTGATCTCCTCTGATTATTTGATGATTATTTGACTTTTCAATGTAATTTAGTAGATACATTTTAATAAATGTTACAAAATCTAAGTAAAACTCATCCAGTTAATATTATTATCATTTGTGTGATAAAAACATCGCATTATTCCAAAAAAAAATTCTAGTTGTTCTGTTAAAACAGTTTTATATATTTTGTAACTCAATATTTTTTATTCATTCTAAATTCTAATATAAATCTAAATTATAAACATTGTATTGTAAGATGTGCTAATTTCATATGCGAGGGTGTTCTATGTAAATGATTTTCAAGTACAGTTCAATTATAATGCACTCAGATGTTGTGGATGACGTCATAACAAATACCTTATATGTTTGCTTTTCAATTCTGTGGGATTTTCGCGGTATTCATTTGTAGAAATCCTTGAAATATTTAGTGAATTATATAAATAAACAAATGTAGGTCACCTTTTTAACTATTATAGTTATGCACTTCTAATAAGAATTGAACTTAAAATATTAGTTGTAGTATTATTATTATCACTATCATCACTACATAGTATAAAACAAAGTCGCTTTCTCTGTCCCTATGTCCCTTTGTACGCTTAAATCTTTGAAACTACGCAACGGATTTTGATGCGGTTTTTTTATACGATAAACGTACCTAATAAGAGTAAGGTAAGGTTTTTATTTGGTATTATTTTTTAATTGTTATTTGTATTTAGGAAGTCTCTCCTTGAAATTGAGTTACTAGGTAAGTACTTCTAAATGACAGCCACCATGATGTTGATGATAATAAAATATATAGAAAGATTTTTGAAAATTTTTGGCACACCTACAGACTGTCCGCCATTTTAATTTTTTTTCAATTTTGCGTCGCACTATAAAACTTGTATAATTCGATTGTTGACATACAGACGAGCAAAAAATGTTAATTATTATATGGGTCTAAAACGTCACGTTTTAGAGATATATGGAAAACAATTTTGCTAAATAATTCCAATTTTTATCATAATATTTAATCGTTGAAATACCTCTCAGAATGTATCAAATTAGCATGAATGTTTGTAGTATTATCTTGGACGTTACCTAAGAGTAAAAATAACTTGTTTCTACAAATAATACAACATACTACAATAATATACAGCAATCAAAATATATAAGTTTTATAGTGCGACGCAAAATCGAAAAAAATCAAAATGGCGGACAGTAGGTGTGCCAGGCATACAAAAATTTTCAAACCCCTTTAAAAATTCAGCGGCAAATTCAGCTATTTGTTTTTCTTTTTTTTATCATAATTAACAGGAAAGTGGTTACTTGGTTAAATAGTGCATATATTTTCAAACACTTAGATTGTGTATTAAATGTTGTAAGCTGATTCTTGTATCACCTATGTGGAAGCGATTATAGTTTCAGGTTTATTCGATGCAGATTTTGCAGGAACTCATTTGGTAATTAAATAATAAATAAATAAATTATAAATATTTCAGGACAATTTTCACACACGGCACGGTCTGATCCCATACTAAGCTTTCGCTAGTGTTATGGAAACCAGATGGCTGATAAACATACATATATAATTTTAAATAAATACTTATATAGATAATTAACACACAGACACATAGCAAACATCTATGTTCATCACACAAATATTTGCCCCGGGTGGGAATCGAACCCACGACCTCTGGCTTGGAAGGCAGGGCTTACCAACCAAGCCAACCGGTCAGTCAATCGTGTATCCTTCATTCGTGTTTACCTTCATTCCTGTAATAATCTATTGTATTATTTTCTTTCCGTACACCGCCACACACGATTGAAAAAAATGAACAATCTACAGTACTCCAAAATTAATAATGCGCATGCAGATCTTCGCTAATTATCGTATTTCCAGAAACACCCGAATCAACCCGAATCATTGAATCGTAAGTGCCCTAAACAATGCACTTGCATCTTGCACCTTGTTCGAAAGAAATAGGAGTCAATTCAGAGTCATACACAATCGAAAACAATTCGGGCGATAGGTGACGGTAGCCTGTCAGTTAAAAAATTCAAAAATCCGTCATTCGTCTTTATACATTGGTGGTGACCGCACGTATTATCTCTGTATGGAATTATATTGAGCTGCTGTTACATACCCTTCTTAGTTTTGTTTCAAAGTTGAATTTTCCGATAAAATGAAAGTGAAAATTAATAAGAGCATAATGAATTTTCTGATCATTCTACGATATCAGAAATAGAGATAATCCCTGATTCTGTAAATCCTTTGGACTGAGATTTTAATGATTAGATTTCTAAAATTTAAATGTAAACCAGTATTTGAAAATCATTTTTTTAAATATAAACTTTGTCTTATTTTAACCTTGCATACATCCATCATTACGCCAGCTTCAGTAAGACACTTTAATAGTTCTAAGTATAGAATTTTCCAAGTAAATCAATACAAAAAATATATATTCGCAATCGTGTGGCTTATCCTCGCTATTAACTTACATTGAATTATCGAAACAAATTTCGTTACTTATCTCTTTTACCATAAAATCAAAATGAAACTCATTATTCTAATAAACTACGCATGAAGAAAATACATTTAACCACTCTTTATACATTATCGTCTTCGGAGGCTCGGGGAATATGACAGTTGCCGAACAGTGACGAATTTTTCTATGCGCATTATCAGTTTGGGAGTACTGTACGTAATAGATATTTTAAATATTAGTTGAATCCTCATTTGGGTAATTCACAAAAGCCTTTCTTAAACTTTGAGCCTTGTAGGTATATTTTTTTAAATAATAGTTTTTTCAACATTCTTTGCTAGGTTTGGCTTTTGGTTGTTTTTTGCATTTATTAATATTAATTATTTTTATCTTGATTATTGATCAAGTCTCTATATATTATGATTCGAGTCGATTCGATTAAACATAATTACAAAAAATATACATATTTAGACATAGTTTCGTCAAATTTTGTTCTACAAGTTTTATGTGTGAAATAGTCAGGAATTAATCGTAAATGTGTACGTCTCATATATTGCAAGTAAAAAAACACAACGTAGGAGGTAATTATTTATTTAAAAACAAAAAGATCACAAATTCGGACGGTTTTAAAGTCTTATACATCAATTTGATCATTTGCCGAAGGAGTTAGCACTGGAGCTCGACTGCGCACCACCTCTTCCTGCACTAATGCTGACACTCTTCGAAATGCTTATGGACGGACCACCTCCTGGACGGTTGAAACCAGGACGGCCGAAACTGCCTTGACCGAAACCACCTTGACCGAAACCGCGTTGTCCGAAACCGCCTTGTCCGAAACCGCCTTGGCCAAAACCGGGACGAGGTGGGCCGGGGTTAAATCTGTTCCCACCAAAAGCTCCTGCCTGGGCGCTCGCACTGGCCCCTCCAAACTGTGGAGATCTGGCTATCCGAGCTGTAAAGATAATATTATAATGTCAACTTGTGGGTAGAGGTAGAGCTGTACAATTATACATGTCATTACCCCAGCATAATTGATTATGACGTAAAACCATGTGAACATTATAATTAGTGATAGCTCTACATGCTGTCTAATCAAGTATACAGTACTCCAAAATTAATAATGCGCATGCAAATCTTCGCTAATTGTCGTATTTCCGAAAACACTCGAATCATTGAATCGTAAGAGCCCTTAACAATGCACTTGCATTTTACATCTTGTTCAAAAGAAATAGAAGTCAATTCACGGTCATACACAATCAAAAACAAATCGGGTGGTAGGTGACGGTAGCCTGTCAGTCAAAAAAGTAAAAACTCAAAAATCCGTCAGTCGTCTTTAAATATTGGTGGTGACTGCACGTGTTCTCTTTGTGTGGAATTATATAGAGCTGCTATTGCATACCCTTCTTGGTTTTGTTTTTAAAGGTGAATTGAATTAATCGATGAAATGATTTACACAGGTGATGGCAGTAGGGAAAGTGAAAATGAAGAAGAGCATAATGAAAGTTCCGATGTATCTAAAATGTCAGAAATAAACATAATCCCTGATTTTGATTGTTTTTATTTTTATTTTTTTGTAATTGTCATAATATTGAAGAATGATCACTGATCAGTAGGTACTGTAAATACTTTTGAACTGAGATTTTAATGATTAGATTTATATGGTTTAAATGTAAACCTGTGTTTGAAAACCATATTTTATACAATATAAATTGTGTTATTTTAACCTTGTTTTCTTCCATCATTACACCAGTAAGACACTTTAAAAGTACTATAAAATTTTCCAAGTAAATCACTCCAACAAAGATATTATATTCGCAATCGTGGGGTTATCCTCGCTATTTACTTACACGGAATTATCGAAACAAAATCGTTACTTACAAATAAATATTAATCTATTTTAGCACAGAACCACACACAGAACACATAATTGGACTAAATTATTCATGAAGGAAATGCATTTAACCACTCTATATACATATCATCTTCGGACGCTCCGGGAATATGACAGTTGCCGAACATTGACGAAGATTTCTATGCGCATTATTACTTTTGGAGTACTGTACATGCATATGTATATCAGAATAATTTACACAAAAAATGGTTTTACAAATACAGATGCATAAATTACTAACACAATATTGAGAGTCTTGTCTATTCGTAAACACTTACTATGCCTAAAGGCGAATATAAATGGAAACTTGTAATATACAGGTGTAATCTTTAAGTGTGCACAGGCGATTTTTCCGTAACTATTGCAGGTATCAAAAAACTTTAAACTAATTTCTCTTTTTATTCTTAAAAAGTTATTATTGCCATTTTACTCATTCAGCCGTACAAATAAAAACTTGCTTATTCAAACCTTATGCAATGAATAGATATGATAAGAATAAAATATAAAGAATAAGGATGTCATAATTTCTTACAAATAAATTTGGAATAACGTCGATGTAACAGTACTATGCTCACGCTATGCAATAGGCGCGAAGTGGCAATGTAGCAATTCATTCATAAAATTATGAAAAACATTGAAATTGTCTACGGTTTAGCCTTGGTGCTGTCATTTTGACGCTCGTTTGACTTCGTCGAATTTGTTGTGAAGTTTCATCATACGATGTTCTGTTTATTTATTTTTTAAATATTTATTGGAAATAATTTAAATATAACATTAAATATGCAAGCAAATGAAAGAGAACGCTATCCAATATCTGGAGAACAGAAGATAAACCCACCTTGAGATAGAGAGTTGCCAAATAACTGGTACCTACTCAAAACATACAACTCCAGGCTTAGAAGATTTATATTTTCAACGAAAGTTTATATTATTGTGATAAGTTTAGAAATAAGTTTTATGTATGTATTGGTTTGGCGCATGCCGTAAATAAATAAATCATTATAAATATCAAAAGGGTTTTTCATAATTTCGTATGTTTTGACATTTCATACAAAATTTTCCATTTCAATACTTAATGAAATTATTGATATGCTCAACTTTTTCTACTTCTCGTATTACTCTCATTGCTATTATCTCAAATTAAGATTGAAAATTGCTTCTAAAACTTGTAAAACACAGCACAATGTACTAAAAGATAGATTATAACTCGGTTATGTCAGACTTATACTAGGGTGGTAGCCGGAATAAGGACGAAATAGCATTAATATGAATACTTATTACGACGTTATACTAGGTTTCATTTATTACGTGTTTATTTGTATGATTTTTCCATAATCTTACTTTATTCTTTTCATAAAATGTTATACCTCGTTTATTTGTACGGCTGAATTGGGTTCAGTTCTTTCGATATCAATTTAAAAATTTTTGATATCTGCAATAATAGTTACGGAATAATCGCCTGTGCTCACTTAACGATTACACCCGGTATAGGCTATAGAAACATTATTATTGAATCTATACATATAATAAATCTGTAGAAGGGTCAATTCTGTACATTGAAAATATTGAAAAAATAAATAGCAGGGGGTGTTACTGGATCGATACCAAACCCAAATATGTGATTAAAAAAATTTTTGTCTGTCTGTCTGTCTGTCTGTCTGTCTGTCTGTCTGTATGTGAAGACATCACGTGAAAACTAACGGTTCGATTTCGATGAATCTTGGTATAATTATACCTTATTATCCTGGGCGTAAAATAGGATACTTTTTATCCTGGAAAAATACGTAGAAAAAAAATAATCTTAATTTTTCAGTTTTATCCATAGACGTTGTTCTGTAGAACAGCGAACACACGTTGCGTATTATTATAGACCTAGCCGTATTTGGGTCCAATAGATATTTATAAGATGTCATTGTCAGAGTTACTCAAAATGGAGAAATAAACCATCCACGCGAAGACCGACATCCGCGCGGACGGAGTCGCGGGCGGAAGCTAGTAGATAATATTTAAAGGCAAACATAAGTACAGAATCTGGACTCTGGATACCAACTCTATCCCAATTTGTATTTATTAAAAACACTTAAAAAGTACCTGCATGGCTGATTCCAAGGACTACCAAAATCAAGACACAGATTAAATTTAACCGACTCATTTTGTTATCACACTGTCACTAACGCAAAGAACATGATGCCTCAATTTATATGTAATCACTACAATACTTCCACTTATCAGCTATGTGTATATTAGTATAGATTCCACATCATCACAAGTTATATTATTGGCCAGTGTAAGATGACACCGCTCAATCTATACTAATATTAAAAAGCTGAAAACTTTGTTTGTTCGCTTCACCGCTAATCTCTGTAACTACGAGTCTGATTTGAAAAAAAAAACCGGCCAAGTGCGAGTCGGACTCGCGCACCGAGGGTTCCGTACAAACCTGCAAGGTTTACAAAGTTCGTTCATTACGAAATTATTTTGATTGCGTTGACATAGAAGTTTGATTTTGTTACAGCTTAAAGGTATTATAGACCTGAGTATTTGGTATGAATTTCAATTTAATACCTCTACGCGTTTATGAGGAAATGGGTAGTAAGTTTAAAATTATTAAAAAAAAAATATATTATGTGATGTAACTAAAAATTTATGGTTTTCGTAATTTTTCCTTTATCTATGCTATAAGACGTTGCTTCGTACCAAATTTCAAGATTCTGAGTTCACGGGAAGCACCCTGTAGGTTTTGATTCCCTTGCAAGTGTCAAAAATTTGCGGCATAAACGGCTGTATCTTTTGATTGCGTTGGCTTAGAAGTTTGATTTTTTCACAGCTTCAAGGGACAGTAGACCTGAGTAATTGATATAAATTTCAGCTTCATACCTCCACGCGTTCCTGAGAAAAAGGGTCTTGACAGACGGACGGACGGACAGACGGACAACAAAGTGATCCTATAAGGGTTCCGTTTTTTCCTTTTGAGGTACGGAACCCTAATGATTTCACTGTTAGATAGTCCATTTATCAAGGAAGGCTATAGGTTGTATATCATCACACTAAGACCAATAGGATAGGAGTTTTGCTGGTAAAACCGCAGGGCACATCTAGTTAATGATATGTTAAGGAGGGGTCGAGTTATACTGGTGTAATGATGCGAATTTTGGCAGTCTGTTTGTGTTTGATTTCGTTAAGTTTGTTTCCAGGCGACTTTTAGGGTTCAGTTTTTCTTTTATCGAGCATAATTTTTGTGTGTGTGTGTTTTAGAAAAGTATTTTTAACCATACCAGTATCAGTCAAAGATTTATGAATATAAAGAAAATATTTAGTACTGTGGGGTTCGTGTCTTGAAAATGGTTGAAAAATAACTTTTTAAACATAAGTTAATACTTTTCTATTTATTCAGAAATTCGTAGGAATAAAGGTATTACTAAGTATATTTTTTATAGTGCTGTAAAGTTATGCAAAACCTCCCTTTAATAAGGTTTCAACAATATGTCTTTAAAAACGTAATTTATATTAAACAACGTCGAAAAATAAATCAAATTATAGCCATAGCTTCTTAACAAAATATAGAGAGAAGAGTAGAGAAGGAAAACAAAAATAATATCATACGGAACCCACTGGAATTATAATCATAACCAATAAGTACTTGGCTATTAAAGTTTATTGACAATGCGGTTTTAGTTTTAAATATAGAGAAATACACGGGGATTACCTTTGATAAATTTCTGAGTAATATTAGCCGTATATATTTGAACTATTCATTTTCACCATAATTTTCTCAATTCTCAGTATTGCCAGTTGTTATCAAGAACTTTGTTATGAAATTCATTTCATGGTAGATATACCTAAAGAGCAAGGTCTAAAAACTGTATTATTGATTAATGCTAGACATAGCACTCATTACTAAAATTTCTCATAAATAATCGATCACAACAGAAGTCAAAGGAAGCCTTATAGCAGGAATTAGGTACTTACATATTGCACAATTGTAGTTTCTACCTTTAAAATGTAAAGTAGCACACTATGTAAATAGTGGAAATTACGCACTAGCCATTATTTTTTATATTAATAATAAAAAGTAAAAATTTCATATTAATAATAAAAATAATAAATCTAAAACCCAACTACGACAAAAAACGGCGCTGAAAAAGTATAAAACAAGATTTTCAGAATACTGAACTGAACAAAGTTGCTAATGTAGTTGCAAGTAAAGGGACACAGTAGACTCTACCAAGATGCCTTCGTTGTAAATTGACAATAATGTCATACAATAGGTACTATTTAGACCGGGAGATATTGACACAAAATTTCGAGTCATTTGTAACAGGATGGCGGTTCTACAGGGGTCTTAGTGCGCAATGACAAAAAGAAAAATGATGGTGTGAACGCTGGTACCGGCGGCTTAGTCGCGTGGGCGTTAGTCGAACTCTTCGGAAAAATAGCGAAAGTCAAACGATTTGTAACACAAAAATTTTAGAATTTACCGATAGCCCATAAAAAAGAAGTAGGCGGTTGTGTCATGCCATACTTTTCCGGTGTGACTTACAGCCCGCCATACCGACGCGAATGTGTTGATTTAAAAAAAAACAATTCAACCATTTGTACCAGGCTAACTTTTGCACAGGTAACCATCGTCGTGCAGCCATTAACGAAAATCGTCATGCCATACTTTTCGGACGATTCCAAATGGTAGCCATACCGCCGAAAATCTGCAAAAAAGTGGGGCACTTGCCCCACCCTGGCTCTGACCTGGAAGGTACCTAACCAAATCTAAAAAACTAAATTATATAGGTACTGACTACAAAACTTAATATCAGTAAGAAAATTCACACTAAATAAGAATGCGATCTGAACAAAAAGCTTGCGCACGATTGACCCCAGGCGAACACAAACGTAATCCTTTTGTTTTTCGTTTGTGTGTGTGAGTCAAATACCTATGTGCAAAATTTACCTCTAAATTGACTCATTAACAAATTGCGTACGCCCAGCGCCCAAACGGCTGAAGTTAGGGTCAGATTTTTGGATGAATTTCGTCGGTGTAGGAAGGTGAGCAATAAGAAGGTGTTTGGATAATTCGAATTACACACGAAAAAAAGAAAATAGCTGAGGCTTCTAAGTTACATGATAATATGAACTTTCGGGACAGTAAAAGTAGAGTACTGTTACCATGACTGTTACCCCACTGAGTAAAACTGTTTTTTTTTTGGCCAACCTCGCACTAAATTTCCAATCTAATGTCACTTTTGTTTAGGTTAAGGGTCACTTAATGACCATAAAACACAAAATGCTGACAGATCCAGATGGAGCTTCGCTCGCAATCTTAAAGAAAAGTCTTTTGCCGATATCTCAGAAACTATCCACTTTAGGGCAAAAGTTATGCTGACTTTTTTGTAGAAAGTAAAATTTCGTATCTTTTATACCCTGTAATTTTTTTTTGTAAAACTTGCCGTTTACGATTTATGGCCTATTTAATGAACCGGTTTATCTTTTTTGCCTAATCACTTAAAATATTGGATTAATCAATAAAATGCATCTATTTATTTGTATGCATGTATTGAAATTTTCTATGTTACGCCCGGTAACCAACATTAAACGTTAAATATCTCAAAAAGTTTTGTTTGAAACTTTTTTCTCTAGTGCCCAGTAGTAGTGATTCGCCGGTTCTGGAACACGGATTCAGGTACATTCGCCGGTTCACGCGCACGGGTGCTGGCACATTCACAGCTTCACCCGCAAATCAGTGGCACCCCATCCTAAACAAAAAAAAAAAAAAAAAAAAAAAAAAAAAAAGTTTGGACTCTTTTCCCACTAAAGCGGCCACGCTGAGTCGATAGCACTCACTCCCGAAGCGATAGGATGCACGGTTTCGGAGATGTGCAGATCGATTAACTCTTATCTAATTGATATCCGGTGGGTCATTAGCGTCCCATGGTTCACCTTTTCCTATTAGCTAATTACACCGTCCGGCGTTCTTATCTATTACTCATTGTGCACCTCGCTTATCACTGCTTTTGTATTAAACTTCTTTGTTATGACCTACCTCACTATTCTAACCAAACGATGTATTATTATATTCAAGAAAAAATACGTCTAAAATCCTATAACTATATTTATATATTATCGTACTATATTATCATAATTGTTGCTTTTTTAAAAAGCGATTCGCTTCTGGCACTCGCCGGCCGCTGCCGCGGCACGCTCGCTTTGCTCGCTCGGCTCGTGCGTTGTTTATCAAAGTCTAACCTAACCTAACCTAATTGTTGCTTTTTAAAAAAGCGATTCGCTTCTGGCGTTGTTTATCAAAATCTAACATAACCTAACCTAACCCAATTATTTTTCCGGGTAATCTGATGTATTGAACTTTGTTACGAGCTACCTCGCTATTCTGAATCATCAATAAAACACATTCATTTTACTGCCATTTTTATTTCCAAAATGTTGTTGCTTATTATCTACTGGTTTGTGTATTTGGCGACCATTTGTCCATTTTGCTATATAAAAATAATTATTGATGAACATTTGAATTGTAGCCTTATCTACTTATAAAATAGGAGCGAAACATCTCATCCACTAAAATATCGTTGTACAGTGTGTTCCCTGTAAATATGCTCGTAAAACTATGCATTGAATATCCCTGAAACTTATATAGCAAATACATTAAGCAATATTCTCCACATACTGAAGTCCAATCATTCTGAATCCTATCAACATTCCAGTCCCATCTCTTACAATTCCTTTTCAAAAACTGGAGATGATATCGCTCAGGTGTTCGTCCATATGAATCAAAATATTGACCGATGCCATTCGTATCGATATGTACAGCTACCCAGTGTGAACCCGGTTTATCATCCGCATCCAAATTGCATATTATATACGTTGGTACATGGGTATACATAGGCAGTCTATTAGCAGCATAAACATTATTTTCTAGACTGGGATGAATCTTTTTCATATGTTTTTGTAATTCTAGTGTATCCATGATATTACTGTTATTAGCAGATTATTACAGTACCAATCTATTCAATGGTTGTCATAGGAATGTTCAATTATAGTGTTTTGTATAAGATTAAATAGGAAGTTTGTAATGAAATAAAAAATAGTAAATTGCATACAATTTGTTTTATTTAATTTTATAATGTTTCCTTTAGTTACATATACACAAAATGCATTAAGCATAACACATAAATCTAAAATATAACACACATTATAACCTTAACTACTATAGTCTACAGTAACATTTCTATTTTTATCTATTTCAATAATATTATCAAACTCAGCATAAACAATACAGTTAATTGTTTGTGTTAGTGAGGATTCAAATCGTACTTCTAATCTTACACTACCATGCTTTATGAGATTCCAATGAGCTGATGAGTTAGCTGATAAATCAGGAGTTAAATCAAATGCTAAAAGACAGTAGCCTTTGGTATACTGTTCACGAGAGATTGCATTTCCTTCATTAAGAAAGTGAATACCAGTCCCCGAGAATAGAGTATGATATGCCGATGTGAATATATTATTATTAAAAGATGGTTGCAAAGCTTTTGAAGGTATTTGTTGACCATCAATATATAAGCTGAAAGAGTTAATACCATAGTTTTCAAAGTTAAATGGATTTTTAGTAAGTGAACCATTAAATGCGGAATTGTTCACAAATCCAATAATACATCTTTTGGGTACCTGTCCCAAGAATATATTATCAAGAGTTTTTCCTTGAACACCTGATGGAATTGTTAAAACTTTAACTTCAGCACGAGTAATAGGATATTTAGCAGTTGTAGAAGCTAAAACTTTCTGATGTGCGAGTAATACACTTGGATTAATTCGTGCTCTTCGAACAATAAGAGTTGCATCCGTAATGCAAACTTTAAACTTTTCATCATTTGACCCAGCAATTAAATTAAAACTCTCTCTTGACCGAACTAATTTTACACTCATTTCAACACCATTAATTAAAAATTTATCTTGATTGAAAATGTCACCATGAAGATGACCAATCATTTCTATTTCCCGGCTTTCATTAACTAATTCCTGTCTTTTAGCAAATCCTGTGTTTTTACCATCTGTGGAATCCATTTTGCCTGCTGTATCATCATACCAAAGACTACAAGTAAGATGAGATTGTTTAGCAGCAGGAGCATAGTTTAAAAGGGTTTCCATGTATGCTCGATAGGCATAGGTATTATTAGGTGGTGATACAAGTTTTTGGTTTAAATAAACATCGAGTTGACTAAAAAGTGAATGCAACCAATTATTTACAGGTGCTACTACTGTAGCTGATAACAAGTTTGTTGAATCTTGATTTAATACTTTTGCCTTTATGTGGAGTAATGTATGAGACAAATCTATGTAGTCATCGCCTGTTCCAGGAACTTGAAACTCGATAGGTCCATCATCAGCAAGAGATGAAATTGGTTTATAGTGAATCCACAATCCATTTTCAATGCTTGTTTGTGTGGACGGTAATGCAAACAAATCTAATTCTGACTTAACGCACTCACAAGAATGATTATGAAGGAAAGACATACTTAATTTGAAAATATATCTTTGATGTTTTTTGGTTTTAGACCAAGTTTTTTCGTAGCTTTCACTTTAGCTGTTAGTGGTGGAATGAACGAGGCCAATCGTTTTCTTTTAGTTATATACCCAGATCCTGTCATGTTTAATCGATCAATTTTGTTATCAGCCTTTCGTTTTAAGTTCGTACTAACTTGCTTTAGACGATCTTTTATTGAGGCTTCCATAGGACGGGCTTGAATCATATCCGATAAAAGTCCTACTCCAGCGTTTAATGCCTCCTTACCAACCACTCGAGCACCACTTGAAAGTAAAGGTAAAACTGATCTAAATAACCCTCCTAAGAAGCTCCCAATACCATGACCGCGTTGGTATGGTGAACCCTTATAAATTACTCCAACTCCTGATCCAGCTTGATGTGAATAATAATTTTCATATGGACATTTATGATGATCATGAGGAGAATACATTATTATAATTTGCGGAAATGTAGTTTAATACACACGGTCCCAAACTGGAATGGTATTTTTTGTCCTGCGCTCGATCTTATATCCATTTCCAGCGTATCGAACTCTCTTCGCATAACGGGTAAGTAGTGAGGTGGAGAGAAAACGTGCATTTTATACGCACCATAAATGTATTTTGAAGGATCTAATGAAATGACTCTTAATAGCGGAGTCATAACATCACCCACAATCTGAGGATCAATAATGTCGCAATATAGAAATAGTTGAGATGGTAACCCTAAATGTAAATTAGCAGGACACTTCCCAAAATTTCTGTCTAGGAGATTTGTATTTGGTTCATAACCTAGTTGTAAACTTAATTTGGGTGATAATGTTACGGATGTTATATTTTTATCCAAAACAGAAACAGACACAAATTTTGTTATTTCATCATAACGAAATTTCAAGTTCTCTCCGATACCATTTAATGCTCTCAAAATATGTTCAACGTTATCGTAGTTGGTAGCGGGAATATGTTTTTTGTAGTACACTGTTGATGGTTTATCTTCATTAGGAATTAACATGGTTTTTGTGATGTATACAACATTTTCATGATCTTGAACAGTAAACATTGTGCATGGATATTGAAACTCGACAACTCCAACCAACCATTCACCTTCTAATTTCATAGCTTTTGGTAATTTTGTTGAAAAATTTGTGGTCTTGTTATCAGGAAAGTATTCCATTGAACTATTGCTGAGCAAAGTTAAATAAAAACTTTCTTTATTCATATTTCTTTTAAACTAGAAGCTAAAATCCAACTGTTAAATTTATCTGGATAACCTTTCCACTTCACTAATACTTCTTTTCTGTTGCCCGAATAACGAGTACCAATTATTTTATCTATTTTATATTGTGAGGTGGGGTTGTAAGTGACCTTCTGTAATTCTCTTTCATAAAAAGTACCAACTATTGGTTCATTTTGTAAATCTGTAATTGTATAAACAACCCATGGAGATCTATCAATTATTGAAGATATAATAAATATTTCATCACTCCAATTTGATTCATATCCTTTTTGGAAAACATGTTTATATTTAGTTATTCGAACATAATCACCCACGTTGAAATTTGGTTTTGAATTTTCTAAAGAAAGTTTGTTTGACCCTCTATCATAAAGATTAGTCCAAACTGTCATAATATTGTTGGAACTTACATCACATGGGCACATCTTAATACTCGAGTGAATGCTGTGATTATAAGAGTATATTAAATCTTGTAAAACATCTATATATCTATAAGTATTATTATGAGTGAAATAACGCCACATTTTCATTTTTAGAGTTCTTTGAAATCGTTCAACAATACTAGCCTTAATATCAGGATTGTTAGTGGTATAGTAATTTATCTTTTTGGATTTAAAGTATTTTTGTACATCTTTTGAAACAAATTCTGTGCCTTTATCAGATTGTATGTGAGTAGGGGTTGAATTACTTTCAGTAAATATACTTTCAAAACATTCTTTAGTTGTTTCTGAGTTTTTCTTTTTCATTGGTCTTGCAAAAGCATATTTACTAAATACATCAATAACACAAAGTATGTAGTTGAAACCATCATTATATTGAGAATAAGTTCGCATATCACTTAAATCAGCTTGCCACAGCTCATTAATATTTGATAGAATGTACCTATTACGCGGGAATTTTTTCCGAATGGGTTTATGTAATGTATATGTTTCTTGTGATTGTAACCATTCCTTTACTTGCTTTTTATCCATTTTACCCTTCATAGCTTTTGATAATTTATCAATACTACCAAAACCAGCGGGGTTAGATGGATCATAATAAATCCTGTTAATTTCTTCTAGTACGGGGTCCATTTTTCCCAATCGATCTTTTTACGTATTTTAGTTATATATCTTTTATCTCCACTGCTCGGTGTAGAAAATTCTTGAACTTCAATCTCGGAGGTTTTGTTCAGATCTTTCGCTTGAAGTTGGTTAATAAACTCACATCTCTTTGGATTTCCAATATAAGTAAGTGGTACTTTAATATCTTTCAATGCTTTAGCAAATCTATCCCACCCTATCGGATCACTTTTTTTTAAGGGTCTAAGTGAATCATTTATTAAATCAACAATATTACTTCCTGGAATTTTTTCATTATCAATTATGACTGTGCCTTCATTATCCCAACGTATTTTACTTTTACTTGATCCAATTAAGTTTAATAATGACTCACCTTTTTTATTATAAGTTTTTGGTATTAAACTGAGTATTTGTGTTGGTGAATACAGTGGATTTGCCTCACTTTCTATACTTTTAATGGAACCTTTCTCCTCCAACAAAGATTCAGCATCAACTGAACTTTTTAGATCTCTATCTTTATTTTTAAAACCAATTTTAGACTCATTTGAATATTCATTAGATGTATCAGAATAAATTGGTAATCTGAGTGGTTGACGATCCTCTTCGGTAAAGTGAAGGTATCTTTGTAGTGTTTGCAAATATAACATCCACTTCTTTCGGTCTTCCGTCTTACTATTCATAATATTTTGCATTTCAATATCTAATCGAGACAAATTACTTGTATCCTTATTTTCTTGTTTTAATTTCTCAATCAATCCAGGTTCAATAAGTATCATTTTCTTAGCATTTTCCATATTAACTGGCTAGTCCACTTACTAATCCACTCAATATTGCACCTAATATTATTGGTAAGAAAGTCCCTCCTTTTTGTATAATAATATTTTTTCTTAGTTTATGTTTACACTTACGCACCAGTTTACGGAGCATATTTTTGTGTTTATTCAATTTTTGTTTATCTTGATCTTTAAGTGGTATCTTTCCTTGTAAAACGTTATGAATACATTCACAAATACAATTTATTTCTTTTGCATCACACGTTTTAAGTAATGCTCTTTGATGTTTTGGTTTAAGCGTATGCAAAGCATTTAGCAAATGTTTATGCGTTGTGACTCGACGATGCATCATTTAGAAATGATTTGAATTGTTTGATTCTTGGTGTATTTAAACTCTTTCGTGGGGACGTAGACTGTACAGTGACCATTAAATGGGAATACATTTGTCTTGATACGACAAAAATCATTTGTATTCTGTTTTAAATCTACCATTAAATATCCATGTGCTTCTAAAGTTGCATCCCTGTAGGCGTCTTCAATGAATTTTGTGTTATCTGGTGACACTTGTCGTGCTAAATATCTTATTTGAGTTTTATCTCGAGGGTTTTTAAAATAAATTATATAACTTGAGTTTAAAGAAATGTCTCTTTGACCTTTACCTTGATGAAATAAATTTTGTGTTAAATAAAACACACTAAGATTCCGGTGATGACTACCTTTTGTAAATATATCCACAATTCTTCCATCAGACTCTCTCATTAGATCATCAATAATAATAAGGTGTGGGTTTTCACCATCAAACATATTAAGATTTGGAATTCCTTGATGATAGTTAACATTTGGTAAATTATATAAAGGTTGCATTTCATCAAAGCACCATGTGATATGATTAAAATCACAATTACATATTTCTTTAACTGATTTTATGAAATTTGTTACAAAATTTGACTTCCCACATCCACTTGGTCCGGCCACAATAGCAGTAAACGGATGGATAAAGTGAAACATTTCACACGTCTAGAGTTTAAAGGGATGAAATAAAAAATGAAAATGTTGATGTAAAAATTTAATATATATATTATATTGCTAAAAATAAATGATCTGTTTACTATTTCTAACACAATTAGTACTTATCAGAATTTCACAATCACCTCAACATCAAAAAGTACACAAATAAAAACTACAATTATTTTACATTATTTACAATCAAACAATACTAAACTATTATAAAACTATTAATAAACTATTATATAACATTATAGCAATATCATAATTTTTTTTACAATCAGTACAAATTTTGCATATACACACAGAAATAATAGTAAAAAGTCACTTAGCGTAATTTGTATATACACACAGAAATAATAGTAAAAAGTCACTTAGCGTAATTTATAATGTCCCCAAGCCAATGTATCAATGTTGTTGTTCATAATACATCGTTTGGTATCATTATATGATAAAGATGTTTTATTTATTTTTTGTGTAAAAATAGTGTGTTTGATTGACTTAAATCGAAGCATACTACAATATAATACATTTTTATTAAACAAACACGATTTGTAATTTTCCATATTCATTTTTTTGGTAACACTTTTGTTAACCCCTTTTGCCTTTGCTATAAATTTATCTTCTATTTCTAAGGCATACATTTTTGATCGCAACCCTACAAATTCCTTCAATACTTTACCATTATTCTCATCTTTAAAAAAACCTAACTTTTTTTTATTTATTTTTGGATATCCGTAAATATTATTTTCCGGGTAATCTGATGTATCGAAATAGTGAGGTAGATCTGGTTTTATATCCTCATAAAAATTGTCTGTAAAAATTTGATATATCAAACTATCGGTATCGGTGTACAATAACTTAATTTTATTATGAAACTTTTTAATCATGTAGTTGTAATGAAATTCATACATAAGGGTCTTAGATATATCTAAAATACAAAATCCTAAATAAATCGGCTTATCATAAATTAATTTTGTTTTACGTAATTGTATTGCAACTAAATGTTCTGAAAATATTGATAAACTATGGAACTCTGGTTTTGCAATCCAATCCTGAGCACCTAAAACTTTACCACGATTATCCCAGTGAGTTAGTAGTTTAACGTTTACTCTTTTTTCAATATTTTCCATAGTCTTACCGAAGACAGAATTATTCATTAATTTAAAAAAGTCTTTTTCGAAGTTTGATGTAGCTAACGTTCTCAAAGTAGTATTTAAGTCTATGTATTTCTTTAACCAAGAACTCTGTTTAAATTTTAAAATTCTATGTACTTTAATTAATTTCATTCCCATTTCAATGCATTGTTTTAAATTCCTGTAGTGAATGATGTATTTATTTTTATTATTTAAATTAGGAACTAATTTAGTTTCATTAGTATTACCCACACATATGTTTTCAGGACATAACGGAAAGTCAGAATGCAAATTATGAAGTTCATCAGGATATTCCAAATCAACTTCTAAAACATAACCGAAATCAGAGTTATCCGGCACATTATAATCTGTATTAGAATCTATCCATTCGAAACCGCCAACAGGAAGAGATTGAGACATTGCCCAACCATATAAATTATTCGCATCAAAATATGTTAGATATGAATTAGGTTTTTCACTATCATAATCCTCCATGAATTTATTATTTGCTCTAGCAAAACGATTGCTACACTGAGATACACCCCCTCTAATACCAGCTTTAAAAAAAGCAATTTTGTCATAGTCCGTTAACAATTCTAATTCTATTTTGGTAAATTTTAACATTGCATCCCAACTTAAACCTGGGGCAGTATAGTAATGAGCAGGATCTAATCCATAAGTTTTAATACAAAGCTTTCTAAAGTTTTCGAATACATCAGTCAAAAGTAAAACATCAGTTTTTAAATATAAATCGGAATAATCGGACATACTACTACACTTAAAATGTTGCCAAATATCTTTTGCATGATTATAATCATCATTTGAAATATTTGTATCTGTGAGTGAACTATAAAAATGGTGTTGATCAGGAAGTGATGGATGTTTCAAGCAATCACTATTACACATAAATTCATAAGGATAAATACCTTTCCGTCTTAAAAGTGAAAAATCTTCATTATTAGGATAGTTCCTTTTTAGTTCTGTAAACTGATCATCATTAAGATTTTTAGCTAGTTGATCTAAACTACACGATAAAAATTTCAATGAATCTACAAATCTTAAACTTACTGATTGATTATTATTTATTGTTAACTGTTTTGAAAATGATATGTATCGTTCTTTATTTTGCGGAATAACTTCAACTTTGCCATCATAGAGGTTTAATGCATGGACAATGAAATGAGCATCGTAGTGACTGAGGTTATGTAAAAATATTGGAATATGACGAGGGGTTCTGTACTTAGTACTACACACTTGATGTGCAACACCTCTAAAACTACCAGTGTACCAATCAAAATCGTTAAAAGGATCTCCATTTAACTCAGTTTCACAAATATGACACATGTTTGAATTTGAAATTTTAATTTTATCTTCATCTGATAATGGAACGGGACATTTTTGGAAACTATTTTTTTTAACTATTGTTTTCACATCTTCGCAAAGGCGATTCATAAACACTTGTGCACAGTTTGGCCCACTATACGTCTCATATTTTGATAATCTGTTATCATATGAACATTTAATGTAATAACCAAAACTATACACTTCATGTTTTTGAATATTAATTGTACTAGGCTTGGATGGATCGTTACTACATGATTCTATCGGGTTCAAAAATGCCTCAAAGTCTGCATAAACCACAAAGGGCATTTCCAACTTTTTCGCGAATTTATCAAATTTTAATTTATTATTTGAGGTTGCTTTACCAAACCAATTCAATTTGGAATCCTCGCCGTTTGGTAATTCCGTACAAATGTGAGCGCAATCATATCGTTGATGGTTATTAAGTCTTTCCTCTGATGGGAAATGAAGTAAACATGAATCACATATATAAACTGCATGATGATGACTTGATATTTGTGAACTAACTAATCGCGATAAGTTTTTAATATAACAGTAATGATTGTTAGTACCATTCGATATACGGGGTGTCCCAAAAAGTAGTGATGAACGGAAGCTGGTAGGTAGAGGACCTAGAAGGCTATCCGAATCACCCCCATGTATGTTATGCGATTTTTCGTATTTTCGGAGTTATGACATTTTTTTCAATTTTTCATCTATCGCTGAGTACGATGAGATTTTTATTTATGGTGTCGTGAATTATTGCGCTAGATGCTTGATTTTTTTTGTGTGCTTAGCTGAAAGATAGGTCAATTCAGTATGGTAACATTTACTATCGTTAGATCTTCGAATGGAATAAAAAAAATAATTAAATGCCAAGAAAGATAAAATTACCCAGTATGTTCACCACTTCAAGGGCCCATAAAAAAATAAAATCACATAATAAAAGTTTTCCGTTTGGCTTTTAAAAACTGGCTCTATCTATCAGGTAGCTACCCTGAAAATTTCATTTTATTATTCAGAAGGCTTCAATCGAAAAATTGAAATCTAAATGTGGTAAGGGCAAAAAATTAATTATCATGATGATTAATAAAAACAAATTAAAACCAATAACAAGGTGTTAAATTACCAGAAATTTTTAAAATGACCCCGCTGTTGCTCAGTGCAAGTGCGACATCACCGTAAAAAGTTGTCTTTTAAATGTCTGAATGCCCTTTTATCATTTTTAATGGTTTCTTCTGCTACTATGAATTTCCGGATTATTTCGTCCAATTTGTGGCAGTCTCTCGTCTTTGTAGTATCCCCAGGGAAAAAAATCAATAGGGTTTATGTCCGAGGACCGTGGAGGCCAGGCTGGGCAAAGATACCCTGAAAGATGGATTGGTCGTTGCAGCCTGCGCATGCGCCGGTGACGCCTACATTAAATCCTGGCCTCCACGGTCCCTCGACCTACACCCCATTGATTTGTTTCAATGGGGATACTAAAAAGACCTCGGTTACTTGAGAGAATGCCACAATTTGGAAGAAATAACCCAAAAATTCATAGTAGCAGAAGAAACCATTAAAGATGATAAAAGGGCATTCAGACATTTAAAAGACAACTTTTTACGGTGATGTCGCACTTGCACTGAGCAACAGCGGGGTCATTTTAAAAATTTCTGGTAATTAAACACCTTGTTATTGGTTTTAATTTGTTTTTATTAATCATCATGTTAATTAAATTTTTGCACTTACCACATTTAGATTTCAATTTTTCGATTGAAGCCTTCTGAATAATAAAATGAAATTTTCAGGGTAGCTACCTGATAGATAGAACCAGTTTTTAAAAGCCAAACGGAAAACTTTTATTATGTGATTTTATTTTTTTACGGGCCCTTAAAGTGTAAGCCCTTACATACTGGGTAATTTTATCTTTCTTGGCATTTATTTATTTTTTTTATTCCATTCGAAGATCTAACGATAGTAAATGTTACCATACTGAATTGGCCTATCTTTCAGCTAAGCACATAAAAAAAAAATCAAGCATCTAGCGCAATAATTCACGACAACATAAATAAAAATCTCATCGTACTCAGCGATAGATGAAAAATTGAAAAAAAATGTCATAACTCCGAAAATACGAAAAATCGCATGACAAACATGGGGGTGATTCGGATAGCCCTTTAGGTCCTCTACCTCCTAGCTTCCGTTCATCACTACTTTTTGGGACACCCTGTATATAGTAGGTTAATATGATTAGGTGTACGACATTTTGTTAAATATAAAGGACTTACAACAGAATTACACTTTTTTTCTTTATTATATTCTAGGCCAAAAACATTAATACTAATATTGTTTAATTTCTCTACTTTTGATATATCTGCAATTTTAACCGGAAAAGAAATACCAGTAAATTTTAGTTTATTTCCATGAATTGCGTAAGATGCTACCCGATCTACACTTTTACATACAGGATATAAACCAGAGAGTAATGCCCATTTAAAACACATATTATCATTATTTTTAACATTGATTACAGCTTTTTTTTATTTAATATCTTGAGGAAGGTCGATATATGAACTACCACGTAGGGGGTTGAATTTGTTAACATTCATATCTATGTATTTAATTTGATTAAGACTCCAACCACTATCTTTTTTTTCAAATTGACAAATTTTACCAACTACAGTGTCTATTAATGATGAATAAAAAATATTTAAGTCATCTCCCTGACAAATGATGTAATTAAACGTTTGAAAATCAAACGTATTTTTAATATCTTTAGTTTGTTGTATGAAATCAGCATGCAATATGAAGTTTATTTTTAAAATTGTATGTTGTTGAATACATTCATTTATCAAAAATAAGATATCGATTTTTAGTGAATTTAAAAACGATTCCGGTGTTACAAAATATTGCCCCGATTGAAGTGTTTTACTATTAATTCTGTATGTTAAAATTCGATTACCAAAAGCGGTTTCAACAACTGTTACATTTGTTAATGAATTATGTGATTTTAAAAGATTATTTTTATGTGTATTACTTTTTAAATGGTTGTTTAGATACCTTTTATTAATATAAACATGACATGTATCACATTCCACCTTATTGTTGTCCACGTCATTGGTTTCAATTGATGATGTAGAAGCTCCCTCATCAAATTTTGCTTTCTTGGTAACCTTATTTTCATCTGTAGTGATACCTCGTTTGATACCTCTTCCAACTTGTTGTTGACTGTAACAAAAAAAGAAAATTATTAGATAAATCTTAAAATAAAACATTACTACAATAATATTTCTTATTGAGTTTGTACTTCTAATACTTACATTAACGTTGTTTCAACCATCAAACATTGATTATACAACTCATCATCATACGATGAATCGAACAGTTCACGCTTCTCCATTTCATCACAAACTTTATGCAGCTCCTGATTGAATTCGCTGTTGAATTGTTCTATATTCTCTTCAATGGGTGCGGAAAAGAAAGCACTGGTGCACATTTCACTAAAGTTTTCCATCTTTATAATAAAGAAGAAAGTATGTAGCACAGTAAGTAACAGTTAAGTGTTGGTAGAGTAACTGATACTCAATTTAAAAAATGTTCAATATTTATAGTCTAGCATAGGATTAGGAAAGTTTTGTAAAATCTAATGAGTACATGGAAGTAATTTAAGAAAACAGAATCACATTAACTAATGATCATTGTTAAAATAGTAACATTAACTAATGATCATTGTTAAAAAAGTATTTTTTCACTTTTTCACTTTCTGCTATTGTCTTTGTAATATTGTATACGAGGGCGTTTGTGTTGTCATAGATGCTATCCTTATTTTTCTTTACGTAATATTTAATCCTCGTGGTAGCGTGCTTCCAGTGATCACTAGTTGGAATCTTGGATAGTTTCTTCATATCATACATTTCAATTTTTATGAGATGCATCGCTTGGTCTCCGTCATCAGAATTTGTAGAGATGTATGATACGCCATCTCTAGCAGCTCGTGCCACAGTTGACGATAGCAGCTTCTTCCTTTTTATTTTTGGTGCCACTTCAAAAAATTGATCAATTGACTGCAATTTCCTTTTTCCGCCATCGTCTGTGTTATTAACGACTAGCTTTTGCCCGCGACTTCGTCCGCGTGGAATAGTGACTTCCGGCAGAAAAGTATAGATAGCTGTGCCCGCGACTACGTCAGCGTGTAACTCCTTGTGTATTATTAATTTAAAATGTATTGGTAATATTATTTACATCAGGTTCACATGAGGCTTAAGGACCTATAGAACCAAAATACTTTAGCGCAAAGCTTCCGGGTAAACTATATTGAAAGTTGACCCGTCCGGCACGTGAACATAAAGATTTCTAGAACTGCTAACACGGGAAAGAGCAACGTATAACTGACCATGCGAGAAACAACTGACACCGAGATCTACTCCGGCAACATGAAAAGTCTGCCCTTGAGCCTTATTTATTGTCATTGCATAACACACCGATACTGGGAATTGCGTCCTTTTAAATTGGAATGGAAAATTATTTGGTATTAAGGGTATTCTGGGGATAAAGACGGTTTCTCCTGCACCGCAACCTGTTAAAATTTGAGCCTCGATTATATTTTGTTGCAACTGGGTTACTTTTAGTCGAGTTCCATTGCAAAGTTGTGGTGGTCTTAAATTTCGGAGTAGAATAATCGGAATGCCAATTTTTAAACAAATTTCGTGAGAAGGAAGTCCGGGCATATTTAAAGAATTTAAAAATTCTATCGGGTAATTAGTTGCTTCTTGTTCATCGACCATTCTATTTATTGATCTATAAACTTTGCTTTCCCCCTGTATATTCGACAGTATTTTGTTATTAATCTCAGATGCCTGGTCATTGCGAGGAGTTAAAATAGATCTTTCGCATAGCCAGGAATTGTCCCTATTTAATATATTTGTTACGTCACCGTAAACCGACGATATAAGATGTGGTTGAGATTGCACTATACAACATAATTCAGGCGTCAGAATAAGTTTTCCTTGGTGTAGTTGTGGATAGGTACCTTCACCAATCTTTAATAATGAATCAGAAAATTGACTATCATCCGGGTTATCTCCAGTTCTCACTCGCATGTTTATAGTCAAATGCACCGATTGTATATCACGCCACAAATAAGAGCTTTTCAGGCAAGCCCTAACCTCATCAGCTCGGGTTCCCCGTGGTATTACCGGTAAGGTTTGTCGGAAATCACCACAAAATAAAACCGTGATACCGCCCATTGGTCGATCATTTTGTCTTATATCCCTTAAAGTTCTATCTACCGCTTCTACTGCTTTTCGATGGGCCATCGTACATTCATCCCATATGATTAAATTACACTCGCGTAATACCTTTGCTTTGTCGCTATTTCTTGAAATTCTTTGGGTTTGGTTGGACTTTCCGTGCGATCTAAATCAATTGGTATTTTGAACATAGTGTGAGCCGTTTTACCTCCTGGTAGCAATGTTGCAGCTATCCCAGATGAAGCTACGGCAAGAGCTATTTTACGCTGATTTCGAACATAAGCCAATATTAATTTAGTCAAAAAGGTTTTCCCAGTTCCTCCAGGTGCATCTAAAAACCATATTGTTCCCAAATTATTTTGAACACTTCCGCACACGCGGTCATAAACTGAACGTTGTTCTGCAGTCATCATTGGGACACCGTTTTCTAATGTTGTCAGCAGTTCCATTAAGTTGTAACCAATCTCTGCGGAATATTCCCTATTAGTTACCTCTCCGACTGAGGTTGGTGTTGGCAAACCATATTCACATAGTGATTTACCGCCAACTGCTGTTAACTCATCCTGAAGAGCTAATAAGCACTGATTTATGGCAAGATCACGGAAATTATCATTAGTTGTGCCTTCATCATTGTTAGATATATTTCTAAGAAAGTCTTCTGAAAATTTGTCTTTATATTTTTCCCATAATTGTACAGCATCTGACAAATTACAAAATGTAAGTAATGTTACAAATAAATGACGTAACCGTCTTGGATTATCACTAACACAGGATTCTGCTAAAGCGTCATCCCAATGCTGATCATTTTCAAGCAAATGACGCGCTTGGCAAGCTGCATGATAACTGGGATAAACAACATCGTCTACTTTTCTCAAATCTATAAATGAGGTTGGTCCTCGCACAGTATGTAATAATAATCGCAAATAGAAACACTCAGCGTTGTTAGGATGAACGGTGTATACTCTACCAAGAACATGTTCTTTGAAAATACCTGACTCGCCATCTACAGGCCTGCCACGGCGTCTACGATTAAAGACACCTCGTTGCTTATCGTAGGTATAATACGATGGAACTTCTTCATATAAAAGAGATTTTGCAAAATCATCAGTTTGGCAAAGTCGAAAGAATGCTAATAAAGTTGTTTGTCTAGGGTTCTCTAACCGTTCTGTGACATTTTCGGTGTTGAAATATATACGTTGACCGCCTTCAAGATAAACATCCAGATGAGTCACAGGTGGATATCTTTCATGAATGTTGAAACTTAAGATCCGCCACACAGCTTCTGAAGAACTTATATATCTGCCTGACTGAAATCTTGTAACTTCATCATTTTCATTTCTCAAAGCAAATGTAGCTTGGTCACTGCCCTTATTAATGTACTTACAAATATATTTTATTGACTCTACACTATTACACATTTCAACATTTATGTGAGCTTGAAATGCTCTGGACAACACAGGAGAATACGGAACGACCCACCTATTGTCTAAAATAACCTGTTGTCCAGACACTCGCTTTTCAACAGTGAAACCACCAGTATCTCTTGAACGGCGACGATATAACGGGTATCCATCATGTCCTGTTACAGTTTCTTCCACTAAGGCTTTTGGATATCTTTTAGTGCAACGACCGTCTTGCATGCAAGAAGAATTCACGTTAAATGCACCACATGGACCATGTATCATATGAGTTTTAACAATGTCGTATAACTCGGAATCTGCAATCGGACTTGGAATTTCAGCACTGATTAAACTGTCTACATCATTAGGTCGAACCTTATCTTTTAACCAAAGCAGGATATGTGCGTGGGGTAAGCCGCGTTTTTGCCATTCAACACTATACATATAACACAATACTTCTCCAAAAATGTTATCTTTGGTAAATAGATCTATCATTGATTTTAATTTTAAATGAAAAACTCTTGCGATGATATCATGGCGGTCATGCGGTGCTTGACCCTCAAGAAGCTCCCGAGTGATTTCATCCCACTTAGGATTGGTAGTTACAGTAATAAATAAGTCGGGACGTCCATATTTTCTTACGTAGCAAAAAGCATCTTGAGTACGTTCGTGCATGTAGCGTGGACCACCAGTAAAAGAAGAGGGCAAAATAACTAAACGGCCCATATTCACCGTATCATTATCTTGCTGCATGGCGTCGCGAATGTGCACGTATTCTTCAGCGCGCAGCTGCCTTTGATTAGATCGTATATAAACTAATCTTTCGGTTTCAATTTTTGCGTACATGTCTACAATAAACTGATTGAATAAGCCACGAAAACGTTGCAAGTATACAAACCTATTCCGTCTTACTTGCAATTGGTAACAGTAAAATTGAAGGCATGAAATCTTTTTATTATAAATAGGTGCGCCTGTATGCGGATCAGTTTGGTATAAAGCAAAATTATAACCATCTTCCCCTCGACAATATATCAAAGGATATTGTAAACCGTCGTAAGCCCTGTGGGTTTCGTAAATACGTTGTAAACTATTGTCTCTGGAACGGATAACGATATCACGCCTATCACATTCCTGGTCGACCAATACCACAGCAACTTCATTCGTGGATGGAGCATTATAACGCCCAGGGTGTTCCTGCGTTGGACGCCTATCGGCATTTATAACAATTTTATAATTGTTATCATCATCTCGAGGAAGAGCTTCTAATGCCGATTTAAAACTGCATACATACGAATTAATCTGATGCAACATGTTCTGAAGTTGTGAAATGAGTTCAGCATTTAAATTTGGGAAATATTGATTTCTTATATTCGACTGTTCGTTGTAGTCGGATACAAAATATATTTGAAGAAACTTAGGTTGGTCTTCAGGCAAAAGAGATCCTATCAAATGGTAAACCTGACCTTGTATTTTAAAAGTAGGCATGAAAGGACCTTCGGAGATTTGTTGAGCACCAAAGGATGTCATCTGAAACGCACTATTATAAGTGCGAATGTTGTCGAAAAACTGTTTAGATTGCACATGTTCCCCTAATAGTAATGATTTCAAAGGTTCCGGTGGGTCTTCGAATGAAGGCAAATTTATTTTACCTCCAGAACAACAGAATCCAGCCGACTCCTTACTCCACTTTAAAGCATTACAAAAAGAACGCCCACGCGACTAAGCCGCCGGTACCAGCGTTCACACCATCATTTTTCTTTTTGTCATTGCGTACTAAGACCCCTGTAGAATCGCCATCCTGTTACAAATGACTCGAAATTTTGTGTCAGTATCTCCCGGTCTACAAGCCCTTAAAATGTATAATAGTAAGTAGTAAATAGCTTTCCGCCCGCGGCTTCGCTCGCTTTGTCTTTGTCTTTTTTTTTCTTTGTCTTGTTTTTACCTTATAAATTGTATACTAAACCATCCTCTTGAGTCACGCCATCTATTAAAAAAAACTGCATCAAAATCCGTTGCGTAGTTTTAAAGATTTAAGCATACATAGGGACAGAGAAAGCGACGTCATTTTCATACTTTGTAGTGATGTAACTAGGTAATGATAAAGAAAAATATTAAAAAGAGGTGTTTCACTAGATTCCGTAAGAGATTCCGTGCTAAGATTCCATGAAAAAAGATTACTTACGAGATGAGGCATAAAGTATTTACTTCACAGACTGGTTTTATACTCTTTATTATAGAGTAAAATTGATTTTATCATATACAAGATTCCTTTTAAATTTTTAAGACGAATCTATCTATCAAATCTATTTTATTTTTTACTTTTGCGTTTTTGAAGTCGGTTGTTTTTAACGCAGTTATTTTTATGATATTGTGTAGTGTGTTACTTCTAGGGTAAAATAAATAATAATACAACATGTACTTATTTTAAAATTTTTATTTTAACAACATTAACATTATTAAAACACAAATAACAATTTATTAAATATGTCTCTATTAACACGTTATTTAACATCCAATGTAACAAGTACAATTTGCAGTCTTCCAGTACATTTATTATTTATTATCATTTGCCAAAAGAGAAGGCACCAGAGCTGGATTGGGCTCCGCCTCCTGCACCGATACTGACACTCTTCGATACGCTAAGGGAACCTCCACCAAAACCACCGAATCCAGGTCCAAAGCCCCCGCCAGGTCCGAAGCCCCCGCCGGGTCCGAAGCCCCCGCCGGGTCCGAAGCCCCCGCCGGGTCCGAAGCCCCCGCCGGGTCCGAAGCCCCCGCCGGGTCCGAAGCCCCCGCCAGGTCCGAAACCACCGCCGCCATAACCGCCGCCGCCGTAACCGCCTCCACCGAAACCGCCTCCGCCGTAACCGCCACCGCCAAATAAGGGTCGTATCGGAGAGTACCCTGCATAGGGCCCGCCGAAACCAGAGCTCGCGCTAGAACTCGCTTGGCTGTACCCAAACTGCGGGGAACGGGCTATACGAATACCTGCAAGTAATTTATTTATGGTAGTTATTATATTATTTCAATAAAATATTTAGATTGTAATGTTTTAGTAGATTAAAGTGTTAATAATCTTTTAACAAGATTTAATTGTAAATTATTCTAATTTTTATTCGTATAGCTTTATCTCAATGAAATTTAAAAAATATATATTTGAGCAAAGTTTTTTTTTTATTTATGCTATTCTACTTAGATATACATTTATCAGGAAGAATATTCTTTCACAAAATGTCTACGGAATATAATTATGCTTGGATTTTGTCCAGTAAACGTAACTGTGTAAGGAAGTATTAATCTAGTCTACCTTTAAAATTAAAGCTAATAATCACTTTTCACTATTAACTTTGTCACTATTCATAATTATTATTATTTAAATGCTCTATCCAAGTCTCCATCTCATTGTGTTTACGAAATTGGGGGTGCTATTTTTTCAATATATTTTTGTCTAAAATCAACAAACCTGCTTGTGATAGTCCAGATATGAGCAAAACACAAACACACACATAAATATAACGAATCATTTTGAACGCACCATATAAGCTCTACATAAACTGACATAAAATATATGATATCATCCATTTATATAATTACAACCATACATTTATGTACTTGGTTGTATTAGCATAGTACACAACCCGGCAGTAACCGACAGCAAACCAGTATAAAATGAACTATAGGTATCTAATAGAACAGGTAAGCAAGAGGTCACCTTATAGTGGTGGTATTGAGAAATTTTTAATTTAATTTAAAATATAATATTACGCCGTGTTTGATGTTCTTCTGTTTTAGAATTCCTTTAGAATACATGAACAACGAGTCACACAACACTTCGTATGACTTGAATTTCCTTAGGTCTTATTAGAAACTTTTACAAACTACTCACATAACAAGAATCGAAATGATTTTTACATGAAAGTAGGTTAGTACATATCTATTATGTATCTTATGTCTTATACCGTAGGTAGCGTAAGTTGATTTTTATATTTAAAGTCAGTAGTTTTATAGTTAAAGTAATATCACAGTGTAATATTATAGCCTACAGCACTCACGGATCACGTACATATCCAACCGTGAAATAATTGTTGAAATCAGTTCAGTAGTTCCAGAGATTGGCGTGTTCAAATAGATATTATGTCTTCATCTATATATTATTAGTAGGTACAGATTTTCACATTGTCGATTACGTATAATAGCACAATATTACGAATATACCTACGGAACCCATGTAAAATTAAAACATAACTGTTTATTGTATTCATGTGGACTCGTTAGCGGGTATTACCAAATTCGCGTTCTATTTCGAAATAATATTTGCTTAATAATTAACTATCGATAAGTCCTTGACAAGGTTTAAGGCTTTACATTGAAATCTTTGGAATGTACAATACGATCATATTATATTATATTTGTTTATAATAATTACTTAGAATAATTATCTCTATGTATAAAAATGAATCCCTATTTCCCTTGGTCACGACATCACGCGTGAACGGGTGGACCGATTTCGATAATTCTTTTTTTACAATATTCCTTAAAGTACGAGGATGGTTTTTATGGAAAGAAAATATAAACATGTACCACGGGCGAAGTCGGGGCGGACCGCTAGTTATCATATAAAAATCGAGAGTTGTAGAGTAGAACGTATGACATCGTGGATCGGTAACTGATAAATGGAACGAGATATAAGACTATATTTTCAGCCCATGTGTACATAAATTAAGTAATGACATAATGAGTTGTTAAAATTTTACATACTATGTTTTATATACCTACCAACAAACCTACAAGCTTAGTACACAAGTTTTGTATTATGTATGTAATAGTTCAGGATCCATCGCCCATTTTTGCACTTGATTACTATCAAGCTAATTTTCCGTGAGTAGCTTTATTTTGATGAGACGCCCAATAATTTCATGTACGAAACTCTCGATTGTGGTAGCTAACAGAGGTAACAAGGATAAAATATTTTGATTTGATGGTTCTCAAATATTTATTACTACTTAATACTTAAACTTAATTTTTTTTTTTGTTTCAATCTCAAGATAATTATCTAAATTATTCCAAAAAATATTTGTCCTACAAAATCTATGGTTTGATCAAAGAGTGCCCTCTTTCCAATGTGTATCGATAACGAGGTCATCATAAATGATTACTAACATAGAGTATAGTAATATATATTGGAAATAGAGAGCCGTCTTGGTTCTTTTTTATGCCGACCTCTAATGTCAAGTCAATCACTAGTGCCATCTGTTAATGCCATCCAAAAATAATGTATCTATATAGATAACAGCTGCTAGGTACTGTTTAAATATCTAGCTGAACCTTTACACCAGTAGCAAAGATTAAGCTCACTTTAAGCTAGATATTTAACAGTAGATACTACAAAGTAAAGAGGTTTCGTATATTAAACAACATACGAAACCTCTCTATTTGTAGTATTTACTGTTAAATATCTAGCATAATCATTGCTACTGGTGTAAAGGTTCAGCTAGATATTAAAACAGTAGCCGTTCTTAGCAAGAAATAATTTTAGGTGATGAAAAAAAACAAGTTCGATATTTTATTTATTACATTTATTAAATTTATGCTTTACATAATATGCTTGTGCTGCCAGTTTGATTTCATCCTCACCATCATATTTGATTTTGCCTGATAATATCCTATTGATTGTACGGCACCAACTATATATTAAAACATTAGCTACCGTGTTATTAAAATATTTTTTTAATTGATCTTCATGATAATTACAAGTAAACGGGTACCATTCTACCATTATATCAGCAAGCATGTAAATTTTATCCTTTATTTTGCTTTTTGGAACATTTTCTTTGAGAATGCCCGTTACTATTTCTTGCAATTGAATGAAACCTTTTTCCATACCTTTTGAAGGATACACAAGACCACAGAACAGTAAAGTAGATAGAAGTGTGATGTGGACGTGGCCCACGTGTCACTGGTAAGGTAAGATCACCTAACTTGCTCTCAGTTGTGCGCAGAAAAATATTCGAGTCGGTTGTCAGCTGTCAAACCTTTTTTCCATATTTATTCAATAATTAGGACGTGTTGTTCGGTATTAGAGTGCAAAAATGATAGCAGACGAAATAATATCAGCAATGGAGGCATTTCATACCATCGGTAAGTCTTATTTTCATTTATTTTACATATAATATTTTATGTTATAACTTCGCTTGTAATTTGTCAAAATTGTATACAAATATCTAGTCAAAATGAACCTTAATCCGTAATAAATTAGTACTATTATAGATTGAACAGCAAACAAGACTTTCTGGAATATTATTGCAATAAACAAACGAATGTCGCTTTAGTGATGCTTGTGGCGCATATCGACAGTATCGATACTTTAGAAAAGACAAAAATTATAAATATTAAATTTTATTTTATTTTTCCTTAGCTTTCATTTGTCCAATTTATTTATAGATTTCCCAAAGAGGCTAATTTAAAAGAGAAATGGATAAATGCAACGTGACGAGTTAACTGGATAACGAAGAGCACAGCGGTCTAACAAAGGCCGACCGATACAGCAAACCTACGGCAGTTCGAAGATTTAAAATAATGCATATTTTCTGTTTGTATTTTGTAAATATAGATTAATACTATTCTATTCCGTTTTTTATTTAATAATAATAATATAAAAAGACGTACTTAGTAGTAATAAACATACTCCAAAATGTGACACATTATACTATACTCATATAATAGAAAGAAAAAAAAATACACAAAAAAATATTTATTTGCGAATTATCGATAACAAGGCTGACATCCCTCAGGGCATAGCATCAGATAAATATCAAGTTAATGTCATTAATGTTGAGTGACACAAATTTCAACCTTATCTCTATGTGTTGAGGTTCAAAGTTATATCTATCGAAAACTAACGCCCTCTGTTGTGGAGTAGCTGAATGTTTTCGAATTTGGAATTTCTGTGCAATGAGAAACAAAACAGCTAATATACCTAGGGATGTTATACTAAAATAAACCGTAACATTGTGCGTTAGGGTACATATTGAAATGCTGAATTTATAACCTAAGTCAGTTTTTACTCAAATTAAGCTGTCCAATCAAAGGCATAGTTTACTTGTAGTGTACTGTATAACTATCGGTTTAAATGTGTGGGTTTGGCGACACTGGTTTTCATAGTAATTATGACATTATAGCACTTCTATTTGTTTTTAATGTTCTGTGCACAAGACAGTGGCTACTTATTTTGTATTCCTTAGATCTAATGTAGGCATTTGAAGCTGTATTTTTATCACCGACCATGTCTTTTTTACAGATCTTACAATCTTTGCTTATATTTTTCAAACATTTACTGAGGACCCATCCACATACATAATTTGCCTGTCCCACATCTTTTGGATCACAGTCAATATTTATTTGAGGCACTACAATTTCTTCACCCTCATTACTCGCAGACTGAAAAAGTAGTGCCTCATCATTGGGAACATTAGATTGTTCTTTTAAAAAGAAGTCTAATGAATGTAACACATTATTGTCATCATTTTCGCAATTACTATTGACCGAGTGTGGTGTGTTAAAATTATTTAAAAGTAATGATTTATAGGCACCCTCAAAGTGAATAGTATTGGGTGCCGTATTGCGTACACCATAACTTCTTATGTTCCCAAAGAAGTTTTCTAATGGGTCCTGATTAAAATTCCGTGTAAGCATGGCATCAAATGCATATTTTTCGGATAGTATTTTCCACAAATATTGTATACCTTCAATGGTACGGATAAAATTACTTATTGATGGTACTGTACAATCAATATAGTAGATTTGATCTTTATTATCTTTTTTACTTTTTAGAAATTTTATAGATTTTAGAATTCGCAAGGCTTCTGTCCATAATTGATGATGAGGTGAATTCTTTCTAACACAACTTTTATATATTTTGCCATTGTTGGGATAAAATGTACTTGCATTTAACGAGTCAAAAAGATTGTCCATAATTTTCGTGAATTTTATAATTTGTCGACATTCCACCGGACACACGCCTCTTCCCGTGAGGTGTTCAGCTGCCACAGCGACGCTGTGGCTGAAGATTTGCACAGCTGTTTTCATCTTCATTTTCTTCATTTTCTCTGTGTATACATGCTCGTCTGTCAATTTTTGAAGGAGTTTCAATTCGCCGTAACTTTGATCCGCTTCGTAAACTTGTTGATAATATTGCCATTTAATGATTTTCTCCACTTGTTCCTCAAAATCAAAATACTTCATGTCTTTAGTCAAAAGATTATTTCTTACGCCTTTAATCAGATGGGGAACATCAAACAACGGAACTATTTGTTTGCCACTTACTTCTATTATACTGTGTCGCCACTCTTTGTTTTGCTGGAAGTATTTTCTTTTTGTTTCTTCAATCAATTTTTTGCTTTGTCTGACTGTATACAGTACGAATGTTCTGCTATTATTGCGTTTTGAGAGATGGAACCTGAAACAACAGCATGCCATTATTTACAATAATGTTAAATAACAAATAAAATTATGTCAAGTTATAATATGATAAATCGTCAATTATATCCAAATTTATATCAAACTATCTGAGCCCGTGACTTCGTTCGCATGGAATTCGAAAAAAGGGCGACAAACTCATTATTTGCGGTTGGTACAGTAGCTGTTTCTAGGAGTTGAACCGCAAAATTAAGTTTGTTTTACATTGTTCATAGAGGTAGCTTTCACAATGTGAAAATAAAAGTAGTCTTAGAAGTGTACCTGTAACAGTTTCAGTTGAAGCTTCTGGAAGTGGCAGGGTCACCTGTGGTAATGAATGATCTAAATCAGGAGCAGGCACAGTGACCAATTGTGTTGAAGATAAATCACCTGCAACAGTGAAAAATTTAAATTATATATGTGGTTACATCAGGATGGGTACCTTAACATTATCCACTATGCAACTATGATATGTAGGGTAAAGCAGCCAGTGAAATTACTAGCATGTGATACTGAAGAACTTATACCTCAAGGTGGTCACCACTTACCATCCACCAAGGGCAATAAAAAAAACTACTACCTACTTACAAAATAACCATGGGGAATAAACTTGCCTTACACAAAACTCGACACATAGTTGCAGTAGCAGATGTGGAGCAAATTAAAGGGAGTTATTAAGGCAGCTTTCACTTACCGTGAAGATGTAGTGTAGGAATAGCCATATAATTTAATCGATTATTCCGATTCTTATCACAATCACGGAAATGAATATCACAGATAGAGACCTTCTTCTTATAATATTCATAGTCTGATGGTGTTTCCAATTTGCCACCAACAATATGAACCCAGGCCTTGAAACGCTCAGGATTTCTTTCCATATGTGGAAATTGGTGGAATATTAAAATAAAGAAAATTATAAAAACTGCTAAAAAAACTAAACTAAAAACTAAACTGAACTAAACTGTTAAATTCACATAAAAATAAAATCATGATAAAATTATTTTGTATAATATAAAAAAAAAACAAAATTCAAACGTCATATTCCTGAATTCTTTTCGGCATTTTAATCAAATTTGTCATACTGCCATCTGCAGGATACTTGAGTAAATATAAATTGCTTAGTAATTTCGGATGGTGTCGTTAGAGAGTGCTATTTTCAATTCAGTGGATGATTTGACAGCTTGTTTTAAGTGTCCCCCCACTGATTACTAACCAGCTGATTTTTTTGTTTTCACTTAGTTAATATTTATATAATTCAACAGACATATTGTCCTACAAATTGCGTAATAAATATTTGAGAACCATCAAATCAAAAAATTTTATCCTTGTTACCTCTGTTAGCTACCACAATCGAGAGTTTCGTACAGGAAGTTATTGGGCGTCTCATCAAAATAAAGCTACTCACGGAAAATTAGCTTGATAGTAATCACTTGCAAAAATGGGCGAAGGATCCTGGACTATAATAGAAGTGCAATAAGAACTCATTATCAAGTAAAAAGTAAATCAACACAATGTCAGTATGTCAGTATTCGTTTTGACATGAATGAATGGTCAATAAATCCTAGGTGAAAATATTATTGTTACATTTTCTTGAATAAGAGTAAATGAAGAAAAATAATGACAGCGGAGGAGAAAAAATCTATCCACAGCCGATTTCAGAGACATTGCAGCACATTATTTTGGAAGTCTTATCTCCAAAGACAGTAAGTAGCTGATCTCGTAGTTTTAAACAAATTGGAAATGTGCCAGTCGTGCGGTAGAGCTATATTTGTATACGTAGTATATTATTATTAGTCTGTGGCTATATGGATAAGATAAAAATATTAAGTAGATACAGGTAAATTAGCTTGGAGAAATTTTTGCATATGTAGTGGTGTGTATATTACTCAGATCTTAGAGCGCGTTTCCACTATATCGTTCTGGCCTATACAAAAATGTTTCGATATCCTAACATTACTATTTAATTTTATACTTATTCCTAGCAACACTCTGATTTTTGTTTTCAATAAAAACAAGTTTTTATTTGGAAGAAAATGGTTTTGACTTTATAAAAAAAAATATATCATTCAATTTCACGTCCTTGAGCAAACGACAAGGCGACTACCGTGAAACAATAAAATATCGTGTCCATAATAATTTGTTTCGTTATTAATATTTGACCATAATAATTACGAAACAAAACAAATGAATAAATCGTCACTTGATAGTGGAAAGTGGAAACACGCACAAAACCAGAATAAACCAGTTTACGCTGTCCGCAGGTGCCACGTGCAGTCTTTTGTCAGTCGCTTGGTACCGTTAGAACATAAAGCACACATTTCATTCAAAAGTTATAATTATTACGTAGTTTAATTGTTAAATATATTCTTTTAATAATAACTTAAGTTTTAATAAGAAAATAAGCACTTCAGGTTTCAAGCAACATATATCGAAAGGCAACCGCTTAATCATTGTTCATGCTGGTGGCTTTATACCAAATGCATTGCTTATGTTTAAAGCCAACCAAAAAAGTGGAGATTACCACGACAATATGAATTATGACAACTATTCAAGGTGGATTCAAACTCAATTAATACCCAACTTACAACCAAATAGTGTTGTTGTTGTTGACAACGCACCATATCATAACTCAATACAAAATCCTGCACCGAATAGTAATTCTAGAAAACAGCAAATGATTGACTGGCTGACATTTAGAAACATTGAGCATTCATCCACGTTGCTTAAGCCTCAATTATATGAACTGATTCTGCAAAACAAGGCGAGATTTGTAGAGTACAAGATAGACGAACTATTACGACAGCACGGTCATACTGTGCTGCGTTTACCACCATACCATCCGGAGTTTAATCCTATAGAAAATATATGGGGGATAGTGAAAACATATGTCGCAAAAAAGAATGTCGCAATGAATATGAATGTTATAATGTCATTAGCTGAAGAAAAAATGAACGCCATAACTGTAGAGGAATGGAGAAAAGTTTGTCTGCATGCTATTGAGGAGGAAAGCAAATATCAGGGTAGAGACGCAGCTTTAGACGCAATATCAGAACGAATTATAATTAATTTAAATAATTCATCTGATGAAAGCGAGGATGGGGATGATTGTGATATGCCTGGGGTTGATGAATTATTAGAATAAAATGAAATGCCATTTTTCCGGCTAGCTAAAGTTAAAAATTCATTTATGGGCCAAGGTATACGCTTTTTACAACAGAATTCCTCATAATATTAAAGAGTTTAGTAGTTCTAAATTTAAAACTTATATAAAAAATTAGTTCAGAGAGCCTATTACAGTATTAAGGAATATATGGACGATAAAAACCCATGGAGGGTTGTCGCGTAAAAACCACAGGACAGTTCTTTGGCATATTACTATAATATAATATGATGTTACATATATGTTTTGTAAAATTAAAACTGACATGATTAAAAAGATGGAGTTTCTTGCCGGTTCTTCTCCGTAGATACTGCTTTCCGAATCGGTGGTAAATGTTAAAAATATACGTACCTAATGACGTTTCAAAAGTGCTTCTAGAAGAAGTCTAATTGAATAAATAAATGTTTGAGTTTTGAGTTTTGAATTAAAATTAAAAAGAGAATCTTGGAACTGTTTAAATTGTGTACTAAAGTTAGTAAATTTTTCATTTTAGTAACATTGTTAATGTAAAAGTTATACGTATGTTAAATGTGCAAATATTAAAATAAAGTCTCATCTTTTTCAGAGGAGAAACACATATAGTTTAATTTAAAATCCCAAATATATATATATATATATATATTATATATATATATATATATATATATATATATATATATATAATAATAATATATATCATAAATATATATATATATATATATATATATATATATATATATATATAATAAAAACTAAAAATAAAATGTTGTTTTTTTTTTTATTTGCTGACCATACACTACTACAAACGCAAAAATTTCTCCAAGATAATTTACCTGTACCTACCTAGATGATATTGCACGCCTCATAAGCGAAGCGTTGAGGTGGGTACTACTGTCACTTCGCGCAAAACATCTGATTTTTCAAACTTAAAATGTCTTTATGTATCATACATTGCACTTGTAAGATAATACATACACACACATATTAAGAAAAAACACTATTTTTAACATTCATGATATTTTTGATGTCATTTTTGTTATTTAAACTAGTTAAAAAACAGTTTAAAAAAGTTCTGTCTTGGACGTCCGTGTGTCTGTATGTGCGGAGGATTTTCTTGTTAACACGATAGCGACCGAAATACTTTACTAATCGAGTCTTTTTTTTTCTCTTACGCTTGAGTATGCTCAGGAATAGAACCCTTTCATTTTTCAGGGTCTGATTCGATGTGGTTTAATTGTTATTAAATAAACAAAAATAATAATTAATAAATAATTATTAAAAAAAAATTATGAGGCGTGCACTTTTGGATTTTCCAAATTATTTTTTATATGCACTAGGTATGTTAGTAGAACTACCTACATAAAGTCCTTGACCGTCTAGTTATTATTAAGAGCAAATATTACAGTAGCCTACTTTTGAAGCGAGTAATACCTTTAAGTTGGAATCCAATTGTATAATCATATCATAATTTAAAAAATTCTTCCCAGACGTAGATGGCGCATGCTAGTAATGGAAACATTATTCGCCCTCTGCCTCTATTCCATATCTGTGTACATCGCGAAGCCTGTGTTCATGACGCCAATCGAAGCGATACCAGAACCACCGCTCACGTCTGCTGACATCATAGCGTCTCTCAACACGCAGAATATACTCGGATATGCGCCTGATGTGCCTCCGTATACGTATATCATGAACAAGGCTGCTGGGCGGTTGGGCGTTGGTATGTTATACGGCCAGTTAGTTGGAAGTTCGTTGGTCGTAGATATTATTATACAAACAGATCTGTGGTTGTAGGCTGAGGTTGTCGGCATTTTAGCAGCGTCTGTTAAGCGATAGTGATTAACTATTTTAGCAATAGTTTGATTATGATATTATGTGCAACATGTTGTAGCATAATAGATTGTTAATCGTTGTTTAGTATCGAACCTAGAATTTCTGATTTTGACTTGAAAGCAAGTAAATTACATTATTTAGTATGCACTTAATAGTAGCTCTCTATTTCGATCTCTATCAAGAAACTGTTCCCTTATTTCATCCGTTCTTCCACTGTCGCTTATTGATGTCACAAAAAGTAAACCACATACATATTTATCAACACAGTAGTTATCTATATATATAAAACTCAAAGGTGAATGATAATATAATAGTGATCTATCAACGCACAGCCCAAACCACTGGACGTATCGGGCTGTTTGGCATGCAGGTAGATGTTAGGACGTAGGCATCAACTAAGAAAGGATTTCCCGAAATTCTTGCGGGAACGGGGAAAAACGGGGATGCACGTACAAAGTCGTGGGCGGAAGCTAGTTATTCAATAATTCTCCGAAAGACATATATGTCGTCAGTACATTAGCCCTGAGTGTTGTTTAACAGCGCGAGGTTTTTCAAAGCTCTTTACAAGTGTATGTACATAATATTATTACCTATTTATTCGGCGATACTATGCTACGTAATGATTCTAAGAACTTAGATATTTGCAGATACAATGAGTGCGTCGACCGAGGATGACCTTAACAATATGCTGTACAATCGGTCTCAGGGTACGCCGATAAATAACCCAATCATATGGGTTATTTGGAAGCTAGAGGTAATGTTTTAAAGACGCAAAATAGACGCCATACCTAGTACCTAACTATATTATATTATCTGTGGACATCGTGCGACATCCAACTCGTGTTTTGAACTTTGAAGTGTCAATAGACGATGCGGGCCATAGAGATGCGGGCTATGTTTTTTTAAAGATCGCATGAGAAACAACTAAATTTTAACATCTTATTTTTAATTTGCGTACCTATATTATAAATGCTATGATCAAATTTTATAACGAAAAAAAACTGAATTGAAAAAACCGAACTTAGGTATTTGCATTTACAATGAATGCGTTTGTTTTTAGTTTTTACCGCCATTCCCATAAACGAAGTAGTCTAACTTTGAACCGTATATTCTTCATTTTGAATCGATATTTAATTATCAAATACACAAAATAACCATAAAGGTGAACAGAATGTGGAGATTCAGCATTCGTAGTACAGAGCGAGCTCGCTACGCAACTAGGCCAGAAAACACAGTGTCTCACAACCCTCACCTGAGAAGTGGTTTCCTGGCCGTCCAGCTTGCTGTCAGCGAAGCACTGCTGGAACATGTCAGTGTTACACCACCTTCATATGAGGTAAATACTTTAGTTTTTGTGTTTGCTCTTCTGTTTTCACCGCTTGCTGATAATATCTGATAGCCTATTTGATATTTGATGCAAGGCATGCATTATTTGGTATTTTAACGGAGAAAAAAGCAAAGTAGGTGAGTAGACGGCGCGGCATGAACGACGTTTCAAATGTTTGCTATTCTTATACAGAAGGCGCTTCAAAACATGTTGAGATATTAACAAAAAGTCATGCTCAAAATATAATACGTAGCTTCTTAGCGAATGCTCTAAACGTAGCTTAGGTATAAATAATATTTTTTGAAAGATTTTTTAAATTAAAAAAAAGAAAGATTGCCGAAACCCGGGATTGAACCGGGGACCTTTAGATCTTCAGTCTAACGCTCTCCCAACTGAGCTATTTCGGCGATGAATACCTACTTGAAATTATCGATTAATTTGTAAGTATAATCAATAATCATTTGTCACAATATTAAAAATAAAACAATCACAAATATACAATACTACCACTACTGTAACGACTAAAGATACAATAGGCTATTTGACAGTATAAAAAATAAATTACTTTTTTGTGTAATCCATACTAATATTATAAATGCGAAAGTAACTCTGTCTGTCTGTCTGTTACTCAATCACGCCTTAACTACTGAATCAATTTGCATGAAATTTTGTATAGAGATATTTTGATACCCGAGAAAGGACATAGGATAGGCTTTATCCCGGAAATCCCACGGGAACGGGAACTATGCGGGTTTTTCTTTGACTGCGCGGGCGATGCCGCGGGTGGAAAGCTAGTCCATATATATATAAGGTTTTTGAAGCGATTTAAATTAATAAATGATATAAATAATAACTTATTTATTTATAAATCGTCGAGAAATAACATCACATTTTTAAAAATTAACACGTGACCGAAAACATCCATGATTGGCTGCACAGAACAGTAAAAACATATAGAAGTGCGATAATGTCATAATTAGTATGAAAACCTGTGTCGCCAAACCCACACATTTAAACCGATAGTTATACAGTACACTACAAGTAAACTATGCCTTTGATTGGACAGCTTAATTTGAGTAAAAACTGACTTAGGTTATAAATTCAGCATTTCAATATGTACCCTAACGCACCATGTTACGGTTTATTTTAGTATAACATCCCTAGGTAAATTAGCTGTTTTGTTTCTCATTGCACAGAAATTCCAAATTCGAAAACATTCAGCTACTCCACAACAGAGGGCGTTAGTTTTCGATAGATATAAATTTGAAACGCAACACATAGAGATAAGGTTGAAATTTGTGTCACTCAACATTAATGACATTAACTTGATATTTATCTGATGCTATGCTCTGAGGGATGTCAGCCTTGTTATCGATAATTCACAAATAAATATTTTTTGTGTATTTTTTTTTTCTTTCTTTTATATGAGTATAGTATAATGTGTCACATTTTGGAGTATGTTTATTACTACTAAGTAGGTCTTTTTATATTATTATTATTAAATAAAAAACGGAATAGAATAGTATTAATCTATATTTACAAAATACAAACAGAAAATATGCATTAATTTAAATCTTGGAACTGCCGTAGGTTTGCTGTATCGGTGGCCTTTGTTAGACCGCTTAGTGCTGTTCGGCATCCAGTTAACTCGTCACGTTGCATTTATCCATTTCTCTTTTAAATTAGCCTCTTTGGGAAATCTATAAATAAATTGGACAAATGAAAGCTAAGGAAAAATAAAATAAAATTTAATATTTATAATGTTTGTCTTTTCTAAAGTATCGATACTGTCGATATGCGCCACAAGCATCACTAAAGCGACATTCGTTTGTTTATTGCAATAATATTCCAGAAAGTCTTGTTTGCTGTTCAATCTATAATAGTACTAATTTCTTACGGCTTAAGGTTCATTTTGACTAGATATTTGTATACAATTTTGACAAATTACGACAAGCGAAGTTATAACATAAAATATAATAAAAATAAGACTTACCGATGGTATGAAATGCCTCCATTGCTGATATTATTTCGTCTGCTATCATTTTTGCACTCTAATACCGAACAACACGTCCTAATTAATGAATAAATATGGAAAAAAGGTTTGACAGCTGACAACCGACTCGAATATTTTTCTGCGCACAACTGAGAGCAAGTTAGGTGATCTTACCTTACCAGTGACACGTGGGCCACGCCCACATCACACTTCTATCTACTTTACTGTTCTGTGATTGGCTGCATCTGCCATGACGTCACAACTGCGTAAATAACAAGTGATCCCAACGTTTACTCACGTCGTTGCTGAATTTCGCTTTTGGTTTTGTTTCTTGTATAACTTATTTCTTGTGATTCAAGGTGTCTGTAATCAGTTTTGTTCTTTATGTGTTATTTTTGTTTGTCATGGAACCTAATTTCAAAAAAGCAGACAGTAGAAATCTACCTAAAGTGGACGCTATAATGGTTGGCATGTTCTTTAAAAACAACCCAGATTTTTACGCTCCTGAATTGAGAAATGTGAAAACAGCTACGTAAGTTAATATTTCAAACGTCACTCATTACCTTTTTAGTTAAATGTACAAACATGAATCACAATAGCACAATAATTATGAAGTATACATTTTTTAGGTTATGCCCTTTGTTTGTAAATAAGCGAGTCATTAACATTAGGTACCGGATGATCAGGCTTAAATTGTGTCTAGTAAAACATACAGACAACACAGAATTGAAGGGTGCAATATGAGTTTGAATCTTTCTGTACATCATCAATTTATATATATCATTATCTAACCTCAAGCAGGTAAGTAATGAGACGATTTATACTATGTATTGCAAATAAAATAAACTGCCTACTAGGTATTCAACACCATACTTACATCGAAGTTGTCTTCACAAAAAATGTAACTGTTTTAATTGATATATCACTTGGATTTCGGCGAGCTAACTGCAACCACTTTCTACGCATTTTTATGGCTTTTGGAGCACATATAAATAGTTTGTCAGGGGTTTTAATAGTTGTATTTCTGCATCCAGAAACTACACACCACCTATAAGAACTCATTTTCTGGTTTTTAAACAGATTAACTTAACTATACTATAATTAAAACAAAAACGAACAATAAGTACTAGGAGCTAGGGCATGCACCCGGGTTTACCCGGTTCCGAAAAACCCGGGTAAACCCGGGTTTTTTGATGATCTTGAGAACCGGGTCTGAATAGTATGAAACCCGGTTCTCCCAGTTCCGACCAAAATATTAAAATATAAAGTTTTATTTATATTTTGCTGCATTATTTTAACAAATTTATTCTATCTGGCAACGTCAGACTCACGTGCATCGCGAATTTTCGTGCCACGCCTCAAGCGTGGCTCTGATTGGTTGTCTAACCTTAGATGCTAGGTTTCCTACGGTTGTTTTACCAAAAAAAAAAAATTAGGCTTCGAAAATGACAAAAATTAGGCTACTGAAATATTTTTATTAGATTTGTCGTGAATTTGAAAAGCTGTTGATTTTACTGTTTCATACCTATAATGATCCAGTCATGTTTTTGTTTTTGATATCAAGCTGAAATTTATATCGAAAACTCATGTCTTCGGTCCCTTGATGCTGTGAAAAAGTCAAACTCCCAGGCAACGCATCAAAAGATACAGCCGTAATGCTGAAAATTTTCGCAAATTTCGACATTCGCATGGGACTCAAAACCTACAGGGTACTTCTCATGGACACAGAGCCTTTAAATTTAGTAACAGTAACGTCTTATAACACAGATAAAGGAAAAATTGCTAGAAACATAAATTTTAAAGTTACAACATTATAAAAAATAGGTTTGTTCGGAGCCCTCGGAGCGCGAGTCCGACTCGCACTTGGCTGGTTTTTTTGCTTTACAGTTTGCAGTTAATGAATAAGGTTTAAGTTCATATGTGATATTATGATAAAAAGGTACTTTGATAAATAAAGAGAAGTATTGAAATTTTGTTTCTATAATAATTTAATACACAAGACACAAGCCGCGTAAAATAAAAGGCCCATCAGGTACTTTAACAGTTACTTTTGTTTAATTTCGTATTTTTTCCGAGGTATTATAAAAGAACCGGGTAACCCGGTTCTACCCGGTTCTGAGGTCGATTTGGAACCGGGTTTCAGAAACTTGGAACCGGACTCGGTTCTGCATGCCCTACAGTAGGAGCAAGTTGATGTTTACGGAGCTGTGACGTCACCATGGTCGCGAGACGTCATATTCTTCAAAATTGTGTTTTGGCGGCATATTTGAATATCATGTTTTTATTTTCCATTTTCACAATGAATAACTACAAAAAATTAAGAAACATGTGTTTTGTGTGCTCTATAAACGTATCTTAATAATTTGAGACAGTTTTCAAAACCTTGTCAAATAGCCTATTTTGGCTTGTCTTTCAAAGAATTAAGTTCAGAATATAATAGTTATGTACTATTCGAATTCTTATGTACTTTTATGGATCGCATTACTTACTGACCTACAATAGCACAATGACATGCTCATATTCATATAGGTAAATCCCTTCAGAAAACTCTGTTTAATTCAAATCACATTCAATTAAAATCCGTAAAATAGTCTTTATTTTCTCTATGTAGCATAAGAGCTAGCGCGCAAGAGCAACTTTTGCCTCCGCAACTATTTCGTCTCTCCCATCAACTCTATGGGCTAGTAAGAAAGTGCGCGCACGTAGCGACGCGACTCCCGGGAGACTTTTTTACTAGCCCATAGAGTTGATGGGAGAGACAAAATAGTTGCGGAGACAAAAGTTGCTCTTGCTCGCTAGCTCTAACTGAATTTACACAGTACGAGCTGGAGAAAACTCTTGAATTTATCAATTTTCCAGTTGCTGGCAAAATAGGCGCTTTGCGTCGAGTTGCTCAAACATTTTTTTAACTTTATCATTTTCCAGTTAAGCTTGGTGTCCATGCCGGTATCACCATTAATGCAAGAGAACAGAGTGCGGCAAGCAATCTCGGGGATTCTTCTGTGCTTTACCCTGGCTTTGTTACCACCAGTTTTGGAAACTCAAGCTCTGGTTGTTAAGGAGACTATCAATAGATTTAAGGTTGGCTTTTCTAAATCTGTGTGAGTTGTAGGTAGTTATTTTTTTATGCTTTAGCTATCTGCTATAATAGAGCTTTTTTACATATTGTATTTTAAGGTGGATGATATTTTTTTTTTTATAAATATTATGTACTACGTAAATCACAAACTTATTCTCGCTGCTCCTATTTTGTTTCCTGTATTTTTTTTGAATACAAATAAAACAACTTAAGTAATTGATTGGTTATTTGTTATTACCATAGTTAGGGCGCTTGTGCACTACAAGGAATTTTACTGTCCGGCATTCCGATTTTTTACGGTCCGGTTTGGCATGAAAAAACCGATGAATTGGCTTGTGCACCTGTCCGTCTTTACTCGGATCAGTGTGGTACAGTTCAAGGAAGATGGCGGTATAATGCTATCATAAATGATTGTTTTTGCATTTTACAAGAAACGAGTAAAAAATATAGAAGATGAAATATTATATTACTTCGTTATAATAAAAAGTAAAGTTCCGTAAGAGATTTAAAATGCGTGTTTCACTTATTTATTTTAATCGGTGACGAGGAGCTAAAGCTATTCCCACTTGAACTTTAACTTACCAACACTTACTTAGATAATAATTATAGGTCAATGTATATAAAAATAACAATACCGACTTTTCAAATCACATTGCCAGCTAAAAGGAAGTAAAACAAGAGCTTGCTTTCAATTGGCATATGCTGTAAAAAGAGTAAAATCCAAGCAAGTGGGCATTCGAAAACAATTATATCTACAGCGACTCGTAGACACAAAAAACCATCCGGAATAGGGAAAAGTGAAATGTCGGACAGTAAAATTACGTATAGTGCACAAGTTAGCATTTAGATTAATGGCGTGCCATACCGGACCGTAAAAAATCGGAATGCCGGACAGTAAAATTCCTTGTAGTGCAAAAGCGCCCTTAATAGGATTAAAATGTGTACATAATTATTTTTATAATCTTTAGATTACCTATACTCCAAAAATTGTGACAAATCCTTTGCATGTTGAGATAAATAATCGAACTTCTACTTTCACTCACTATTTACTCCTACAAATGTTGCATTATTAGCGCGCCCTCCGCCTCCGCAACGTGGCCTACTCATCCATGTATCTCGGCTGGCTGGTGTACGCCTACCTCACAGTTCTACCTGTCTGCCTGCTCGGTAGCACGTGTCTGCTGCTGATCTTCAGGTGGATCCACCTGCTGTACAGCTTCGTGATACTGCTCGCGTACGTGTCGGTTATGATCATGTTGGCGATGATCATGTCTATGTTTCATGATACAGGTAAGTGTACCTACAGATGTTGATATATTATACAAACCAAGAATCAATTCATAAAAGCTTTATATGTGTACTTGAGAGTCGCGGGTTTTTCACACGGGTGAATAAAGTAATTTTTTGGTGTATTCCTAAGAGAGAAAAATGTCATTACTTTCATTTTTGTACAATACTGTTGCAGATTATTTTGATATATGTTGTAGGATTAAGTGAACGTTTGCGAAAAAATTGTATAATTTAGAACATCTCATTAACAAAACCTCTAAAATGATCATTGTTTTAACTCAATTAAAAACTGAAAAATAATATTTAGATTTTAGAATGATTTCACCTTTAACGCAACATTTACAGCGTGGGTGGCAATCGTATGGACGACACTGTTCACACTGATGCAGATGTTCGTAGCGGAGCTGATCATCCACCACCAGATCGACTCGGCGCACCCAGCGCTTACCTTCCTCCTGCATGTGATCATACCGCCCCTGGGGCTGCACCACGCTATGAATGAGTTCGCTTTGCTGCAGACTGGACGTGAGGAATAAATCAACTTAGAGCTTTTGATAAGCATACGATAATAATAATCTATTATTATTATCGTATAATTTTATTGTAATATGTACATACAATACGTCACACTTGTTACAATAAAATTTATAACTACTTTTTTAACTACTATGGAATGATTTTGATACCAGCTAATTGCCTTGGCAATTAAACGCGGGTAAAAGCCCACAACAATCAAGAAAACACATAATTAGCTTCATATCATAAAGGTCGATATTAGCGTAAAAACAAAACAAAAAATCCGATCTTTTCTTTGTTAAAACTTTGTGTAGGTACAAAATTAATATTACATTTTCAGAGGAAAACCACTGGGAGGGACAGTCGATAATATTTACGACGTTCTTTTGGCTCTTCTTGATAGCCGCATACTTCAGCGTGTTGATGTTATTGCAGCGCACGGTAAAACAGATAGCAATAGGTGGAGAAGTGTCATGGAAGACGGTTCTGTTCAAGAAAGTTGAGGTAGATATTGAATCTCTATCTCAAAAAAAAATTTTACAACAGTCTATAAAAGTTGTGGAAAAGTACGCAGAAAGCTTGAAAATTTAATCACATTGAATTTTATGCGCTTAAAAGTCGTTTCAAAGACAAAAAAGCATCAGTTAAATTAAAATACTTTTGAAACATTTATGTCGTTTTATTTAGGATGTAAACGTGCTGCATAAAATTGAAAATCCGACTGGCAGGGAACGGGACAAATTGCAAGAGGTAGACGAATTAGTAGCGAAGGCTATTAGTATGCGTAACGTGTCCAAGGTACATTTTACATTTACATAGGCATATAATATAATTATCTTGTAATATAGGTACATATGGTCATAATGTTCTTCAAATTGTCCTTTTTAGAGTATAATGGATCGTCCAGTACTAAGTAATATAACGTTAGATATTTACCGGGGCGAGTTTACGATTCTCCACGCAGAACTCATACAAGTGAAAATGATGACCACATTTGAAGATCTTATCACGGGTAAGAAGTTTATATGCATCATCAAGACTTATTCTTCCCCTCTGCATGAACATAGGCTTTTTATGGTTTAGTTTATAATCACCACGCGGACCACGTGCGGTTTGGTAGATGTCACACGTTTCCTCACAATTCCTCGCACTATTTTCCGAAGACTAGGTAATGATGTCAATAAATTGAATTTCATAATATCAAATCGATATCAAAAGTAGATATCCAAGGAAATCATCTACATATAGGTATATTTTGCTTCGGTAATTTTAAACAATTTGCTTTAGGATTGACACTTCCCGACAAAGGCAGTATTAACATCCTCGGTGAAGAGCTAAGGCCTGGATTGAATCTAATGTCAATGCAGACAATGATGGGCTATTGCCATCGCAGTGAATTTCTTATTGATGATCTGACGGTGGAAGAGCACTTTATATTCTTTGTTTCTGTAAGCACTCAATTTATAAATTATATTTATACATTCAGTAGCAATAATTGCGAACGATTTACCAAGTTCTGAATTTTATTAATTTTGACTGTCTTGTCCATCTTTTTATATTTTAAAATGCTTCAGCGAGCGTAGTGTATAAATTAAATTATTTTTCCTAATTAAGGAAGTTTGGTCGTTCATCGATTAAAAATAAACTTCTATTTTGTTAACTAAATAAATTATATTTGTATATTTCAAAGCTCTGTCTTTGGAACGAAACAAGCCAATACGTGTCGGAGTATGGACATTTGCGATCGAAATATCTCCTCAAAGAGTGCGGTTTAGAGGGAGTGAAAAGGGAGTACATACGGAATTTGGACGGATATTATAAAGGACAACTGTGTTGGGCGATTGCAATGCTTTTGGAGCCTAGGGTACCTCCTACACTCTTTTATCAGCTTCACCTGTATGTTTGTGCCTATGTAATTGTTTCTATAGGCTCGATATTAAACCCAGTTTAAAGTTGAAACGAACATGTTTAATTAAAACTTTGTACTCTAACGAATATCAAGGAGTGGTGACATTACAATAATTTCATGAGTTTATAATAAGCTTGTTATAAGTGTTTGTACAAATTAACTTAATTTTGCAGATAATTATAATACCTCATTTCACTGGGGATCCACATTATACAGCGGTTATCAAGGACAAAATTATGGTACATCTTATCATTATCATTTTGTTTGGAAAAATAAATTGTAAACTTTCATGAATAATTTTATATTAGTTAGTTACGTTACAATTTCTATTCTTCTTTTTAAATTTTAATGTTTTAGCTATATAGGAAATACATCACTTTGATAAAAGTTAGTTATGCAAGTGTGTATATGGAGTATGCAGACCGTGTGTTTATTTTTGACAATAGAGCTTTGGTTTTTGGCGGCACTCCTGCTTATATGTTTTTCAAATACGGTAAGAATAAATGCATGATACTTATACATAACACATAGATTAACTTTGTTAGTAAAAGTATTAAAGTTATATGATGAGTAAAAAAAAAGATATAAGTACTTCGGTACAATATACTCATAACCATAAGTATTCGATTTTTGTCTGTTATATCACTACATAGTATAAAACAAAGTCGCTTTCCCTGTCCCTATGTCCCTATGTCCCTATGTCCCTTTGTACGCTTAAATCTTTGAAACTACGCAACGGATTTTGATGCGGTTTTTTTTAATAGATAGAGTGATTCAAGAGGAAGGTTTATATGTATAATAACATCCATTAAATAGTGGAGAAGTACTGTTATTTTTGAGGTTTCTAATGTGATGTCGTAAAAAATTACATTTTTTCCGCTTACATTGCAAACGCAGGCTGAACCCTACGAGTTTTATCAAAATAATGTACTAAGTATTATACACATTGAAAAGGTCTACATAAAAGTCCGCGATGGTATATGTCTATCTCTTATGGATAACCCACAATAACTTTTTTTTGTCATTTACTTTTTACGACAAATAATGGCTAATTTTCGATGCGATTTTAACCAATACAGCATTAATCCTTAGCCAATTAAATACCTTGAATACGTTGTTCATTTAATATAGATCTATATGACCCTTTACACCGTATGATTTAAGTGAATATTTTCGAAGATATTACAGATTTCAAAATTGCGGGACGTAGCGTTTGCGGCGGTACCGGCCGGCCGCCCGGCTATCTATTTTATACACGTGCGAAGCCGGAGCGGGCCGCTATGTTTTTATATACAACGTTCACAGTTTTTCTGTAGTGTATTTAGTATCAGCATTGCACCCGTGCGAAGCCGGGGCGGGTCGCTAGTTATAGATATAGATAATAAATGATACTTTATTTCAGGTCGAGAATACAGACTAAGAATAACATTCAGAAAGAATAGATACACGGAAGGGAAGGATGAATTATTAGATAAAGCATCAGAAGTGGGAGCTACTGTGAGGGCCCATTTGGGTACCTTACTGATATTGCGAGTTCCTACACGACCTACTGGGAAAGTAGCAGATTTTGTTAAAACCCTAAATGATAATGCGTCTCAATACGGCATTCTATCGATTTCGATTAGCATTGCTGATTCGGAGGAAGTCTGTAATAGGTAAATATCTCTGTCAGCTATACATGGCATGATAGGTGGGCAGGTATGACATTTTTTGTAATACAAATTGCCAGACATTTTATAGACAGCCACAAAATTACATATACATTAAGATAAGTATTTGCCTGAAACTATCATCCCTTATTAAGGATTGAAGTAGAAAGTAAAAAGGTAAAAAAATATTTGCCTTAAATTAAATTTAATAAATATTACTATTTTTATTGTAACTATTATAATTAACATTACTTTACAGAGCTATCTTTGAATCTCGGGCTTCGATACATGGAACACCCGAGACTCACGAACTTTCTAGAACAGCTCTAGCACATCTAATGGGTAAATAAAGAAATAACCACATTCTTATAAAATAAAAAAAATCACTAATAGTTGTTTTGTTTGAATAAAGCATTTTCAGACTAGTGTTTGAAATATATTTAAGAAATATTTTCTTTCTCATTTTAGATGAAAATCCTGAAAGAGAAGATGTACGATTTAAGAATGTTACTCATTTGACGTACATTGGACAAAAGTTCACTTCGTTTTATCGACACTATCGAGTTATTTTAGTCAGCACGGTAATATACTTTTATGTTATTACTATAATATCATTAAAGTTTTAGTAATTTAATTTTATAATTTCTTGCTATAATGCATGCCGACATAACATGAGCTCTACCTTCAAAAGATTCAATTTATTCGGCCACTAGAGAAAGTGATTTAGGATTACAGATTCTTTGTAGGCCCCGGAGGTTTTTTGGAGTTACACAGTTAAGTACAAAATTAAAACATTTTTTTGACTTACAGGTGTTGTCTGCATTAATTGCTGGCGTGTTCATCGGTCTATCATTGTCGCAAGTTCTGACTGATATAGAACACGATCGAGTTGCTAAAAAGATTCTGCACGGTGATGTATGAATAACTAGCTACTTTTAAATTAATAAGCATCTACATTTATAATATGACTACCTATGCCCCGCGGTTTTACCCGCATTGCTTTGGTCTTAGTGTGATGATAATATAATACATGAGTATAAGCTCTCTCACTAAATGGCCTATCAAACACTCATGATGAATTTTTCAAATCGGACCTCGTAGTTACTGAGATTAGCCCGTCCAACCAGACAAACTCTTCAGCTTTAGTTATAATACTCAAACTCGTAACAATGATATTGCAACTAGTGTATGTATTTTCCATTTTAGATTTTAACAGTGGAAGCGTTGGAACAGAAAACGACATTGGTATTACAATCTGACAATTCAAGCGCCGCCCAATCGATAGCCAATGCGTTAGTCAATTTATTTTTTGACATAGAAATGTATATTTTTTCTATCATACGGGTTTTTAATATTTCAAATATATTGTCACAGATACGTGTTATCCGAAACAAACGCAACGGAAAAAGAAATTGAAAATATGGCCTACACCGCTCTACAACATACAGAAGTAAATATAAATTTTATTTGTCTGAAATTGTTGTTCATTTATCATATTTCAAAATTAAAGGCTCAATAATTTTGTAACAATTTAAATTATCATTTTAAATTTTAGAGTATCTCGGAATATCTGGTTACTAGGGCCATAGACTCCCCCCAGCATTATGTTTACATGTTCGCTTATGGAATGGAAGTATCATCCATTAGTGACATAATATCGGTAAGCTACTATTGTATCGTATTTAAATCGTCCATATACCGTAATTAGTGTATACTACTTTATAATTTATTGTTAGGCTTAACAACCTGGTTACGGTAAAAAATGTCACATAGCCTTTCACCTTTGCCCTGTAAAAGACTCCATTTCATCAACCTATTTTTCACATTTATGAAGGAAACCTATTGCAATAATTCAGACATATCTATAAATATGCATTATGCACCTCAGTTTATACAATAACAGCTCTACCTATAGAATGAGTAACTTCATAAAACATTCCAGATAAAAGTATTATACAGTCCAATACATTACGACCACGGAGCGGCTGCGCGATCTTTAGCTCGCGTCTACATGGCGCTGATGAGGCATTATACCATGGCTCCGGACTCCACTATTCAGGTCACTGATGACCCACTAGCGTTGGATCTTACTCCAGTGAGTATAATTAAGATTTTAATTAGTTTTGCCTACCTAGGTACTATTTAGGCCGCCGGTGACCGGTCGTACTGGAAATCCTTGAGGGAGGCCTTTGTCCAGCAGTGGACGTCCCACGGCTGAAACGACGAACGACGACGACCTACTATTTTGTTTTGTGTAGAACGCACACTAACATATTATTTAGTTGTGTGCCTGTACCATCTAAAAATATTTAAAATAAAGAGAAGATTTTTGAAGTGAAAACTTCTTTAGCGGCGTTGAGCACTTTTTCTGTAATGGGTATAAAATCTTAAACTCGCGTCAGGACACGTGACCTGATCGAAAAAGCGTAAGACGGATGGATATCAAACATGCTCAACGTTAATAATCAAGTTTTCACTTCTGCCGGCTCTCCCGGAGTGCAACCCGTCTTTTTTTTCTGTAAGATGGTACAAAGTTATTTTTAAAATAATAACTGTGTTAATAGGCCTTACCATTTTCGATTTCAGTGGGTAAAGTATGCAGAACACCCGCCTATATTTATTCAATTTCTGCTGATTCTTACAATATCACACATGATAATGATACCATCTTTGGAGAGCGGGTTTATAAGACATACACAGGTACTGTTACTAATGAAAATGTTTTTCGGATTTTTTTCTTTCCAATTAGCTAAAAAAATTTGCGCCAGTTAATTTTTGAAAAATGACCACGTATAGTCACGAATTTACCGTCTCTCTCCGTGGTAAATTATATCGATGGCTTTCTGTCGCCTGACTTGCCAAAAACGTGTAACAGATAGACGCCTTTAGACGGACACACATATTTGTTCAATAAATAATAAACAATAATCTATATTTATAATATTATAAAGCTAAGTTTGAACGCGCTAATCTCAGGAACGACCTTACCGATTTGAAAAATTATTTCGGTGTTAGATAGCCTATATATCGAGGAAAGCTATAGGCTATATTATAATATCATCACGCTAAGACCAATAGGAGCGGAGCAATGTAGGTAAAACCGCGTGGCACAGCTAGTTATAGTTATATAATATTTCAGTGCTACACTATAAACTTCTCTCCACTTCGCTACTGGTTCTCAATGTTTCTATGTGATCTTATTCTCTATTGGATTCTTGTGGCTGTGATGTCGGGGGCAATTGTGGGAATCATGACTTTAGTGGCTCCCTTCTATTTTGGAGTGTCTGATATTGGTAAGTGTAGCAGCTTTTAATGAAATCATTAATGATTAAAAGAGAAATGATGACTCAGCAGTCGAAATCGTAGTAGTACGATAAAAAAACATAATGTTGTTTAATATTTTCATACGTCAAACATCAAACAGAGCTATGATTATATTTGCAGCAATAATAACAGTAATATTGGCGGTATATGGAATCGGTTGCATACCTCAAGCCTATCTATTTAGCTTGGGCCCACGTGCTGCGCTGAATTCCATGATTTTCATAATGGTGAACATCGTTTTTGGTAAGATTCGATTTTAATTATTGCTACGTAGTTTTATACGTTTTTAGTACTTAGTATCTAGGTAGGTAGATATCTATCTAAATATCTATCTATATCTATTTTGGGCCGTAACTTCACAATATACAGATACATACAGTAAGGAAACTTCATACAAAATGTTCTAAATGGCTCCCCCCCCCCCATCAAGCGTGTTTACGAGGGTATTGAGGGGGATCGATAGTAGCGGGTGACACATCCACAGATTTTGAATGACAAAGATACATAGTATAGAAAAAAGTTTAAAGTGATGTCATTTCACATTAAATAAATATCGATTGTTTCAGTTTGTAGCCCTTTCAATAAATATATTTGTAAATACCGTATCTGACTACAAGTTAAAAAGAGACTATTTTTTAATTTATAGAAATTTAAACAAGATTTTTTTAAGGTTTCCATTTTTTTAGATTTTCGTGCTCTTCGTTAGATTGCGTAAAAAATAGATGCGATCTTTAAACAGACTGGACTCCTAATAGGTACTATTTGTAGCTATCATTTTGGTAGAAAATATGTCAACATAATTTAAAACTCATACTGCCATATCTCTATAGATATGGCAGTATGAGTTTTAAATTATGTTGACATATAGATATGGCAGTATGAGTTTTAAATTATGTTGACATATTTTCTACCAAAATGATAGCTACAAATAGTACCTATTAGGAGTCCAGTCTGTTTAAAGATCGCATCTATTTTTTACGCAATCTAACGAAGAGCACGAAAATCTAAAAAAATGGAAACCTTAAAAAAATCTTGTTTAAATTTATGTGCATAATTACGTACCTAAATATTAGGGAAGAAAAAGATAGATATTATTATAATTATTGTATTTTTATCGATACGTGACTTTACCACTTTGTCAAGCACTAAGCCTGTCAAACTATTTTCTTTTTCATCCTAAAACAAAAAGGTGGAGGTTCTATGCTCGTATAATAATAATTGCACGCCTCATAAGCGAAGCGTTGAGGTGGGTACTACTGTCACTTCGCGCAAAACATCTGATTTTTCAAACTTAAAATGTCTTTATGTATCATACATTGCACTTGTAAGATAATACATACACACACATATTAAGAAAAAACACTATTTTTTAACATTCATGATATTTTTGATGTCATTTTTGTTATTTAAACTAGTTAAAAAACAGTTTAAAAAAGTTCTGTCTTGGACGTCCGTGTGTCTGTATGTGCGGAGGATTTTCTTGTTAACACGATAGCGACCGAAATACTTTACTAATCGAGTCTTTTTTTTTCTCTTACGCTTGAGTATGCTCAGGAATAGAACCCTTTCATTTTTCAGGGTCTGATTCGATGTGGTTTAATTGTTATTAAATAAACAAAAATAATAATTAATAAATAATTATTAAAAAAAAACCGGCCAAGTGCGAGTCGGACTCGCGCACCGAGGGTTCCGTACAAACCTGCAAGGTTTGTTACAGCTTAAAGGTATTATAGACCTGAGTATTTGGTATGAATTTCAATTTAATACCTCTACGCGTTTATGAGGAAATGGGTAGTAAGTTTAAAATTATTAAAAAAATATATATTATGTGATGTAACTAAAAATTTATGGTTTTCGTAATTTTTCCTTTATCTATGCTATAAGACGTTGCTTCGTACCAAATTTCAAGATTCTGAGTTCACGGGAAGCACCCTGTAGGTTTTGATTCCCTTGCAAGTGTCGAAAATTTGCGGCATAAACGGCTGTATCTTTTGATTGCGTTGGCTTAGAAGTTTGATTTTTTCACAGCTTCAAGGGACAGTAGACCTGAGTAATTGATATAAATGTCAGCTTCATACCTCCACGCGTTCCTGAGAAAAAGGGTCTTGACAGACGGACGGACGGACAACAAAGTGATCCTATAAGGGTTCCGTTTTTTCCTTTTGAGGTACGGAACCCTAAAAAATTATGAGGCGTGCACTTTTGGATTTTCCAAACTATTTTAATTTATTTTTGCATATTTGGTGTTTTTTAATTTAATTTAATTTATCGTTTTAAAAATAATTTTGTAGGTATACCTACATACAAGTATTGTTAATTCTGGTTTAAAATAATTATTATTGAATATATGTATCATACAAATATCAAGCATTATAAATAATTTAGGTACATTAAATAGCCTTCGGCGTCCATAACAAAACAAGATTTCGAAATATAGCACTGAAAAAAAAGTATTTACTTTTACAAGGTATATTTATTCGGATTGTTTCTTCTTGTAAATTCATATTTAGGCTAAGTACACCATTTTTGTATTTTAACGGGTTTTAATCTCAAAATTACCAAAAAATCATCTGTGAAAAAAAGCAAACAGAAATATACAGGCCGAATTGATAACCTCCTCCTTTATTTTTGAAGTCGGTTAAATATCAAAAAGGTAACAGCCCTATAGCTATAATAGTGCTTAAGTCATAATTTCATCGCAGGGGCTTAGTTTCCTAACTGTATGTACGTATATATCTGTCAACTGTGGTAACTTCGCCCTATGCTAAATTGTACACACACACGGCCTAAGGTGGAGCATACATTACCTACTTACACAGTACGTCTTAACCTTACCTTGTATATATATTTTTTCTCATAAGTAATATATTTTTATTACATCAATAACTATAATCAAATTGCTGTTTCAGGTGAAACTACAGTATTAGCTAAATTGTTTTACGGCAATGCCCTTGATTATGCCTTGAATTTCCTAAGTTTCTCACCGCAATTCAATATGGCGTACGCTTTAATTAAGATCAAGAAAATCTTTTTATATAATATCGAATGCAATATATTCAAACGGCGAAATCTCTGCTCGTCGAAAACTCTCCACAAATGCTGTCGTAAGTAAACATTTTTTAAAATTGAAACTTCTTTAGACGCGTTGAGAGTAAAATTTCAATGTTGCGTCCTGGCAATACCGCCACGTAATGGAGTGTGGCGACGATTTTGGTATCTTGCCAAAAGAAGTTTCACTTCTGACACGTGTGCTCGGCACTCACGCTCTTTTTTTTTCTTTCCCTGACGGAAGTACTACGAAACACAGAAACACTACTGAAACTAAGGTTATTTATGTAGTATTGTTCTACAGCAAAATGCGGCGTCTTGCAGCAATGTTTCTCGAAGCAGTATTATCTCCAAAACGCGCCTGGAGTCCGCATGGAGATATTTGCTATGTTCTCTATAGCCATTGTTTTCACAACTATTCTGCTTATATGGGAATATAAATATATCCAAAGGTTCTGCTCTTATGTTATATGCAAATGGATATATCTTGATAAAAAGGAAACTAGTGTGGAATCGTTGGGTGTATTACAAGAAAAGGAAGATGTCGTGAATAAAACTATAGAGATGAGATCTAAAACATGTTAGTTTCACTCATTATTATTGTAGTTAGAGAAAGGCCAAAAGAAGGTCTGATAATAAAAATACAAATAATCCATGTCTACACCTACACATAGTCATACCTATTTATGGAAAGAGTTAAAATATTTGATGCTAAATTCTCAAAACTTCTAGTTTAATTACGATTTACGATGTTTGCTATCCGTATACTTATTATAGGTACCTTTATTTAATTAAATAATTACTATAGTATGTTCCTAGTGCAGGCGGAAATTCGTACAATGACCTAACAGGGGTAACCAACCTTTGTGTAACCTGAGAACATTATTAAAGGGTGAAAGTGAAAGTGAAAATCTTTATTTCAGTAACCTACATTACATAACACTTTGACTTTGACTTGATTATATCTAACTTACTTTGCAGTAAGCTGTAGGTATGACACAATTTACAACAAAAAAAAATGTTAGACCACTTCTGCTCTTAGGTTCTAACTTCTAAGTGTTTTATAATAAAAATAATAATAAATATTTTAGTAACATCTTATGAAATTAGTGAATTACCAGTGAACTAAATTAGAAAAATACCTCATCCAGACAATATGTCAAAACAAGTTTGTTATCTCTGAACGACCGCGTCGCTCACCTCACCTTGTACCATGAAAAGCGGTACGATGCGTAAACGATAAAGTAGTGTATGAAGAGCGATAGATATCGTTTTATTTTGATGATAACATAATACTTCGTGTCATTGTACGAATTTCCGCCTGCCCTAGGAATATACTATATCTAACTATGAATAAATTTCAAAAATGTAACTGTCCTTTTTAGCAATCAAAAGGGACACGTTCGGAGAGTATCTTCTCGCGTCCAATGTATCTCAACTACACTATGGGAAGTACGTGATCAAACATATTAATTTGGGGATTGGCAGGGGTGAAGCATTGGCATTATCTGGTTTACTCCATCATGGAAGACTGAAGCTTTGCGAGTTACTGGCTGGTAAGAATATAATATTTATATTTTTTCCGATTTCGTTAAGTACTACAGCTACCTACATCGGTCAGATTTTGTCAGAGAATTTTTAACTATTATTTAGTTTACCTACTACCTAGGTAGTTTTTCTTTCAGGCTTAAAATTGCCCAACGAAGGCAAACTATGGAGCATGTCAAAATGGAGTTTGGATAGAAATCCATATCAGGTAATAAACATTCAGGCCCAAAAGCCTAAGCTATCAATTTAACGGCTAATTAAGATAGTTGGTTGGGTCACGTACAAAATAACTATTATATAATTAACTATTATATTACAGTATAGTCGTCAAATAAGCCTAAGTTGTCGCCACAACCCTCTGCCTCATTGGATGACAGTGTACGATGCGCTGGCTCTCATAGCAGTGCTTCGTGGAGTGGCAAGATCGGACGTGAGGAAGGAGATTAGCAATTATATTGATGCGCTTGGTAATATATTCTTTCACGAATTTGATGTTAATTACCTTAGTATCAAGTCATTTTTATTCTCATAACAGATAGGTTTTTTTAACTGATGCGACGTTCTCAAAATCGGCAGGAGTTCTGAATTCATAATTTGTCTTGTTTTTTAACCTATCCTGCTCGAACCTCTGTTATTAAGAATTTCACCTATGACATTACGCTCGCATAATTTCATATTTTATCTAATGGTATTTCGACATTTCTATAACTATAAGTACCTACTAAGTAGCTTCCATCGCGCATCCTCAACGATAAGTGACAATATTCAGCACGTGCATCTCTTACCAAATCTCTATATTCCAGAATTGCACAACTTCACATACAAGCTCATACAATACCTGGAACCCAACGAACAAACGCGCATACATTTCGCCGCTGCAGTCATTGGAGCCCCTCCAGTTATAATCCTGGATGAATGTACGGCATACCAGAAGTACTCCGTGCAGCGAGCTATGTACTCAATCATCCATAAGTTGAGGAAACGTGGACATGCTATACTTGTCTGTTCTAGCAGGTGAACATATTACAAAGGAACTGTTTTTGCGTTTTGAGATTTATAAGAAAAAAAAACTAGTGTTCACGAGAAACATCAGACAACACTTAGTTAGGTACTGCTTATTGGGAAAGATTATCATTATTTATAAGACTATGCGTCGATTGCGTAAATCGTTCAAAGTTACTTACTGTTTGATAATTAAAATTTTATGTCTTCTACTTTATACCATCACTCCTCTGAACGTTTTCCTCACAGTTGAATTCTAAAGTTAGTAGGTATTCCGTACAGGCTGGGCAGGAAAAAATATTGTTTCTTATTTTCACCAGTGTTGAAAGCCACATGCCGATCACGAATCGCCTCGCCATATTCGTGAATGGCGGCATCTATGATATAGACTACGTGGACAATCTAATAGAGCGGTATAGCGATAAGGGGTATACCGTAGTGGTACATCTAAAGAATGAGATCAACGTCGAGAGAATGTTCTCGAAATATTTCAAGATGTTTATAATCAACGACGTAACTGAGGTATTTTGGCTTTGATTTACCATTTATGCCTCGATAGCCAATTTCTAATCCCACTGCAAATACCTGATGAAATTTTAAGTGTTTCACCACAATATACAATTAGGAAGTCCTACACGTTGGCGGATGTCACATCTGCATGAGCATTTTGGTTTTTGGATATGTCGGTTTGCTGTGGACTAAAATGAGAACTGTATAAATAATTATTTACCCCGGTCATACCTTTCATTGATACAACCGAGACCTGTCTTATATAGAAAGAAAACTGCGAATTTTGTTACTTTAGCAAAATAATGTGCCATGAATATGTATCATATTTCTCACATTAAAATACATTTCTATGTTATATTGATATTGTTATTTTCACAGGTGCTCGCTAATGTTCAAGTTTTAGACGCTGATTTGACTTGGGCAACGATTTTTGAAAAGATGGAAAAGCTACAAGCTGAAAACCATAATGTGTATTCATATGTTGTGTCGTCTGTGCCCATAGACTACATATACAATAGCATATTAAGCAGTGTGTCTGGCCAAATGGATGATGTGGAACCAAAGTCTATCTTTACTAAGTATTTGTGCCAATCAAAGCCAAAGAAAAGGCCAAATAAACAAGCCCTGGCTAAGTTAAGACCATTTGAAAAGAAGTATTCCATAACCAAGCTTAAAGAGTTGCCATGGTCTGTTATTTTCCACAGATAAAATATTTAATGGTAGCCACAGATTAAAAAAAATAATATAAGCTTTATGACGTGAAGCATGTTAGTTGGCATTGTTAATATATTTAATGATATTGTAAAGAAGTAAAACATATTTGTTTTTAAATTTAATTTATTTTGTAAAAATAAGCGTGAGGTTAGGCAAGAATAATATTGTGTTAATAAAGCAATTTTGCATACAATAATACAGATATTTTATTAAAATAATACTAACACCCTTATTATTAATGCATGATAAGCTATTTTAAATAAATACCTACCCTTAAATATACAATTCTTCCTCCACTGACAGTATAACAAAAATCTGATGGTAAAATCAGATTTATGGCACAATTGGACATAACGAGGAACAAAAAATATAAACTTAAGGCACACTAAAATACAAAAGATACAAAATCTAGCTTCAGACAAATGTTTTTTATAATACCCTAATAAAAATAATACTGCATAATTTTTATCCTATCTTGTTGTATCTTTTAGTGCTATCACCTAAGAAATAAGTTTGTATAATCTATACATATAATAAATCTGTAGAAGGGTCAATTCTGTACATTGAAAATATTGAAAAAATAAATAGCAGGGGGTGTTACTGGATCGATACCAAACCCAAATATGTGATTAAAAAAATTTTTGTCTGTCTGTCTGTCTGTATGTTCAGGCATCACGTGAAAACTAACGGTTCGATTTCGATGAAACTTGGTATAATTATACCTTATTATCCTGGGCGTAAAATAGGATACTTTTTATCCTGGAAAAATACGTAGAAAAAAAATAATCTTAATTTTTCAGTTTTATCCATAGACGTTCTGTAGAACCGCGAACACACGTTGGGTATTATTATAGGCCTAGCCGTATTTGGGTCCAATAGATATTTATAAGATGTTAGTGTCAGAGTTACTCAAAATGGAGAAATAAACCATCCACGCGAAGACCGACATCCGCGCGGACGGAGTCGCGGGCGGAAGCTAGTAGAAAATATATAGCAATGATTAAGAGTTAACACTTATGTGAGCAATGCACCAAAGCCAGTATTAGAATTGTACTAGATTGTAAACTATCAATGCTACATAGACCATAACCATCTAAATATATTATTTAATCAAATAGTGTTACAAGTACTGAAAAATACATCTACATAAATATGACTAGAAGGAAGTAATATGACAAGATATAAAAATTCCCTTTGACTATATGGGAATCATCTCATTTGATGATTCAACAACTATACGAAATTATTTAATAAGTTATTTCTTATTAGTAATTAAGTTAAAGAAAATAATACATCCACTGTCTCCATTACTTTTTGAGAGAACTGACTAGTCTTGCAAAGTTATTTGAAATGTTCCAATGCTAAACAGTGTAACTCACACTGTTAAAATATAGAGATCCTACCAAATATGACCACTATAGGTAACACACTATTCAGCCTAATGTAATGTAGTATGAGACCTATGTAACTCAGCATTAGAGCCCCTAGCGTGAGCCATCATATTCTCGATTCTATTGGTTGTCTCACGAACCATAGAGAAATCAGACAAGTCTGGCAGATCAAGAACAATATGAGCAGAGAGACGTTTGTACACAGAATTTGTAACTTTTTTATTTCTTCTAGTCTCCTCATATTTTAACTGTTGTTTTAAAAATATAGCCTGCTTCAACATATCTTGAATGTTCTGGAAGCTGGTTGCAGCAGCGTCCATGGATTTTACAGCACTGAAAAGATTGTAGAGTAAAATAAGCAATCATTTACCATACAAAATTAAATACAATTCAATTAATTGAACAAACACATAAAAGAAACATCTACATATAAAATAAGTGGTCTTATTGCTTATCTTTGCAAGGCAAACTTTCAATAGAATTGTTTTATAGACTAGCAATAGATTACATGGTGTTCAAATTAAATCTGAGTAAAAGTAAGAAAACAATCAAGTGCATTTATACAATAAAAATACAGTTGATTTGAATCTGTTAGAAATTTGATAAAGATTTTAGCAAATTTCATATAGGAGTAGTACCAACACAATGGGTAGAAGTAGATATATGATATTACTAGCTTTCCGCCCGCAGCTTCGCCCGCGCAGTCAAAAAAAACCCGCATAGTTCCCGTTCCCGTGGGATTTCCGGGATAAAACCTATCCTATTTCCCGGGGTAAAAAGTAGCCTATGTCCTTTCTCGGGTATCAAAATATCTCTATACCAAATTTCATGCAAATTGGTTCAGTAGTTAAGGCGTGATTGAGTAACAGACAGACAGACAGAGTTACTTTCGCACTTATAATATTATATATTATATGATACTAGGTTTCCGCCCGCGGCTTCGCCCGCGCAGTCAAAGAAAAACCCGCATAGTTCCCGTTCCCGTGGGCTTTCCGGGATTGCGTCATTTTCCCGGGATAAAAAGTAGCCTTTCTCGGGTATCAAAATATCTCCATACCAAATTTCATGAAAATTGGTTCAGTAGTTTAGGCGTGATTGAGTAACAGACAGACAGACAGAGTTACTTTCGGATTTATAATATTATAGTATGGATTATAAATCGTAAGTTATTCTGTTACCTCAAAGCATATTCCACATCATAACATCGACCCTGAAGTTCATGTTGGAGTTTGGTCACTTCCACTCTTCTTTCAACCATTGGAGGCAAAGCTTTCCTCACATGCTCCTGTAGACGATATAAAGCTAGGGACGGTTCGTTTGCTACAATATGCATGTTTTCCGATATTCTTTCTGCCGCTGTAATAAAAAAAGAATCAGTTTTAAATTTATGATTTTTTGTTGTTTTTTGTTGGCTTTGGCATTGTTGCAGATTAGGTTTAATAATATAGATGTAATGAGAGTGTGTTTGTTATCAAAATCTGTATATTCTCTTACTATAGCAACACCATATTCATAATCGGAAACACAACTTCATAATTTTTGAAATTATATTACCCCTGCAATTTTCATTACATTTAACAGTTTATTATTAACTTTAAAATAAGAAAATGCATGCGAAAAAGATCACAAACCTTTTTTCGCTTTTGTTTCTAAATCAGCATCTCCTTGATAAACAAACGCCATTGTTCCAATAGAATAGTAACGTTTTTAAACCTCACGAAAATGATCCAATTTGAATAAAATAAATATTCATACACAATAAATGTAGCGATAAAAATTTTGCAATCAAGTAGAAAACTCAGTAGAAACTAGAAAACAAAATATTAAATGAACACAACAAAATACAAATATCAGCTGATATTTGACAAGTGACAAGCCACAGATTATGATGAGTCAATGTTTTAAATTGTTAAAAACCAACGCGAACTTAGAGTATATTATATACTATCTATAGAGTGCGAACAACCAAGTGGGAACAGTAGGCACAGGTGGGAACAACACGACGCTCCCGCCGCGAGCGCTCGCAGTCGTGGTTGAGTGCTCACGAAGTGCGTTGCTCTGGATTTTTTTACACGCTTTTTATTAGCTTCACCTGTATGTTTGTAACCGACTTCTTTGGGCGCGATTTTGACCCACTTTAAACGGCCAGATTTCGTTCAAACTTTGTAGATTTATTGAGGACCGATGACAATACACTAATTTGATAAAATTATTCCATTTTTCAATTTGCAAAAAGCGTGTTTTTTAGTTTTTACACGCTTTTTATTAGCTTCACCTGTATGTTTGTAACCGACTTCTTTGGGCGCGATTTTGACCCACTTTAAACGGCCAGATTTCGTTCAAACTTTGTAGATTTATTGAGGACCGATGACAATACACTAATTTGATAAAATTATTCCATTTTTATGTTTGTATGTTTGTTTGTAACCGACTTCTTTGGGCGCTATTTTGACCCACTTTAAACGGCCAGATTTCGTTCAAACTTTGTAGATTTATTGAGGACCGATGACAATACAGTAATTTGATACAATTATTCCATTTTTATGTTTGTATGTTTGTTTGTAACCGACTTCTTTGGGCGCAATTTTGACCCACTTTAAACGGCCAGATTTCGTTCAAACTTTGTAGATTTATTGAGGACCGATGACAATACACTAATTTGATAAAATTATTCCATTTTTCAATTTGCAAAATATGATTTTTGTTAATTTATATAATTTTCATCTATAGTCGATAAGGTAAGAAAATAATTAAAATTTTCTATAATTTTTCTCTACAGTCGATAAGGCAGGACTCGATGTTAATTTTTATTTCCAATAATTATCTTTAGCCGTTTTCTCTAATATTGACAAATTTTTGTATACTAAAGAGAATTTTAATTCTACAAAACAAATAAGTTTAAAAAATGGTTGCCTGTAAAGTCGGTTTTACGGGCGAAGATTTTACGTGACAACGTCTTTTTCTCGGTAGAATATTTATGTGCTGCGCGCGCGGCAGACCGCGGGCCTCTCTCTCGTTCGGTGACTCATCGTAACGTTACCGAGCGTTACACTTTTTCATAAGTGACTCCCAGTCGCAACCTAATTTAAGACGTTGTCACGTCAAAAAAAAAATTAAAAATCATATGTTCACTCAAAAAAATTATTTCGTTATTGTAACCGAATCTTTCAATTATTTAAAAAAATGGTTGCCTGTAAAGTCGGTTTTACGGGCGAAGATTTTACGTGACAACGTCTTTTTCTCGGTAGAATATTTATGTGCTGCGCGCGCGGCAGACCGCGGGCCTCTCTCTCGTTCGGTGACTCATCGTAACGTTACCGAGCGTTACACTTTTTCATAAGTGACTCCCAGTCGCAACCTAATTTAAGACGTTGTCACGTCAAAAAAAAATGGTTGCCTGTAAAGTCGGTTTTACGGGCGAAGATTTTACGTGACAACGTCTTTTTCTCGATCATAGTTGAGTGGGAGAGAGACGCAAGGCATTCGGCGGGCCTCTCTCTCGTTCGGTGACTCATCGTAACGTTACCGAGCGTTACACTTTTTCATAAGTGACTCCCAGTCGCAACCTAATTTAAGACGTTGTCACGTCAAAATAGTTTTGTTGAAGTAATAAATCGATTTGTTAAAGCAACGGAATAGCTTGTTCAAGTAACAAATTTTATTGATAAGAAAACTATTTTGTTATTGCAATTTGCAACAAAAAAATTTATTACAATAACAAAGCGATTTTGTTAAAACAACAAAATTAACTTCAGAGCAGTGAAAACTCATTTGTTATTGCAACTTAGTTCATCTTGTTAAATAAACTAGTTGATTTGTTATTGTAAGTAAATTCATTTTTTATCACAGCATATTTATATCTTGATTCCTTTAACTAACAAGGCTATATTACTAAAAATAGTTTCCAAAATAAGGCGAAAAAAATTTTTCGATCGTAAAGCACTCTCTGATGCTTCGCATCATGAGTCGTGCAATAGTTTAAAATTAAAAAAACAAGCTATTATAAATAATCCAAACTAAAAAGTAGAAAATAAATAATAGTTAAAAAAAACTAAAAAACACGCTTTTTATAGAAAACCGAACTAAAAAATAGAAAATAAATTTAAATGAATTTAAATTAAGAAAATAGTGTTAAAAATTTCAATGAATATAAATTAATAATAGTGTGAGTAAAAAAAATTATTTTATTTAAAAAAAAAATGGTTGCCTGTAAAGTCGGTTTTACGGGCGAAGATTTTACGTGACAACGTCTTTTTCTCGGTAGAATATTTATGTGCTGCGCGCGCGGCAGACCGCGGGCCTCTCTCTCGTTCGGTGACTCATCGTAACGTTACCGAGCGTTACACTTTTTCATAAGTGACTCCCAGTCGCAACCTAATTTAAGACGTTGTCACGTCAAAAAGCGTGGGGTGCTTCTTAAGATATTATCGAAATGATAATCACTCTACTCATATCTGTCAATAAAATATCTATAACCATTGACACCATGCACCCCACGCTTTTTTAAAATAAAATATTTTTTTTACTCACACTATTATTAATTTATATTCATTGAAATTTTTAACACTATTTTCTTAATTTAAATTCATTTAAATTTATTTTCTATTTTTTAGTTCGGTTTTCTATAAAAAGCGTGTTTTTTAGTTTTTTTAAACTATTATTTATTTCATATTTACGAATAAACATGGTGAAATGTGCAGTTCTATCTTGCAAAAACGATACTAGAAAATACACAAAATTGGAATCCACTATCACATTTCATCAGTAATTCGATTGTTATACTTATTTTTATGAAAATAAATCTAGCATCGCGGGGCTGAAGGGTAGGTGGGAGGCGGACACGCGCAGGCTCGCTCGCGCGCCTCACTGCCGCCACGTGATCGTAGTGATGTGACCTGACCAACGCTGTACTCGATATAAAGTTTACTAGAAGAACTATATTTTAACAAATTATTTATTTAACTTTAAAATTAAAACTCTTTTAAAAATGTATTATAAATAAATTTGTGGTGTGTTTTGTATGATACACTTTCTAATATTATGAATGCGAATGTATTATAGTGTAAATGTAAAGTATGTAATGTTACGATATATTTTCTGAACCGCTAAATTGATTTTGAAGATTTTGATAGTAGAATGGATAAAATTAAATAAAAAAATTATTAATATTATTTATTATATTATCATTTTAAATTATTAATTATTCCTTAATATTTTTTACCATTTTTAAAACATTATTATTATTGTTTGATTTATTATTAAAAAAATAGCACTAAACCCGATCTTTTATTTTATTAACTTTATTATTTAAAAAGTACTCACGTTTTTCTGATATTCCAATTAAACATATTGGTCGCGCCAATATAAAAAATATACGTAAATATATTTCTTCGATATCAAGCGGACTGTAAGACTCGATCTACGTGGTGTAAGCAAAGAGGGAAAGACGGGAACACACGGCACATACCTCGTCGGAGGGAGTAGCGTCCAGAACACACGCCGCACCACGCGGTCAGGGTCCTCCAGCTCGCGGCGGGCACGAACGGGTCCAGTCCAAACACTCCACGCAAAACACACACGCGGCGGTGAGCGCGACCAAGGGCCGGGGCACGGGATGCCCCGGTGGTGTTACAAAAGCACAATGCCTGATGATCTAGAGAGCCTCGTGGAAGCTCTCAGGCGGTGGCCGAGTCCCGGTCCTCGCGAAGGAACGGAGCGAACTCGACTGACATTAGCGACACGCACGTCGCGTTCACGTCTTTCGTGACATAGGTAGGTCACGTGGCGAGCGCTAAATAGCGCGGTGATTGGTTGTGCTCGTATGTAGGGAAGGATGAAGGAACACACCACAAAATAATAAACATTTAATTTCTACATTTACTATTTTAATTATATTGGCGTTACCACATATTTTTTTAAAGTACTTATAATTAATACAAGAAAATTTCTTATATAATATTTAATATTCAAATGGAATAAACAAACTTTATTCAGTTGGAAAACAAATTTAAAATTACATATTTATACTTTATTCATATATTTTTCCTTTAATAACTTATTGAACATAAAATTTACTTATGATACATATTTATTTACATAACTTATCGATAGTTCAACACGCAATTGATACCTACCCATCCCTATTTGTCACACACACATCTCTATATTATCTATAGCTCATCTGCCTACGATGCGCACTATGCAATTTGTGCAATACACTCGCTCTATACTATTGTAATATATACTCTAAGAACGCGAACGACCGCGGCATCACTATCACTACATAGTATAAAACAAAGTCGCTTTCACTGTCCCTATGTCCCTATGTCCCTTTGTACGCTTAAATCTTTGAAACTACGCAACGGATTTTGATGCGGTTTTTTTGAATAGATAGAGTGATTCAAGAGGAAGGTTTATATGTATAACAACATCCATTAAATAGTGGAGAAGTACTGTTATTTTTGAGGTTTCTAATGTGATGTCGTAAAAAATTACATTTTTTCCGCTTACATTGCAAACGCAGGCTGAACCCTTCGAGTTTTATCAAAATAATGTACTAAGTATTATACACATTAAAAAGGTCTACAGAAAAGTCCGCGATGGTATATGTCTATCTCTTATGGATAACCCACAATAACTTTTTTTTGTCCTTTACTTTTTACGACAAATAATGGCTAATTTTCGAAGCGATTTTAACCAATACAGCATTAATCCTTAACCAATTAAATACGTTGAATACATTGTTCATTTAATTTAGATCTATATGGCCCTGTACACCATATGATTTAAGTGAATATTTTCGAAGATATTACAGATTTAAAAATTGCGGGACGTACCGTTTGCGGCGGTACCGGCCGGCCGCCCGGCTATATATTTTATACCCGTGCGAAGCCGGAGCGGGCCGCTATGTTTTTATATACAACGCGTACGTTCACAGTTTTTCTGTAGTGTATTTAGTATCAGCATTGCACCCGTGCGAAGCCGGGGCGGGTCGCTAGTTATTATTATAATTTTTACGGGCGTTGTGTACATATATTTTGTGGCCGGACCTCATTTTTTTTCGTAACTTCGATTAGGCTAATGATGGGCATATTTTTTTCAACTTATTCTAATCTGGACTCTGGTACATACTAATCCCAGACGAATGAATCAGCTCCATATCAGCTATCAGCACTCTGTGACTCCAAAGTCCGATGACATTATTATCATTTTTCTAATTTTTGAACGACCGTAAATTATTTACATTAATTTTCAATAGATTTGTTTCCTGTGGTTTAGTCTATTCCAAAGACTACTATGTATATACGGACAGTCTATTCCTAATATTTATTTACATACTATTTCTGTTCAATTAAAAGAATTGTACTTTGATTCAGGATATTGTAAAACAATTAATGTGAGTATCTAATATGTAGGTATATAGGGCATTTATTATGTTTTATGTTAGGTATATCCGCTGCACATTGTACAAAAAGTGAAATATATATTTTATATTGTTTGATGTTATGTTTTATCTTTGACTAATTTTATTTTATCAGCTTATCGTGCAATATGTGCACTTGACGTTAATAAGATCCGTTTATAATAATATAATAGCTCGTTAACCTGCTTATATTAAAAAGTCAAGGTGATTGAACAATCAGTATCGATAATTTATTTATCTATATAATTAATTAATTGTAAAACTTATATTGTTCCTTATCAAGGTTTTGGTACTAACATAATATATTTCTTTTAGTTGTATTTAAACCTTTTATAACTTTTAACTGCAAATTTAATCATGGTGAGTACCTATAAATACTCTCTGTATTTTATAAAATAAATAATAATATTTGCTTTATTAGTAGACTTTTGAGTGTGCTTATATTTATTTATATTACGTATTGCTTAATTATTAATATTTATTAAGCACATAATTTAGCTAAAGTTTTTTTTCAGTCGTCAGAAAATACAAGTATATTAACTACCATCTTAAATCCTATGTTACCATTCCAAATGCTGCTCAGGTTGTATTCATTCTGTGTTCTTGTGGTGGACGCAGTATGGGTGTACTTGAACACCATTTATGCTATTATTGAATCTGTATATGAATTCTTTATACCACCACCTATGAAGTCTTTAGAAAATGAAACTGCATTGGTAAGTCACAATTAAATGTTATTAAAATTATGGAAACTTAAACTTACATCAAGGAATAACCATATAAGTGTAAATCCAACAGCATACTGTGAAAAAAATAATTACAACTTTTATCTAATTGAAACTAGAAAAAGGTGTTATTTTTAAAAGTTCAAATAATGAATTATTAATAAAGATATTAAAGTACCTATTAATTAGCTTGATTTGCTGGTTGTTTGATGATTTTAAACTTTGTCCTATGTAGTAAGTAACATCCTATTTACTATCATTCAAGGTTATTGGTGCTGGCAGAGGTGTTGGCCGTTCCATAGCTATACAATTAGCTGATCTAGGTGCTACAGTAATATGTGTGGATATTAATGAGGAAAATAATGAAAAAACTATAGATTATATAAAACAAAGTAGTAACGCAGTGTATGGTTACACATGTGATATTACTAAGAAGGAAAATATTATAGAACTTGCTTCACACATTAAAGTTGATGTGGGCTTTGTTAGTATGCTGTTTTACTGTTGTGGTATACCAAGCCCAAGATCCTTGATCACACAGCCTCCCCAAAATATACATGATACACTGGATTTGACATTGACTTCGTACTTTTGGGTAAAAATTATTATAAGCTGTATTTTATTCATTTATTTCATTAATTTTGTGGAGTGCTCATTTTTAATACAGTCTATATTAGTGGATATTGAAACTGAAGGTATCTTTGACATTTTAGTATGTAAAATGGTTTATTTCTTCTTGAATTAAAAACAACTAAACAGTGACATGATTTAATCAAAATTTATAGAAATTTAGTTCGCATTTTTTAATCATACCCATTTAAAAGGAGCCTATTTTGATATTTTTAAGAAACCAGCCATCTTTTTAAGCTATTGCATAGCTTCTATCGCGGGCCTTGAGCGCGGGGACCGAATCGAGAAATTCCGTAACGAAAAAACCTCACGCTCCCCACTCCGACGGGCTCGGAGGTGTGGCTTGAAGGCATGCTGTGCAATAGCTTTACCGCGGCAGTCCCCGAGTGCCACACGTCTTTTTTTTAACCATAGACAAATACTCAATTATTCTAATCTTTTTTTTAAATAAATTCCAGCTCATAGACCAGTTCATGCCGAAAATGAAAGCCAAGAATCACGGTCATATAGTAGCATTGACATCTGTAGCTGGTCTAAGCTATATAAAGGATAGAATGCCGCTCAGTGTCGCACAATTCGCTGTACAAGGCTTAGCGGAATCATTGATGGAAGATCTACGCGTGAATAAAATTACTGGGGTGCATGTAACACTGTCACATATCTATCCGTTTATTGTGGATAACAACTCAGATGTGAGGTTGAAGTGAGTACATAGTATATATAACAAAATACATAATTAAATATGTTATTTTAGCAATTGTATTTGTTTACTATTGCTAAATTAATTGTTGCATTCATCAGAATCCTTTATCTATACTAATATTATAAAGCTGAAGAGTTTGTTTGTTTGTTTGTTTGAACGCGCTAATCTCAGGAACTACTGGTCCGATTTAAATAATTCTTTCGGTGTTAGATTGCCCATGTATCGAGAAAGGCTATAGGCTATATATCATCACGCTAAGACCAACAGGAGCGGAGCAATGCGGGTGAAACCGCGGGGAACAGCTAGTATTCTATAACAAAGCAATGCAGTGCCAAAAATGCGGCGGATATGTAATTACTACCATATTATGCTTCAGCATAAAATTGTAGCAATGGACCTAAATAATAGGCAATTAAGAAATTATCAAATACCATACCATACATTGGCAAATGAAAGAATACCCTTTAAAGTTTAAATTAATATTTAACACTAGCGGTCCGCCCCGGCTTCGCCCGTGGTACATATTTCGCAATAAAAGGTAGCCTATGTTCTTTCTGAGGGTCTAAAGATTATCTGTGCCAAATTTCATCAAAATCGGTCCAGTAGTTTATGAGCCTATTCATTACAATCAAACAAACAAACAAAGTTTCCCTCTTTATAATATATGTGTAGATTATTTTTTAACAACAAATCTATTCATTTGTATGCTTGAATGTCATGTATCTAAAATCTAAACATTTCTTATTTCAGGATACCAAGCTACTTCGGAACAATAACACCAGATAGGGCTGCTACATCCATTCTAGAGAGTGTCCGAAGAAATTACCCAGAAGCATCTGTGCCTAAACATTTGGTATACCTGGGACATTTATTACGAATTCTTCCACGTAAAGCGACCGTTTTGATTAGAGATCTCCTAGATACAGGGGTTGATTTTGGGTAAATTTTCAATGCTGTGCCTATCAGATTTTTTTTTATTTCCCTCTCAAAAAGCATTCAAAAAGCCATAGAAATCTAAATAACAAGGCAATAGAAGTCGTAAGCGCGCGTGACATTGTCGCCGCTCAGGTGGTTACCATGCCACAAGTCTGTTCGTCGCTTGTTCAGTTGTTCCTGACACGTACGTGAGTAAACATGGTGTGTTACAGCATTTCCCAGTGCGGAAATTCTTCCATAAATTGTAATTATACTAATAAAGGAATAAAATTTCACCGGTAAGTATTTTTGTTTATAAATATTGCCGTTTTTCCTTAAAATTATAGAATATTTACAAGTATTACGAGTGTCACCATAGTAATCGAAATAACAATGAATGACACAGTCCACCATTCTTATTATCACGTTTAACACAGATTTCAACCTTATTTCTATGAGTTTATGTTCAAAGTTATATCTATTGAAAATTGACAACCTCTGTTGTAGAAAAGCCGAATTTTTTCGTATTGGAGCAAAAATAAACAAAACGTCTCAAATACTTAGGGATGTTATTCTAAAATAAACCGTAAATTCGTGCGTTAGGATACATATTAAAAAGCTTAATTTAATATTTAAGTTAGTTTTCACTAAAATCAAGCTGTCCAATAAAAGCCATAGTTTACTTGTGTGTACTGTTTAGCTATCGGTTTAAATGTGTTGATTTTGGCGACAGCGGTTTTCATACGAATTATGACATTATAGCACTTCTATGTGTCTTGTTATTTAGATTTCTATGCAAAAAGCAAATGATGAACTAGACATTAAAAAAGTGCCTATAGTTCAGATAGAAAATAAGTGCCTAAGTATAAGAATCTTTTTCTATTTACAAATTTCTTAGCGAATGATTATAAATTTAAAATATATAACTATTGCCTATAGTTTTAGATTACTACAAAGTCTTGCGTCGTAGGTAAGTCTTATTTTATATGTAACTGAACTATTATGTATCAAAGTTGAAGGTTAAGATGTGTGTGGAAGTTAAAAGAATTAATTTATTTGTCTAATTGTAATTTATGGTGTATTAGGTAGGTCGAATTCCAGTAAATAGCACGTAATTCAGAGATAAAACAATTTTTGCTATTTTTTCCTGGAAACAATAAAAAATGTTTAACAAAACATTTTTAATCTATCATGCATGAATAATGTTGAATGCATACTGAGATTAGCCTTTCTTCAAAGTTCAAATTACATGATTTTAATAACTCAGGCCCCGGAATCACAGACACAATAGAAAAAATATTGTGTCGTGGACCGATCGGGCCGTTCGGGGCTCAATGGGTTAAAACGTTTGAGCTATTTTTATCTTTATGTGGGTTCATGATCCATACTGAATATTATATAGATGTCTAAATGTAAATCCAGGAATGAACACCCTTAAAAACGTAAGGTGTTGATTTGTTTGATATTAATTATAAAAGGTAACAATCTTTAATATGTAATATACAAATGAAGGTCATGAAATGTTATCTCAGTGATTTATTGGAAAGAAATAATAAGATTTATCAGTTACAAAGATTTTAAGAAGCTCACTATAAGATAAGATAAGATGTGTAATATTTTCTATTCAAATTTGAGCTTTTATTTTTGATATGTATATTTAAATTAAAAGAGTTTATAATGTGATCTCCAAAAATAGTAAGTTCCTATGTATAAGGCATTAGGAAAGACATATTATAATATTATTTTGTAAGTTTTATATTTTATTTATGTGTATAAAAAGAGTATTTTAAAATATATTTAACATAAAAGAGTAAATAACAAATCATTTCCATTTTTGTTGAATTTATATTTTTGGTTTTATGGCATTCAAATGCTTTATAAATATAAATTTATAAAGAATAGCCGGAATCCGCCCCGGAATGGCGCGAAAGGATGCGGGTTCGAGTCCCGCCTCGTGATCGAATTTTTTCTATTCTTTATAAATTTATATTTATAAAGCATTTGAATGCCATAAAACCAAAAATATAAATTCAACAAAAAAGGTCGTGTTCCATCGTTACAATATTGTATTCACTGAAAAGTGCTTCATATTGGTTGAAATGGTTGTTAATCATCTCAATAGATGGCGCGCGGTGTGTCCCTCCAGACACATAAAACTGAAAGAATAGAATAAATTCGATTGCTCTGGCGGGTCACGAGTGGCTGAGTTGGTCAGGCATCCGCCCCGGAATGGCGCGAAAGGATGCGGGTTCGAGTCCCGCCTCGTGATCGAATTTTTTCTATTCTTTATAAATTTATATTTCCATTTTTAGGGTTCCGTACCTCAAAAGGAAAAAACGGAACCCTTATAGGATCACTTTGTTGTCCGTCCGTCCGTCTGTCAAGACCCTTTTTCTCAGGAACGCGTGGAGGTATGAAGCTGAAATTTATATCAATTACTCAGGTCTACTGTCCCTTGAAGCTGTGAAAAAATCAAACTTCTAAGCCAACGCAATCAAAAGATACAGCCGTTTATGCCGCAAATTTTCGACACTTGCAAGGGAATCAAAACCTACAGGGTGCTTCCCGTGAACTCAGAATCTTGAAATTTGGTACGAAGCAACGTCTTATAGCATAGATAAAGGAAAAATTACGAAAACCATAAATTTTTAGTTACATCACATAATATATATTTTTTTAATAATTTTAAACTTACTACACATTTCCTCATAAACGCGTAGAGGTATTAAATTGAAATTCATACCAAATACTCAGGTCTATAATACCTTTAAGCTGTAACAAAATCAAACTTCTATGTCAACGCAATCAAAACAAACAGCAATGTACGGAACCCTCGGTGCGCGAGTGCGACTCGCACTTGGCCGGTTTTTTATTATAAGTATAGATTTAAGTTTTTAAGTTTTGTGTTTGTATTTTCTTATAGCTATTTTATACAGAATTCCCTGATACTTTTAATAAAGTTTTGTAATGAATTGTGGTATTTTATTTTCATTAATAGTTTCCGTTTAAAATGTGTCTCAAAAATTTTATAGCAATAAAGATATAACTATTAATCAATTTTTATTTTGGTACAAAGCAACATCTTATAGCACAGCTAAAGGAAAAATTAATTTCAAGGTACAACATTTAGGTACTGTACTTATAATAAAAAATCGGTGCGCGAATCAGAATTTTTAGTTTTAATTCGACGTACAGTATTCAACTCTTCTACAGTGTCACGCATATTTAGATTCTTCAAAATGTCTGATTCCAAATTCAGCCGTGACTTAAACGACGCAAATTTTTGGTTTGGTTGGTGGGTAAATGTAGGTCTAATGATATTATATTTTTATATTATATTACTTGCTATAAAGCTGAAGAGTTTGTTTGTTTGAACGCGCTATCTCAAGAACTACTGGTCCGATTTGAAAAATTATTTCGGTGTTGGAGGCCATTTATCGAGGAGGCTATATACAATATATCATCACGCTGAGACCAACAGAAGCGGAGCCACGCGGGTGAAACCGCGGGGCGCAGCTAGTTATAAATAAAAAGTGTAGATAGTTGACCCAACCCAGCATTCGATCTACAAAAACGTCACACTTACGGACACCTAAGAGGCTATAACACACACGGCAAAGTATGATTGCCTAATGAGCGAAAAGAGACAACTGAAGTAAGTTTCGGCTAATCAGCCACTCACTCAGTGCTAATAATCTATAGATCTACATCTTATCACGCACAATAATATTATTGACCATCGTTTTAGATTGTAAGGATCGCTTTATTTTAAAAACTTCACAGAAATGGTCCATTTAATCTGCTTCGGACGGCAGCTATGCCCAAACACCTCAAACTCACAATCATATAAATTGCGAGATGCTTGTAATCACAGTAATAGTTTTATTAAAATTTAAATGATGATTAGGTCAATGAGAAAGCATCTGCATCGTGAGCTTAGATCATTTCTAAGATCGTGAGGCATCGTGAAATGTCACTTTTGTGGAGCCAATAGACTCGTATCCAGTCAAATAATTTTTTTCGGTAAATTTACAATCCAATTGACACTTCCAAAGTTCCAAACACAGTGGCGCTGGCATAGCTGTTTATCGTTTCGAGATTGTTTCTGTTTTTCTTTTTTTAAATTGTTAATTAACTTCGTTAACAAATCAGTGTTAAGTTTATCCCTTGGTTTGTGCATATAACTGTATATTTGTGACAGTGGTAAGCAGATTTTTTGACTCCAAACCCGTGGCAAAGAAGAAAGTAAGTTATTAGTTTCATGTTCTAACACAGCTAGTTACAGTCGATCGATATAAGAAAATTGCCGTTTTATTGTATTGGTTACGTTTAAGTTAATTTTGTTTTATGTCCCTATTATCTTGAAAAATATTAAAAGAAAGGACATAATATTATTTAATTTGCATGTACATTGCAAATTACGGAACTTAAATTGATGTCAAAAATCTAATCATTTTACGCGAAAAATGAAATAAACGTGATATTTTTAACTCTCTAGATCTATTTAAAAATTAACAGAAGCAAGTAAATACATTAAATATCTGCAACTTGTGCTGTATTTTAAAGATTACCATTCAACATTAGTTAAATTTAATAAAACATGTCCTTCACAACGCCGATGGTTGGCGAATTCTTAATAGCCTGATTAAATACCTAATATCCTTTTATATTTTTTATGATGTTATAGACAGAATTTTCTAAAAAATTATTACCAAAGTAAAAAAAAATAAATTATTGTTTTACCTATGTAAGCTATTTAAAACTTTTAACTTTTAAGATTTCCTAATATAATATCTCTGCATAACATTATTGTGTACATTTTAATACTTAAGTATAATAATTAATGTAGGTTTTTAAAGCTATACTAAAAAATTAAAAATCAAGAATTTAATTATTCCGTAAACAAGAATTTGTTAACTAAACTTTTATCTTCTATTTATTTTTTTAAATTGTGAACTGCTTTGTAGAAAAATAAGGATGCTATTTTTAATTTAGGTAAGTACCTACATCTAGATATGTTTTCTATTTAAATATATGTACATATTTCATAAATTATATTCTAATAGGCAATAATTATTATACAGAGACATTGCATGTGCACACAAATTACATCACACCTACATACCTATTTAACTTTATTGCAAAATTAAAAATAATTTGGAAAATCCAAAAGTGCACGCCTCATAATTTTTTTTTAATAAATATTTATTAATTATTATTTTTGTTTATTTAATAACAATTAAACCACATCGAATCAGACCCTGAAAAATGAAAGGGTTCTATTCCTGAGCATACTCAAGCGTAAGAGAAAAAAAAAGACTCGATTAGTAAAGTATTTCGGTCGCTATCGTGTTAACAAGAAAAAGGATCCGCACATACAGACACACGGACGTCCAAGACAGAACTTTTTTAAACTGTTTTTTAACTAGTTTAAATAACAAAAATGACATCAAAAATATCATGAACGTTAAAAATAGTGTTTTTTCTTAATATGTGTGTGTATGTATTATCTTAAAAGTGCAATGTATGATACATAAAGACATTTTAAGTTTGAAAAATCAGATGTTTTGCGCGAAGTGACAGTAGTACCCACCTCAACGCTTCGCTTATGAGGCGTGCAAAAGTAAAATTGTAATAAATGTCTAGAATTCAAATGATTGCTTGTAAATTTATGATTCAGTTTAGAATTGTTTTGACTTTATTTTTTTAATTATTTAATACTTTATTAAACATTTTTTGGTAAAAAGGTACTGTCAATGAAACCTACCTATGAAATAATTTATTACAAATAATTTTAGTTATAACACTTTCATTTTCATGTAAGTCGATCTAAATACCTTTTTGTTACTTTTTTGTCTCAATCTTTTCAGTCTAAAATTAATGTATATTGTAACTAAGGAAATAATTAATCTATAAAAACACTTTAATAAGTTCAAAGATATTTTTCCCATGTTATTAACTGTTAGCTCTTAGTCAAAGCTGATTTTTATGACTAACTAAGAACAATAAGATCGTAAAAAACCATAATATTTAGTAGAATACTAGAATCACTAGTTGTTTATATTTTTACTGATTATAAGCGGAAAATATTAGATTGTTTAAGTTCTATATTATATAGCTCAAAATCTGCTTGACTGAGTTTAAATATTATCTGAGCACTAGCTGCGCCCCGCGGTTTCACCCGCGCTCCTGTTGGTATTAGCGTGATGATATATAGCCTACAGCCTTCATAGATAAATTTTCAATACGGACCAGTAGTTCCTGAGATTAGTATGTTCAATCAATCAATCAAACTCTTCAGCTTTATAATATTAAGTACAGATTAGAAAGCGACAACTTTTATGAGTTATGACTTATGAGTAACATAGTGATAACAAAAACGTTTTTTTATTTAATTTTTTAAAGAACTGGCTCCATAATAATTTTTATGAATTTATTTGAAAAACACGTGTCTCTAAGAAAGGAATTTTATTCTATATGAAATGTATAGAAGGTCAGTATCTCGGGAACTACGGGTCCGATTTGAAAAATTTTTTCGGTGTTAGATAGCCCATTTATCGAGGAAGGCTAAAGGCTATATTATATCATCACGCTAAGACCATCATGAGCGGAGCAATGCGGGTGAAACCGCGGGGAACAGCGAGTAATTAATACAATGCTAGTCTAATTACGTCATACAATATCTAGTTACCAGATTATATTTCTGGTTTAAAAGTATTATTCAAAATACAATATCAAGGTTGCAAGATATTCAACACTTTGTAACATAATGCTTTGCAGTAAAATGTTAAGTAACAAAAGATAATATAATTTTGTTGCTTATTTATATTGCATGTTTCTTACATAACCTACTTAATGCAGTAAAAATTGTCAGGTTTTCAAACATGTGTTATATTGTGTGTTTTTGAAGTGAAACTTCTTTATCGGGGTTGGAAAAAAATTTAATGTAACATTTTTTCGTTACGCGTGACATTTTTCCGTTACGCGCCATCTTTTTCTTATCCCTACCACGCGTGATTCGACGCATTTCTGTAAATTTGCATATAGTAAATTATTTTTTGAAAAATAAGGTCATAAAGAAGTTTCACTTCTTACGTGTGTACACTAGTACACGCACACATTTTTTTTATTTGAAGCTTGGTGATATTCAATGTCCCCTTTTAAATTTTATTTATTCATTATTATGTTCATAATTAATTTCATTTGCATACCTATTACCTACTTATAATAGAGATGTCAGAGAAAATCCAGATACGAATAGATATCGTACTTTCTCGAACTTTCTCAGTCGCTTTCCAGGTTCGCAAATTGGCCACCTAAAACAACACTAATAATATAAACCATTCAATCATTCATTGCCGCCTCCTTGGTACAGTGGTTGACGCGAGAGCGTAATACCGAGGGGTCCTGGGTTCGATTCCCGGTGGAGACGAAGAAAAAAAAATTCTCGGTCTGGTAGGACAAAGTGAGCTGATCACCTACTTGTAAAGAAAATCGATCAAGTGAAACAGATGTATAATGCATCTGCACCTTACCCCACTAGGGGACATGGGACTTCACTTAATCATTCATTGATTAACATTTATCGATTGTGAATACGTACCATCAGGTATGTCTATATATAATATTTATAACTCGTCAATCTATAACCGATGATCCGCATACTAATGACCGTTTGAAAAATTACATCGATTATAAGCCATCCCTGAATTTTTTGTCATTCCAATTCATCATTTCTTGATTAATTGCTCAGTAATGGCGAGACGCATTAGCAAATCGTTATTTATTGTTATATTAATGGGAATCGCTATTTCCGCGAACAATTTTCATCGCCATTTAATAGAAATTATATTCACACAGCTAAAGCTTTCTTTAAGTTTTCAAAGCTTTATCTCCACTAGATAATACTAATGTTACATTGAAAGCAATTTATAAGGAAATCTTATAAAAATTTTCTTAAGGGCTTGGTCTAGTAGTGCAAACAAATGCATCCTGTCATCCTATATGTAAATAATACAAATGTACTAAGGGAAAGTTGCTCCACTTAATTTTTAAAAATTAAATTATTCGTATGCATAATTTAATATTCGTAATAAGTACCAAAAATGACAATTTGAAACCATTTTCGTGAAAATTACACCGGGTGATTTTTTTTATCAGTACACAAAATTTGCGAATACGTTCTATTGATATCTTCAACTTCATGTTTATATAACTGATCAACTTTTACAAAGAAATTTGGACGAAATATAAAAAAAAAAATAAGCTTTCCATACAAAATGCATAACTCTATACATTTTTTTCGACCTAAGTTTCTTAGTGAAAGTTGTTCAGTTTAACTAATAAAACGGATAAACAAATTTTGTATACTTAAAATAAAAAAAAATGTAATGTTTGTGTTAAAAAATTATAAAATAGAAAAATACGCAAATGAAAACAAAAGATATTTATTTCTGACTAGCTTCCGCCCGCGACTCCGTCCGCGCGGATGTCGGTCTTCGCGTGGATGGTTTATTTCTCCATTTTGAACTGGGAAGACGTTTCTCACTAAATTAATATTAGACGATCACTCTCGCTCGCCACACTGGACACGTCCGCTCGCATCAAAATTCAAAAATTATATGCATCGCGCGGAACGCCGTCCTTATATAGGAGTCGAGGAGACGTGGTGTCGTGCGGCCCGCGTGTGCCGCAAACGGTTCAAGCCAAATCCGACTTTTGGCGCTACAGGTTACATCGCTGAATCCACTGCGGGTAACGCAACGTGTGTTCGCGGTTCTACAGAACAACGTCTATGGATAAAACTGAAAAATTAAGATTTTTTTTCTTCGTATTTTTCCGGGATAAAAAGTATTCCACTTTATGCCCAGGATAATAGGGTATAATTATACCAAGTTTCATTGAAATCGAACCATTAGTTTTCACGTGATGCCTTCACAGACAGACAGACGGACAAAAATTTTTTTAATCACATATTTGTGTTTGGTATCGATCCAGTAACACTGCTATTTATTTTTTAAATATTTTCAAAGTACAGAATTGACCCTTCTACAGATTTATTATATTATGTATAATATATAGATTTATATTGATAAACCTAATAAATCTTTTGCTAGCATTCTGATGCTTTATCGGTTGCACTGGATTTTTCTCTTTTTTTTTTCAATCGCTTGAATGATATAGGATGGGTCCTTGATGGGCATCGAATGCTGAAGTCTCGAATCAATCAATTCTGACAGTAGGCAATTTATGTAAAATCTTGATAATGGTCCATCATTTTATTTTGCCTAAACGTTACATCCATTTTTATATATTCTATTTTTAACGAATGATTCACTCCAGTCCAAACAGCAAATAAGCAGACTTCTGCTTCTGCAACGTTTAGTTGTCCCTGAATTTGGAAAAAATAGTCATGATTCTTATCTATGACAAGTGTTATTTTTTTGCATTGTATTTCAAATATTAAATTTTTTATTTTTAACCGCATCTTCCGCATTCATGTCTTTTGCCGGAATTAGACATTTAACTTCTACTAGTCCCATTTTCCCTTCTTGATATGGGAGTGTATAAAGTAAATTTTTTAGATATTTCTCGTTATACTTTTAAAAAGTTATTATTGTCATTTTGCTCATTAGGTAAAGTAATTTCGATATCAGTTTTAAGTTTTTTGATACATGCAATAATAACGTCATAATCGCCTGCACATACTTATCGATTACACCCTGTATACAATCCACCATCCACATTCATAATGTTTTCCTGTCCTCCTCTCCTTTACGCTGTTCACCGATACATTTTAAATGAGTAAATCTGCTACCACTGAAGGATGTTTCATTGTGATCAGCAAATTTTCACCACTGTTGTCGATTATTTGTTTTTCATTTTTAATCAGCAATTGGGAATCATCAGTTTTGTTTTTTGCAGATTGGTGATGTACCCTAACAATACGTCGAAAAGGGAAAGCATCAACGAATTATCGTTTTCGTCCTCTTTTTTTATTCTGTGCGTCTCTGTTACTTGTGTTTGTTTAGTTCTCAACACCCATTGAATTTTCTATGTTATTGTGATCTTCCATTACATCTGAGTTTTGATGATGTGATGATAATCCATTCGTTTTAATATTGGTACTTAGAGTTGGTGGACTAAACTAGAAATGGTGGACTAAATTTGTCAGCGCGTCTGTAAGATCAAAATATAAAACAAACATCCTGTATTTAAGTTACAAAATTAATAATCAAACAAAATGCCGCTACGTTTCAAATGACTAGAAGAAAAAATTAAAACACCTTGACATATTATTTTGGAGTAAACAAATCATTTTCCCCGTATGGGGATTTCCCCGGATGAACTTGGGAAGTTCAAGTTCTCAATACAAGTTTATATTATATTTCGTATTTCTCAAACGAAAAATAAACATTTTTGGAACTTCAAAAAAAAAATTATATTATAAGAAAATTTATGAGCTTACTTTAGTTTTAAAGAAATATACATCCCTTTACTGACACCCCGTAAAATAAAGAAATTGTTGCCAATCACCTTTGTAATGTATTTGGTTTCATTAACTTTATGTTCGAAGATAATTTTTTTTCTAGTAGTTACACGCATATTTTTTTCGTTTATTTTCCATATCGAAATCAAATGTTTAAAAATACGAATATTTGCACAAAACTAAGATAAAAATAATCAATTAACAAAAATATTAAATTTAATGAGGTAGAGCAACTTTCACTTCGGTATGAAGGAAAATCGAGCGTAGAGCACACGTCAGAACGCTCCGGCCCAAGGAGCGCGACTAAAGAAATTCGCTAGGATTTTTCCTAATTATTTTAAATATTTTTTTAATATTTAAAGAATTATCAAAATTAAAAAAAAAAAAAAATTAAGGGATTAATACTCATTGGTCTTCAACCAACTCGAATAAATTAATGGAAAAAATAACTTTTAGCAGTATTTATCAATAGATTTTGTAAGGCAAAAAATGGGAAATTTAATGAATTTATAACGTTCTAATTAGGAAAATCATAAGTTTTTCGGCAATTGTATTCAGCAGATTTTAATAACGACTATATGAGGATATTTATGTGCTGATCAAAATGTGTAAATTGTATTCGGTTGCAACGTAGTGAGCACAAACTTAGCTCGAAATGTCTTTGGGGGAAAGAGACTTATCTTGAAGGCCTGATTAAGGTAACATAAAGTAACTTTATAAATGTGAAAAAATTCACGCGCATTGCGTATATAACACTTATTGATAAACAAGAAAAAAAAATTCAGTTTATCATTTCATTAGCCGGGAAAAAATTGTCAAATAACTTGTTGAAAACGCAATTTTGCTAGACTGCAGCCTTAACTGGATCGAGTGTCCAACACCCTTACATTCAATTATGAGAATTTCTTTTGGAATTGAATTATTTAGGAAATAGAACCGATTTAAACGTTTATTCATTAAATGATGCTGTAGACATAGAGTCAGATGATTTTTTAATAAAAAATAATTGCTATACTATACATTAAATCATCCAATTACTGAAATATTTTGATTGAAATGAGAGCATTCGTTAGTAATTATAATTAAATTGTGTTTAGTATGTAGCGGATCTATTGAAATGTAAACAATACCCCTTTCAATACCACATCACAATTATTATTTGTTAAACTGGCAAAGTAAACTAATTTTACCTACTTGCTGACATGTGAATTCCCTGTGGCGATCGGCTGGTTAATCCAAACATACCTAATATAATTGTCTATATTACTATAAACATATTATAAACATACAATGAAATATTTTCTATTTTAACAATTATTTTAGATTATAGATTAGATAAAGATTGGAGTGTAATTGCTTATTTAAGATCCTACCTTTTTTGTTCCACTAAAGCTCTAAAAACATTGAATGGCTAAATATAAAAAACGGTGTCTAGATAGATCGCTTTACTTGGCGTTTGAGATGAGCGTAAAAGTTGTGGTAAAAGCCTAGAGCTTATTTGTGAATCAAGATTTTGTAAAAGTAGGCATATTATCATAACCCTGCGAAAAAGGTCACAGCCCGCACGCCCGCCTCTCCAAAATTGCTCTCACAGCCTTTAGTTTCTACACTTTACGAAAGCTATCTGTACTCACTGTGACACATAAATGCAACATCATATTTTTCGTCTGTATAGAATTCACTCATAACTACGAAAATAAATCCTTGAACTTGGATATATGTAGGTATTACAAATTTTAAAATAACAAATAGGTACTTTTGGGCAGCTTCATTAAAGATACAATTCAGAAAGACTGGCTACTTAAAAATGCTCCTTTCTCTAAAAATATCCGATACGAACAGGGTTCACTAAGATCATAACATAAATTTAAAAATTCTACTACCCTCATTGGGTTTACGGTCGACATTAAAAGGTTTTTGTTCCGCAGCAGGTGCGCAGACTGATCGTTTTCCAAAGTGCGGTGTTCACGTTATTTGAATAAGCCATTATTCCCCGTCTTGTTATTGCTCCAATGCTCCTTTTGTAAATCTACCAGAGGTGCCGCGATTCATTTTGTTTAATGCATTTAGTCCAGGCCTATTCTGAATTGATTTATTCGTACGGTTTGCTGTAAGACGTTTAAACATCTTACTTTTGGTTACATTGTTGATGTATATATATTGGTTTTCATTGGACCAACACATTATAATTGAAATGGAATATCGTCGAGTAAGCTTCAAATTCAATTTTTTTTTAATGTGTGTGATTTTTTTATAGTGACCTTAAGCTCAAAACAAGTGTAATTTTAATGCATATTCATAGGTAGGAACTACATGCATACAGAATTCAATTTCATGAAAGGATGTTTACCATTCTCTTAATTGAGGCCAAGCACTAAGTTACAGTCAATTAAAACTAGTAAAAACTTCCTTAAACCTCAGACACCAGACGAGAACCAAAACTTCGCGAGCGTCCCAACAAATTAAATTGCGCAAAGTAAAATAGTCATGATTATGTTTCATTTTTAAGTTGAAATTTTTAAATGAGCAAAGCTGCTCTTTGTTTCCGCTCTTTGTACTTTTTTACAATTTTCTTTGTGATAGGGAATAGCTCTTTTGTTATGAGATATTTTGTTAACCGAGCACGATGTCTGCCTGTTTTTAATTGGTGTTTTGTTTTCATAAAACACAAATGCTAAATAACATATTATGAAGTATGTGTACTTGAAGGTACATTATATGCTGAACCCGAGCCATTAGCAACAATATTCAGGGACTGTTCTAAATCATTATACATAAGCTCCTTAACTGAAAACAGTTTCTAACTATAATTGGTGATACGTGACTAGTGAAAACAATACGCTTATTGAAGGAACGGACCGTTTCACTGTGAATATTTAATACAATTCATAACGTACAATACATTTTAGATTGTAAATGCGATTCTGATGTATATCGTCAAACTGTTATATTGTTTTCAGGATAGGTGTTATAAATCAAAGTGCTTTGTTTAATTTATACCGAAGTGGTTTTCAAAGGGTATTTTACAGAATATTTAGGCAGAGTTGCAAAGATATTTGGATGTAAATTCTTGAACGAAACGCATTGTTGCATAAAAACCTGTTCCGTTCGGAACTTGTTTATCCTGTTCACCGAAAGGTAATTCACTTGTAGTAATTAAATTTCCATTCGCAGTTTTTTGTTTCAAGTTGAACAACCTTACAAAATAAAATTTTTGAATAGAATTATAGAATAATAGACTGTGAGCAATCAAGCGACTTGGACAAAAAAAATAGCAATTTTAAGTGCATATTAAATTTTATCGCTTTTCAAATGACGAATAGAAAAAGAAGGATAAAAGTATAAGGAATAAGAAGCAATGTTAAGGCAATTCAAAAATAATTCATATTATACCTAGGTAACGACAGAGGTAAGCGCATTACGCCCCCCATCAAATTATTGAATACTTGACAATATAATAAAAAGCATACGATTTGTATTATCTATATGATGTAGAAATTGTCCTACTGCTCTCCTAAAGCTTCAAATTACCAGTTCGCTAAAGCCATGGTTTACGTTTCATTGTCAGTAATAAATTGTTTCGAGAAATAAGATTAATAGTTGACGGTTGACATGTGCTAAGTGAAAACAGTACTTAAACTTGTCGAATAAATTTGAAGGCATTTTGTAAGGTCATCGGAAGGTCTATAGGAAGCTTTGTCACCGTCACAATATTTTATCTTTGGGCAATCTTTAAACTTAATCGAAGGAGAAAATAATCTGGTTTATCTTCTTATCTTATTTAATTTCTTAGTTTACCATTACACATTCTCACCACACTACACCATTATACACTGCACACACAGTACACACATTCACACATCCATACATCCATACCAAACATTCTATAATGGGTACGTTTTCCTCTTTTTTGTATACCATGTCCAAAAAAAAATATATGTATTAATTTTTTCCACTTTATCATTGTTATAATTAATGTAAAACTACTGTCACATTAATTGTCTTATTATTGGTATTCCTTTTTATTGGCGTCTTATTGGCGTATTGTTTTGTTAAAGTTAATTAATTATAAATATTGTAATACAAATAGCTGTAAGGAATCTATGTATGTAAAAATAAAATAAATAAAAATCTATTGGTAATTCTTTGAAATATTACATTTTTTTGTCGGTGAGGTATAGATGCTGCTCATGTAATATGTAAAATTATCTGACTTCATTTACTAAAAGTATCAGAAGTCTTTCCACGTGTTTATGGGTTGGTACTCTAGTATGTTCGCTACTTTATTAAATAAAAGCTGTTACATTTCACCCGACAGTTGACCTTGATGTGTATCCTTGACTTAGAAGTATGAAATAGACCTTGAGAACGAGTTGACTATGTAATTTATTTAAATAATGTGTCAAATTGATCATATCAAAATCATATAGTGCCACCATAGGAGACATAACAAAACCATTTTCAGGCATCAAACGTTCGGAACTTCGCGATAAAAAAGTAATAATCTTTAATGGCTACATTCAGCCAGAATTCATTTTAATGTTTTTGAACCGCAGAATGACTGTGCTGGGTGTATTTGTGGGGTGCTCTGTAACGTTAAAAGCTTTTATGCTTTCCGGACAAGGACTCTTAAACGATACTCTTCTCATAAATTATCAGTGTTGCTCGCTATAAGGTAGAACTAGACGTTACATTTTTATACCCTTTTTATGCGACATTTGAAACCGTTTGAAGGTATAATTGTAGCATCTTCGAGTATGTCTCATGTTTAATCCTCTGAATTTTTGTTGAGTACACATCGCAATGTTGTAATTAAATTTATATTAGAAGTATGTGTAGATTTTATCGGAGTTCGCCCACGGGCTACAACGTTCCTTGGATGTAAGGTAGCCATTTAACAGTAAATCGACATGTTTTCGTATTTATATTCACAATTTCAGTCTCCTTCTTAGATACATTAAAAATTACGACATACTAGTATTTATCCTATTTGATACTTTTTCGCTTAGGCCAGAAATATTGAAATTATGATAATTAATGTTATAATATATTTTCATGATGTTGATAAGCGTTTTATTAATTTAAAATTAAGTGGCCAATTCCTATTCAGCAACACAATAGCAAGAATTAAGCGATTCTTCCTTCGTCAGCAATTGCTATTTCGCGAGAAAAATCTTATACCCTAATAATTAAAGAACCTTATCGGGGCACATTATCTGAATTTATTTCGTGAAATTTCGCTATCGCCACGGAACGAATAAGGCTTAAAGTAATTGGTTAGAAATATGGGTGGCAGGTGGCTCAGGACCACGATAAATAATGTTTAAATAAACCTATAAAAGTAACTTTGAATAATATGATTATAGTCCTCCATAGTCGAATTATGTTTATTCAAGACGCGTTGTCTCCGTATTTCAAAGATGTTTGGAACGTGCAGACGAGGAACTTACTTTAATACGCGTACATATATTAATTTGATTGTAAGTATATTTTGCAGACTATGGAAATGGACTTTAGGATGATCTTCTTATATCTAAAATCCATATTTTCCTTCGTTTGTATTCCTAGCTACTTATTTCAAAGAATTTGCTATAAAGGAGAGGATCAGTGAAAATGGAGACGAAAGCTCAGTGGATTTATTCTTAGGTACCACTCACAAACTAAGCCTTAGAACAACTCTTGGTCGATGTCATACTATAGCCTGTACATTTAAAAACAATATTCCCTGTTAGCTTGATTATTACTGCAGAAAAATTTTGGACAATAAAAGTAATTAATTGACCTGTTACTGATCGTTCTGCGCGCCCCCATTGTCCGACAGAATAATCACTTCACTGAAATTCGCATTTCATTGTATACTGCTTTGCATAAAGTCGTGTTGATATTGAGATCACGTAATACAGAGGCTGTAATGTACCGTTCATACACAGGAAATGCGGCGGCTGCTTTATTAGTGGCTGAATATGAATCATTCATATTGTATTCAATGTGGCTGAGTGCACTTCGTATTGGTTTCTGGGGTGTCATTTGATACTCCAATGTTATAATGAAAATTGTTTATTGACAGTAACATCCTCAAGCTTATGGCTTCTACAGGAAATTGATTTGGATAAGGAGTAACTATAAAAGTATCTGTTCTTCGCTTTCTTGAAAAATGGAGCGTCGGGGCATTGATGTCTGAAAGTTTTATGATGCGATTTCATAAAGTACTACATGGAATATTCAATTCGTACAAAGTAACAGAGAATTATTTCATAGAATCCGAGTGAGATTTATGTAGAAATATGTTTTTTGACATTGAACCTTTATTACCTGTGTGCGCAGCTGTAGTTAACTGCAAACTGATTCTACAGCTTTGACAGTTTACAAAGAAATTACTTTATTTATTGGCGTGAAATTAGAACGAAAAAATCTCTATTTATTAAGACAGCTTATCATCCATTCACAGAATAACATTACATTAGTAATGTATCAAATAACTTGTTGCCATTCCTCCACTTAGACGAATATTTATGACTTCAATGACAATATTTTATTGATACTTTTTATTTATAACTTGGGAATGTGGAAATTTAACTATATTGTGGAAAACTATTTATCACATGAAATTAAATAAATAACACATTTATTTTCAGGTATAAGTTATTTTTTTTTATTTAATATCATTTTTTAAATACAAAGCCATTATATTGTATACTTTCTCCCTTTTTCCTCAAACACAATTCAAGATTATGTGGTCTTAGTACTTCCCTAATAAAAACGCTAAACACAAACTTCCCGCTTCTTAAAAGTACTAAAAAACTTTAAACTTCGTAAGGAGAAAATTCTAACGTTACTTATTCAGGCAACGGTATAAACTCCAACTTTGGATCTAGGTTTCAGCAATGCGTATGCACGTACGTAAACTTTGCTGGTTCAGAAAACAAGAATTTTGTCTTGCACAGAGGAAATGCTACTGAATCTTAGGATCATATCGATGAATTATCGATACTAAAATAAAGATGGTAAGGTCCAAAATTGCAAAGGCGAGAAAACAAAGCGAATCTTGAAACAGTATTAGAGAAGATATTTAATGGTCTAATTAGAACGTAGTCACAGAAATTGCGTAATCCTGAGAAAATGTTAACTTAAATAATATCCTAAGAAAACTGAAATAAAGCATTAAGCACACTCCTGGTTTGTATTCATTTGACCTCGGAGACTATTGATCATTCTTTCGTAAGTGCAAAAACTTGTTTCCCGCAAAGCTTAGCTAAGACCAACGTATTCGGTGATTCCATTCAAATATTCCATATAAGTTTAGCTCCACTTTCGCGAAACGGGTGCGGCGAGATGATTGTCTGGTTTCTTGATTTTAGTCACAGTTTAAGTTCAAGTTATGCCAAAATGTGTGTACTCGAGTGTATATGAATTATGAATGCTTCAAGCAAATATAGTTCTATGTTACGGTTATATTTTACTACCGTCTAGGTTTATGTTGCCAATAAAAATAATAGGTCTGGAACAAATTAAATCTATGAATTTAGGGACAATAATTAATGTTATCTAAATAAATAGTTTTTTAAAGAATATGTTAATTAATAGAACCGTTCATATAGGTAAGTAGCTGCAGTATTGGTTCCCGTTTATGGTAACTATTAAAGCGTCTTGGTATAAGAGAAAGCTTTCTGTTGTTACCTGGGTACTTGTTACAATGGCCAAACTGTTGCTATTTATAAAATTACTAGCGGTCCGCCCCGGCTTCGCCCGTGGTACATATGAAAAATAGATGTTGGCCGATTCTCAGACTTACCCGATATGCACAGAAAATTTCATGAGAATCGGTCCACCCGTTTCGGAGGAGTATGCAGACTAACATTGTGACACGAGAATTTTATATATAAGAAGACTAGCGGTCCGCCCCGGCTTCGCCCGTGGTACATATGAAAAATAGATGTTGGCCGATTCTCAGACTTACCCGATGTGCACAGAAAATTTCATGAGAATCGGTCCACCCGTTTCGGAGGAGTATGCAGACTAACATTGTGACACGAGAATTTTATATATAAGATTAACGTTAGGGCGTAATACAATTCTGCTTTATGTATTGGGCCGAGTTGTATGAAATATATTCCATTTTAAATATAACATCAAGAGGCTCACGTATATCCGAGTGCGATCGCTTCTGGAGCATTCGATTATGGAATTATATTCGCCGTTGAGTGTTGTGTGAATCGATTATAGATGATTGACGCGACAGAAATGTTCGCGATACGATCCATTTATTGAAAACTATTTGAGTTTATCGAGGTATTTTTGGTACTGCCGTTTTAAAGCCTGTTGAGAAGTAATGAATAAATAAATTTGATTTGATTTCGTAATATGTGAAATCATTTCTTTTTAAAAATGTTTGGATCCGGATATATTTTTCATAGTTGAGCTTACCCTTCATTACATCACTACATAGTATAAAACAAAGTCGCTTTCCCTGTCCCTATGTCCCTATGTCCCTATGTCCCTTTGTACACTTAAATCTTTGAAACTACGCAACGGATTTTGATGCGGTTTTTTTTAATAGATAGAGTGATTCAAGAGGAAGGTTTATATGTATAATAACATCCATTAAATAGTGGAGAAGTACTGTTATTTTTGAGGTTTCTAATGTGATGTCGTAAAAAATTACATTTTTTCCGCTTACATTGCAAACGCAGGCTGAACCCTACGAGTTTTATCAAAATAATGTACTAAGTATTATACACATTGAAAAGGTCTACAGAAAAGTCCGCGATGGTATATGTCTATCTCTTATGGATAACCCACAATAACTTTTTTTTGTCATTTACTTTTTACGACAAATAATGGCTAATTTTCGATGCGATTTTAACCAATACAGCCTTAATCCTTAACCAATTAAATACCTTGAATACATTGTTCATTTAATATAGATCTATATGGCCCTTTACACCGTATGATTTAAGTGAATATTTTCGAAGATATTACAGATTTAAAAATTGCGGGACGTAGCGTTTGCGGCGGTACCGGCCGGCCGCCCGGCTATCTATTTTATACCTCGAAGTCGGAGCGGGCCGCTATGTTTTTATATACAACGTTCACAGTTTTTCTGTAGTGTATTTAGTATCAGCATTGCACCCGTGCGAAGCCGGGGCGGGTCGCTAGTAGCATTTAAAATAAAGTCGCTGTCCTCTGCCTGTTTTCCCTATGTATGATTAAATACTTAACCACCAATGGATTTTGATGATTTTTTAATAGATTAGATTAGATATATATAGTTTTTTTTAATAGATACTTAGTTCTCGATGAAGGGTATAATATAATTTGCTTAGTTTAAAAAAGGGGGCGATGCCGCGGGCGAATAGTTAGTAAACTATATTAGAACTATATAGATTTATAATTATAAACTTTCGAAATTGCTTTGGGACACGATATTGTATATCATAATATTGCTAAGGTCACGTGGCCGCAGGTTTTCAAGGTATAGGTATCTTGGCATTCAAGACCACGTACGGTAGCCACAAATGCCGCAGGCCAAATGTCAAATTCTATACATATAGTTTCGGAAACTGTAATATAACGTGCAAAAAAACTGATTATCAACTTTAACCCCTCCCTATTCCCAAAACCAATTCTTGCAAAATCTGTAGGTATTGTAAAAAATGTACGAACGAACGCAGCCCAGTTGACTAATGGAATGAAGTATGCATGCATCCTTACACTGACCTGACCCAACAACTCCAGTATTGCAAAAATACAAGCCGTAGTTTTAACGTTAATACATGAAAATATTTCTTTTCCATATTAACGAAACATAAAAGCGCTATAATTTAACGTTAACCTACTTATACAAAGTTTTAGTAGAAAATGTACGAGCCAAGTTATTACGTAGTCATCGGTTTTAAAAGGGGTAAATACAAGTTAAAGTTGGACGTGCAGGCGTTCACTTAATTTCTTTTAATTATAAAATTCCAAGCTCCAATAAATTTCAACGAAAGCACGACGTACATCGCCAAAGTTAATGATTAATTAAAAAATACGGTTCGGTTTATTACGCTAGTATTTACTTTGTTCTTTTGATGAGCAAAGTTGTAAGAAATTGTCTATTCCGATACTTACAAGTAAATCAATCATTTGAGTTTAGGTTTATGAGCTGTATTCACGAAATGCGATTCATTTTCGATACCTATTTAATATCTCCGTGGATATTGTAGAATTTTTTTTTCTGTATTTTCCGAAAGTTATCTCAGTATTCCCTGGTCAAATAATGTTCCAAATTATAGAAATATCTCCACTTCAATCATCTAAAAAGTAAAAAAATTAGCGAGCGAGCGAGTGTTTATAAGTAAAATAACTCTAATGCCCTTCTTATTTATTATTCCCTCAGTTGTTAGACCGCCCTTTCCTCTAAAAAATCGATTAGTTTTCAATTCCAACCTCGATATAATATTTGACTCACGTTCCGTCTAGACGATAAGCAATGTGGTCAGTGCAATACTTTATGCTGAGCAATATTTGCTCAAGAAACCAATATCCCGCTTGCTGATTGGGGTAAACTTTCCTCCAGTACTATTGGTTTTTATAATTAACTAGCTTTCCGCCCGCGGCTTCGCCCGCGTTTTCAAAGAAAAACCCGTTCCCGTAGGATTTCCGAGATAAAACCTATCCTATGTCCTTTCTCTGGTATCAAAATATCTCTATACCAAATTTCATGCAAATTGGTTCAGTAGTTAAGGCGTGATTGAGTAACAGACAGACAGAGTTACTTTCGCATTTATAATATTAGTATGGATGTAATAAGTGTCCCTGATGAAGTCAGGAATACCAATTCGATTACTTCCATTTTATAGGCAAAGAAACAGCAATACCTTTTATTGTTGCTATAAAATAAACGTAAGCATTCTGTTTATTTTATTGTTATGGATATGTTTTCCGTAATAATGAAGTAGAACGCTTGTTTATTTAGATCACATCTTTAAAATTATTGAATACATTTTTTTATTACTTGAATTACATAAGCCTAAAGAAATGGAAATAGTGTCCATTCTGGAACATTCGTGCTATGATCGACGTTTAGTTTTGGTTAACATTGAGTATAATATTTGTTCAATGCTAAGAAAGCAATCAACTAAATTAAATCAATTTAGAGCATCACATTTAATAATCTAACGCCAGCTAGAGCAAGTAAAAGCAGCATGCAATAACAGATTAATGGACTAATTTACTCGAAACTCAGCGCACCTAACGTATAAGTTCCACACTGTTGGAATCCAATTAGAAAACATATTGTTTTAGAGAGTGGAGTTTACTGAAGTTTGTATGACTTCGACTTTCATATTGAGCCAATATAGGTGAACTAAATATTGGTCAATACGTCAGGAAAACTGTTTTCTGAGCAAATTTAGAAGTGTATTCCTACTGAGTAGTTATTTTTGGGAGTTTTTCTTGGGAACTATATTTTCTATCACCAAAATTTATATTTGTCATCAAGTTGTATCACCTAATAAATAGATCTATCACCACGAAATATTTTCGTTCTCAGATAAACAAAAATTGTTCCCAGGTATGAATTATCAAATTAATGTTAATATATGTGTAAAATAAGAGATCGATAACCAATAAAATTATATTGCATTACATGAATATAAACTTCGTTCTTATAATAACAGTTTTGTTACTTAAATAATAGCTCTGTGCTCAGAATGGTAGATCTGTCACCAAATAAATCGATTATCGATCCCTGACTGCGACTCCTTTTTATTTGATATTTTGTCACCAATACATTAGTAACATTTTATTTCGTTCATATATTAAATTAATAGTATTCGTTACCAATTTAATACATCAATTTATAATTTTAATGAAAAAATGATCAAAGGGGCGGAGACAAATTGGCGCGCTTTAAAAATTAAGAATAAATATTGATTATTTTAACTTTAATTAAGTTTTTTATCTACTATTCTGCTAGCCATAAGTTAGCTTTTTTAAACCAGCGCTGATTGTTCAGTGGTAATTATTTTAAACAATAAATATTGATTATTTTGACTTTAATTGTTTTATTTACTACTCTGCTAAATTTAAATATAATTTATACTACCAGTGGAAATTTAGAACCTTGGGAGTCTAGTTAAGTAGCAGAATCTTTTGGTTGAAACGATGACGACAACCCTAATCTTTTATTTGAACTAAATGCAATTTTCTAGTAACATAATATGATTTATTGGTGATCTCTTTAAATTAGTTTGCTTAAATACTTATTAGGACACACCTATTATAATACATACAAAAACATTTATTTGGTACTAGACCTTATATTTCAGGATTTTAGGTGATTTATTGTGGAACTGATTTTGCATTGTTTGGTGACTACATTTTGGTGACAGATCTACTATTTTGAGGACAAACCCTATTATTTAAGAAACACAAAACTAATTAAATTGGTGATAGCTTAAATGATACCCGTTTTTCTTGCCTCGTTTCTTTGCACTTACAATGTGAATATTAGCATAAGTAAAGTTTAGTCTGGGGGAAAGTTGGAACTTGGAAGTTAGTATTCAGTAGTTCGCCGTGTTTTCCATAACAATATATTATGCTATGGTATGAAACTTTGTCTATTTTGGTATAAAATGTTTACATTGCAGAGTTCAAAGCTTTTAAACCTTTTATCTTTGAGATTAGGTGCAGAAGTATTAAACTTAGTTTTGTAGATCAAGTAATAATTTTATACTTACTGTGTTTTTTTAAGGGAATACATGGTTATATCGATAGAGTAGTATTTTGATATACTTATTTGTCGTGTCAACTGACTACAGGACATATCCAGGATTGTAAAATTGGCTATACATCCTAAACACAAACAGGTGAAATAAATTGACAATATTATCTGTACCATGTGGAAGTTTTATTACACTGCACGACCAAGTTGGTTCAACTAACTAAGACTTGTATGCTCCAGAGATCACGCTGCCTTCCCAACTTCGCACCTGAAACTTCGTCTTACTGCATTCAGTTCACGCCTAAATTGTATTAACATGTTTATTTAGCTTTAGATTTAGTGCATTCAGGATTAACTAGAACACTTGTAGTTTACCTATTGCGTATTGTTTGTTACTAACTCGTCTGAACTTTCTGTAAGAACTTGAGTCCAAGTCCAATTATGGGCTCGATGTGGCACCTTGAATAAACATGTTTGGTTAAAGTGTTGGCCTAAATTAAAATAATACAACCAAAGCAATCATAAAAATACGTATAAATTCACAAGTGGGATATTACTTGTTAATATTAAGAGGAATCAGGGGTTTCAGCTCGGATTTTATATTGATCAAATTAAACTTAACCATTTTGATCGAATTTGGCTAACCCTCACAGATTTAAAAGGGTTCCATTAAGTTCTATCGGAAGATTAAACGAAGGATAATCTTCAGTAATATTCGCTGGTCTATGAATATTGATTGGTTAGTGACAAAATTGTCCAATTATTTCCTAATAAAGACCTCATAAAGAGAATATTCATAATTCTGGGTATTAGCAGCGAATCTGGGCCGGTAGCGGTTAATCCGATCATAGCTGGTATCAAGCGGTGCGTTGGGATTGAGTTACTGACTTCGTTAACTCGTTTTACGACGATATTCTGACCCTGCTAGGCATTGAAATAGGAGCAAATGTCCGCAACTAATATATGAGCACCAGCAGCAGATTTAGTTAAAAGAAAAGAAGAAAAATTACAATATAAATATGTACAGAAAATATAGGATGCGAATCTGACGTCTGAACCTGTTACATGATATTTTCTACCAGTCATGATTACAATCCAAAATCATGTTTCAATTTCTCACGTGCACTATGACCAAATATGTTAAATGTTGGAAAGAAATCCCTCGCAGATAACAAGATGAAGGTTTGTTTGAAATAAGGATTCAATAAATAGAAGCTTTGACAATATCGCTTGTATTTCTGTAAAATATTTATAGCAATACACAATAGCAAGCCTTTCATATGACCTGCAACGTTAACAAATATAAAGAAGTTAAAGTATTTCGGATTAGCTTTTCCTTTCACGGAACGAAATAACAGCGGAATTTAAAATGTATAAATGTGAATCGGCGAACCATTCATGTAACAGCGTGGATCTAGGTAAGGAGCCACTTTATCTTAGGTGGGACGAGTACTCTATCTATGGGCACTCGTTTGTGTGGGTGGAATATTGTCAGTGTCTATTTCTAGCACCAAAAAATATGATTAAAGATACAGAAAAAAGGTAAAGATTTTTTTTCTTAAGTATTTTTATTGCGTACATTACTGATCTTCTTAATTAAGGAAAATTGCGTTTTTTTCTTAATAATAAACATCAAATAAGATAAACAAACAATAAATAGCTGCGTAGCGTAATCCAACCTTCCATAAACAAGCAAATTAAAGCAAAGCAACAAGTAGTAAAATCCGCGCTTATTACTCATTCCTGTTCTCCAAAAAATCGGTGTTAAATGATCCTAAAGCGCAGCTACAATTACAGCGAACTCCATTCCGCAGCGATAAGCCGCTGAAAGGCTTCATAATCAAGACTTAAGCCCACATTACCAGCTGCAGTTTTATGAGAGGCATGGAGAGGCTTACAACGCTTATGGCTTGTACTCGCTTTGTCCATAGCATCGTATAATGCCGCTCCATGGATTAATATCCGAAGTTTTACTCTCACCGTCACGGATTATCCACTATTGAGCTCTATATTAGATACGGTGCTTGATTCCGCCATGCTCATTATTTTGATTTGATCTTGTCTCTTTTAATTATGCTTTCGAGCTTTGTACTTGTTTTAAAGTTATTAATTGACTTTAAAAGGTCTTGTAGATTTTGTTGTACAGTTTTCAGTCTATCATAATAGATTTTTATATTTATTTTTTGTTAGATACGTTATTTATACAGAAAACATTTACCGTATCATACATGAATTTGCTTCATTAATATGGATAAATGGGCAAATATAAGTCTGGAAAGTCAATACAAATGGTACATTTATATTTGTTTCTATATTTCAGGTCTAATAATAACTGTATTTTGTTGTTTGTTCTTACATTTTTTTACGCGTGTAAGGAAATTCACACATTTTATATAATACTAGCGGTCCGCCCCGGCTTCGTCCGTGGTACATATTTCGCAATAAAAGGTAGCCTATGTCCTTTCTCGGGTATCAAAATATCTCCATACCAAATTTCATGCAAATTGGTTCAGTAGTTTAGGCGTGATTAAGTAACAGACAGACAGACAGAGTTACTTTCGCATTTATAATATTAGTAGGGATACTGAACAAATGGCGTTTAACTCTAAAAGCTGTTAAACTTTAATTATTGTTTCGAGTTTTTAATCAACAGCAGAGTTTAAAATCTGTTGCAAAGCATTATGCAAGTGATTTCAAGTGATAAAATGGCAGTCCATCTCAAATAGGTCAAGAGGAAAGATTATCGCGACCTAGATAGAGGCCTATTTTTCACATTTTGTAGTCCACTGGCGTGTCTCGTCTTTGCAATTACTGTTTGCGACTTAATTTTGGTTTAACAAAAGTTATTAACGTGGTACTGCAAAATTTTAGATGAGTCAAGTTGGTAAAATTTTGATTAAATGTAGCGTGATTTTTGGGAGTTTCTTATATACGAAGAATAATGATTTACCTTGAATAATAGCTACAATATACTAAGTTGTAAGTCGTAATGTTTCTGATGCAGTAAGATAACTTCAAAATATATGCCATAATATCCCCTAAAAAGTATACATAGGTACCCCATCTTTCTCAAAGGTATCTTTAGTAGCTACAGTAAATTAGGTCAAAGCATTATAAAAATAAAAGTAATTTAAAAGAGCCTGAACAAAAGCGAAGTTATGTTTAAAGAGAAAAATAAAATGCGCTGGTGATTTTCCTCAACGCCCAAAGGGTTTATTGCGACAATAAACAAACGTCAAGAGGTACTGTACAAACGGTTTATTACAGTTTTAATATTTCACCTGCGTTGTTAAATTTTAATGTGCAATATATACAAAATGGGTTTTAATAAACGAAGATAAACGTGGCGTAGCAGAGTGCTACGTACTGTTTGGACAACTATCTATTCATATAATATGTGATATACTTATAAATTAGTACAATTACATGTCAAAAGAAAACGATTAACTATGAGCAAGAAATGCCTGTTCTGTGTGAAATGATCTAATTGACCGTATGCCGCTGGACATTCGTATAAAACTTAAATCCATAGAATGAGCTCTGAATTTACATAACCAATCAATGAGTGCTATCTTTTCTTAGCTTTTGAAAGAAACTACAGTGGTCTCTGAATACTGTATCCTGTAGCGTTGAATTAAACTGCTTGTTAATTTATCAGTTTTATGTACAACTTGCCTTCCTGATAAATATAGCCCATTTATGTGACTAGGCTATATTTATCGAGGAAGGCTAACACTGAAAATAATTATTCAAATAGAACCCGTAGTTCTTGAGATTAGCGCGTTCAACCACACAAAACTCTTCAGCTTTGTATAGATACTATAAAAGTTTCCCATGTAGAGATTCTAAACTGTATTTTATTTGACGAAAAATGCGTTTAGAAATTGGTACAAGAATGTTCTAGTATCCTTGACCGCTTAACATTGTTACACGTACAGGGAATGTAATGTCATTAGTTACTAGAAGTTTATTCTCTGGAAACGAGAACAGCGTTTTCTTTTTGTGTTATTTAAATTACCAAGCAGCGGTTTTATTTGTTTAATAAAGTTTTGTAACTAGGGTTGGATAATACCTACTTTTTAGGGTTCCGTACCTCAAAAGGAAAAAACGGAACCCTTATAGGATCACTTTGTTGTCCGTCTGTCCGTCCGTCCGTCTGTCAAGACCCTTTTTCTCAGGAACGCGTGGAGGTATGAAGCTGAAATTTATATCAATTACTTAGGTCTACTGTCCCTTGAAGCTGTGAAAAAATCAAACTTCTAAGCCAACGCAATCAAAAGATACAGCCGTTTATGCCGCAAATTTTCGACACTTGCAAGGGAATCAAAACCTACAGGGTGCTTCCCGTGAACTCAGAATCTTGAAATTTGGTACGAAGCAACGTCTTATAGCATAGATAAAGGAAAAATTACGAAAACCATAAATTTTTAGTTACATCACATAATATATTTTTTTTAATAATTTTAAATTTACTACCCATTTCCTCATAAACGCGTAGAGGTATTAAATTGAAATTCATACCAAATACTCAGGTCTATAATACCTTTAAGCTGTAACAAAATCAAACTTCTATGTCAACGCAATCAAAAGAATTTCGTAATGAACGAACTTTGTAAACCTTGCAGGTTTGTACGGAACCCTCGGTGCGCGAGTCCGACTCGCACTTGGCCGGTTTTTTTTTATAACAGTGGATCATCAAATAGAATTAGATATAGTATCTACAATACACCAAAAGTAAACTTCTGTTTAATTAAAATATATTAAGTAAAATAATATATTATTTATGATACACACATGGATTTTAGATATTAAGCATTTCATTTCTTAATTATCATAGTCTCTTTATTAATGAATTTTATTTTGTTTCAGGTTTTTCGAAGCGGTTTAGAAAAAATCTCTGACACATAAATACGATTGATGTAAGTATCAGAATACCTCGTATAATAAATATGTTTTGGGTCTAAAATAATTTCGCCAACTTACACAGCTAATGGGCGAAAAATCATGCTTCATTTGCTGCAAATCATATTCGAGTGGACATTTAAGACCCCTTATTGAAAGGAAATTTTCTTTAATGGATCCCAATGTAGGTTGAATTTATTTCATTTGGAAATATATTTATTTTAACGTTTAGTGAATATTTGATTACTCGAGAAATCTAGTGTATGGATATTTTGATAAGTTTGTAGCTAGTTCTTTTGTATAAAAACGATTCTGTATTAGTAGATACTTAATTATTTTGATGTTATTAAAAAAAAACTTTTATTGAAACTGTTGTTTTGTATGTCTAGACATTTCATATTTCATTATAATCAAAGGTAAAAATAATGCTTTCCTGTATAAAATATCCTCAAAAATTGAGAAGCACGACGCGGACGGTTGTGTTAACGTTACACGATGAAAAATTAGAGCCTTATATGTTTATAGGTACTTTACTCCAAACTGATTACCGCGGTCAAGTTCATGCATAAAGTAATCTAAAAAATCCAATTTTTTAAATGTACCTTTGAGGTTTATAAATTACGTGAGGTCGGTTTCAGGTAGGAAAATATATGAACCGCACTGCAAACCCGGGTTAAGGTCGGGCATCACGTGTTTATCATAATTTAATAAAAAACACCATGTTTTTCTGAAGAAAATAACACAGTTTTACTTCAATCATAAATGATAAATGATGAAAGAAAGAGAGAGTAAAGATTGGATTCTAATAATAGATTAATGTCTAGATAGCTTTCGGCAAAAGATGTTCGTTGTTAAACTTACATAATAATATATTAGTAAATCTTATATATAAAAATGAATCGCAAAATGTGTTGGTAAGCGCATAACTCGAGAACGGCTGAACCGATTTCGATAATTCTTTTTTTATTATATTCCTTGAAGTACGAGGATGGTTCTTATGTCGAGAAAACGTAAACATGTACCACGGGCGAAGCCGGGGCGGACCGCTAGTCTATATATATAAAACTCAAAGGTGACTGATATAGTGATCTATCAACGCACAGCCCAAACCACTGGACGTATCGGGCTGAAATTTGGCATGCAGGTAGATGTTAGGACGTAGGCATCCGCTAAGAAAGGATTTCCCGAAATTCTTGCGGGAACGGGGAAAAACGGGGATGCACGTACAAAGTCGTGGGCGGAAGCAGGTTATGGAATATTTCTGCGCCTACACCGTAGAAAATTTCCGAATAGTACATTATGGAATACTTTTACGCCTACACCCTGGACATTTTCCGAAATATCCAGACATGAACAAAATTGAAACTTATCTAAGAAAGTAATCACTCGCTAATATCGATTAGATTCAATACAAACGCTGACTGGCGAATAAAGGAAATCCTATTTCCGAGCAATAACAAATTTAGGTTCAGTGGATACAATATTTGGCCGGCAATTGCTTTGTGCAATGATTAAGCGGACGCTCGGCTACCGTTCAAAATAGATATAGCTTTAAGATGGAATGAGTTGTGTGGGTATTTAGATGAACTTTCAATAAGTTATTACTTATTATAAACTATGAAAAAATATATTTTTATCTTATTACTGAAAAAGTTGACCTTTTTATAGTAAAAAGTAAAAACAAATAAGTATGTTATGTATATCAAAATAAATGGTAAGGGGATAAGAAAATTGGTACTAAATTTAAGAATAACCAAATCAGTGGCGAATGAAATACCATGACGTATTTGGGCGGTTTTAAACTTTGAAAAAGCTCTATGATCTAAATTATACATATAAGCATTACTATATGTTAACATAATGCTAATAATTCGGGTATTATCTGTAATCATTTCACACCGAAATATCTGAAGAATTCTCTACAAAGTTCGTAGAATCTTTGGTCAGATAATTAAATTGATTACTTACTTTGGTAATTTGTTGTTGTTTAGAAACTACTGATTTAGCGACACGAATAAGCTTCTTTCGTAATGATTAAAATAATCCACATAAAAGTTTAAGTAGGTATACATATTTGAAATTAAAATTAGGTGTACCTTTCAAATCATTAAAAGATAAAGACTTTAAATAAATAAATAGTCCAATAGACTCGACAGAGTATAACATGTATGCATAGTAAATACATTATACCTTAGACATTGGTGGCCTTGGCAAACAGAACAATTTTGTTAGGGTAATCTTTGGGTAATCTATTTAGGCCAGTTGAGCATTTAGTCCTAATGAACGTCTGATGTTGTTGAGTTTGTTCCTTTTTTTCTTCAAGGCAAATATTGACACATTATTAAATATCTTTTGCTATTGTTACATAATTAGAGCATTTTCTTTGGATGCCCCACTCAGTTCTTATACGCTATTAAAAGGGTCTGCGACCTTCATTACAGCTTCATAGCAATTTTAAAGATCTTTCGAGAGCAATTTGTCTAAGTGCCATTTTGGCAAAATTGTAATAATCATTTTCGCCATTCATTTTTATTAGATATTAAATCTATTGAGGGTTAAGAGCCAGAACTGATGAATTTATTTAAGCTTCATTATATATACTTTTACTTCGTATATACTTACAGTATAAATATTTAAATAACGGATGATGTTCCGTTTATCATAAATGTTGCTAAACAATGGTTATAATAGGAAGCCAATAAAAAGTCAAGAAACGAATTTCATGCTGATTTCTTTTCCTCTGTTATTGTCCTATATGTATATGTATATTTCAATGAATATATTCATTAGTCCATACAGTTCTGTATTCAACTTTGCTTTTACTTAACACCAATTTCGTACAAATGAAAACAAATAAAATATATTCTACATCAATAATGAGAATGAAATTATTCCTGAGACAAAGCCCAGCTGACATGTTTTCCACATTTTTTACGCTGGGAAAGCTTTTTCGTTGATCCAATTACGCAGGAGAAAATTTTAACACTTTATTAACAAACCTTTGTTGTGTACCTGCAGGCATTTCGGCATCACTACATAGTATAAAACAAAGTCGCTTTCTGTGTCCCTATGTTTTTTTTTTTTTTTTATGCTGCAATAGGGAAGCGCTTGGCCACGATCTCGCCTGATGGTAAGCTGAGATGTGGCCTAAGATGGAGCGCGCTTCCCTAGAATGTACCTGTTCACTCTCCTCTTGAAGACCCCCATATTGTACTCATCGGGGAACTATGTCCCTATGTCCCTATGTCCTTATGTCCCTTTGTACGCTTAAATCTTTGAAACTACGCAACGGATTTTGATGCGGTTTTTTTTAATAGATAGAGTGATTCAAGAGGAAGGTTTATATTATGTATAATAACATCCATTAAATAGTGGAGAAGTACTGTTATTTTTGAGGTTTCTAATGTGATGTCGTAAAAAATTACATTTTTTCCGCTTACATTGCAAACGCAGGCTGAACCCTACGAGTTTTATCAAAATAATGTACTAAGTATTATACACATTGAAAAGGTCTACAGAAAAGTCCGCGATGGTATATGTCTATCTCTTATGGATAACCCACAATAACTTTTTTTTTGTCATTTACTTTTTACGACAAATAATGGCTAATTTTCGAAGCGATTTTAACCAATACAGCATTAATCCTTAACCAATTAAATACCTTGAATACATTGTTCATTTAATATAGATCTATATGGCCCTTTATACCATATGATTTAAGTGAATATTTTCGAAGATATTACAGATTTAAAAATTGCGGGACATAGCGTTTGCGGCGGTACCGGCCGGCCGCCCGGCTATATATTTTATACCCTTGCGAAGCCGGAGCGGGCCGCTATGTTTTTATATACAACGTTCACAGTTTTTCTGTAGTGTATTTAGTATCAGCATTGCACCCGTGCGAAGCCGGGGCGGGTCGCTAGTAATGTATATACGAAGGCCTTTCTACGCTTTTAAAGTACTTTTAATTATCCTTATATACCTACATGTATAGCTAAAACGGAATACTCACTCAAACCTGTATTTCAAAAGTTTTTTTTTATAAATCAGATTGAACGCTTAGAAGCAATATCTTTATAAGTATGCTTTTCGGTTCGTCCTTTTTAAATACTGAATACGGAAAAAGATAAAGATGCTCTTTAAATTGTGAGTTCTTCCAATTATTTCGAAAACAATAACATTAAATAAAATTTCTACGAGACGTTTTTCTTCTAAAAATTTTATGACTCAGTGATTACTTCATGTCCGTAATGCCTTACAAACCGTATTCATGTAAGATATGTGGGTAGCATCTAATGCAAAGTAAAAGAGCAAAAATGATATTACGTCGACCTATTGCAATTCTTCACAATTTCTCAGATTGTTTAATTAAAGTAAATAAATAATAAAATTAAAGTAAAATTGCGTAGTGCATTTCCAAGAAATGGTTGAAGCGGGGACGTCCAAATTCATTTATGACAGCTATCTTTTGATAGAAGGTGTCTGTAATGAGCGAGGGTTGCTAATGCACTAGAGGAAAGGTTGAGGTTTATTGAAATATTTCTATTCTCAAGCGAATGCTAAAAGCGTAGGGCGGACGGTCGGAATGCTTGAAATTCTCCGGTGTTGTTAATTTAGCTGGAAAATTCAAGATCGAAGATTGCGTTTTAAAGAAGGGTCTGTCCGTGGAACATCATTATTTTTGCGCTGATTTTATAGTTTGGATCAGATTTTAGATAATACCTAGTAGTAAGAATACAATGAAATAAACTAGAAGTAAATAAAATATATTCTCATTCAACTGTAATTAAAAATTTATTACATCCGTGCTTGGAGAAAATAGCAATTAAATTACGTTTGTTGTTCCAGAGATTTACTAAATTGAAGTAGACTTAAGACTCGGGACTTAAAATATTACGTTGTGATTACTTTTAAAATGTTGTAGGTAATGTGTTTAAACTTGGCTCTTATAGTAGACTGTATTTTTAACAGTTTCTAGTACTTATTAATAAATATTCAAGCATATTAATAACAGAACATGATGCCTTGTTCTATAATAACACTAATTATAAGGTATTAAATAGTTTATAGAGGATGATAACGTAATGGAAGAGATCAAGTACACAATCTATACTGGGTAATGTACCAAATCTTAATATATATAAATCTCGTGTCACAATATTTGTCCTCAATGGACACCTAAACCACTTAACCGATTATAATAAAATTCGCACACCATGTGCAGTTCGATCCAACTTGAGAGATAGGATAGTTTAAACATGTAGGTACCACGGGCGAAGCCGGGGCGGACTGCTAGTCTAACTATATAATGTTCCTGAAAAAGGTTAATGTCGATAACTTTTCGTACTAGGAGCCGAGAGACAATCTGAGCTCATTTTGTCAAAGCCATCAACAAAGAGCCTTTGAACCTAATTTTCGTTACTTTATCATTTTTGTTTTTATCCAATATTGAATCTCACTTATTTTGTAGCTCTCAGTCTCTAAATCAATCGACATATTTTAAATTAGATGGAGATGAAGTTTGTTTTGGATGATATTTGTTAAGTCTTCTATTGTTTGCTTTATTTTTGGCTTATTTATGTATTCCTTTTGTGTATTTTTAATGCTTCCGTGTTGAGAATTGTGATCAGGTTTAATGTAAGAGTACTGCGAAATATTACGACATAAATATAAATAAAATAATTTTTGTATATGCAGCTCTAAAATACTGAAATTTTTAATAACATCGTAATATTTAAAACATAAAATTTTGTAGAAAATGTTTCTATGAATTTTGTACAAAGTTCTAATAAAAGAGTGCTAATTATATACAAATGTTGGAATTTTCATAATTGCAAGACTGCATTCATCAGTTGTTCGTCGTCATAAAAATAGACAAGCTTATTTCAGTTTTAGTTTAAGATCAAATCTGAATTGCATGCAGTGTGGAAGCGTTCAAAGTCCTGCGAAAGTTACACACATTTTTCGAATCATAGAGCGCAGTTGAAAATTCGAATAGAAACTGCCTACATAAACTATATGAAAGCAATCGAGGACAACATTAAAGTGGCCCCTCGTAAGTTTTGGCAGCACATTTCGAATCTCAGATCGAAGGGAGGCTTTGAGCCTACCGTTTCCTATAAGAGTTCAACTTTCTCGGGACCTGCGGCTGCTGAGGCTTTTGCTAATTACTTCGCTAGTGTATTTTTGCCAGATTCTCCGACCTTGAATGTCGATCAGTGTAATATATCGGATAGCTCATCTAATAGTAATTACATAAACATAAAAAATATCACCACCGATGATGTCGTCACTGGTATTAACAAGTTGAAGCTCAGTAGCGCTGTGGGACCTGATTGTCTTCCTCCTGCTTTTATCAAAGGAGCTAGAGATTCTCTTTCTATACCATTATGCCATATTTTCAACCTTGGCCTCAAGTCGGGTGTCTACCCAGCAACATGGAAGCTGTCTAGAGTTATACCCATCCCTAAGAGCTCAAACAAATTACTAGTTGAAGAGTATCGACCAATTGCTATTCTATCCTCAGCTGCTAAAATTTTCGAAAGCATCCTACATAAATATATTTACATGCAGGTGAATAAGTATCTGTGTAATGAACAGCATGGATTCAGGACCATGAGATCGGTTGATACAAATTTAATGACTCTTGTAGAATATATTTCGGTTCGACTCGATCGAGGGCGTCAAGTTGATGTACTTTACTTTGACTTCCAGAAGGCCTTTGATAGAGTTAACAATGACATATTGTTGGCGAAGCTCTGTGCTATAGGTTTTTCCCCGGGACTTCTTCGGCTGCTGGCGGATTATTTGCGTGACCGACAACAGTTCGTCAGACTCGGTCTGTATGAATCTAAACCCTACCACACGCGTTCAGGAGTTAGTCAAGGTTCCATACTGGGGCCTCTCTTATTTTTGATCATGGTAAACGACCTACCTAGAGTGGTATCTCATGCTAGGAGTCTTCTTTACGCTGATGATTTAAAATTGTATTTGGAAATCGGGTCTGAGTTAGATTGCTTAGCTCTTCAGCATGACATCGATGCTATTTATGAGTGGAGCATTAGAAACAAATTGGAATTTAACATAGAGAAATGCTTTGTGATGACCTTCGGTCGGATGAGGCACCCGATACACTTTGATTACAAGATCAAAAATACATCCATTACCAGAAGCACTGTAATTAAGGATTTGGGTGTCACATTTGATCGCGGGCTCACATTTCACGATCATGTTGCAATGTTGGCAGGGGAATCTTTTAGACGGCTTGGGTTTGTTCTTCGGAATGTACGTGATTTTCAAACCGGACACGCTATAAGGCTTGTATATGGAGCCCTGGTCCGCAGCAAGTTGGAGACTAGTTCTTGTGTATGGAACACACACGAGGGAAAATATACCCTGATGCTCGAAAAAATCCAAAAGGCTTTCCTTCGGTTCCTGTTCAAACATCAATTTGGGTACTATCCCTATTTATATCCGACAATGTTTTTGCTAGGCTGTCTTGGGTACAACTCATTGGAGACACGTAGGAAATACAATCAATTAGCCTTTGTCTGCAAGATTCTGCGTGGCAAAATTGACGCTATTGATTTGAGTGATGAGGTGTGTAAATTATTTGTGCCTGATAATTACTGTCGAGCGCGCAAGCATGTGCTCTTTGCTATACCGCCGGCTCACACTACAGCCCGAGCCTTATCACCAATTCCACGCGCTCTCACTGCGCTCAATGCTCTCCTCAATAACAACCCCGAATGCGATCTGTTCGCGGATGGATGGGGCTCGTTGTTGTCGGCGTGCTTGAGCTTTTCTGAAAAGTTTTGAATGGTTTTTGTTTTTAATACTAGCAATCAATTTATCATATTTATTGCTGGTGTTGGGAACAGAAACCATTCATTATATTAATTTATTGTTTTTCTTTTTATATGTAATTTGTAATTTGATTAAATTTTATTTTTTTGTAATATAATTTATGTAATTTTTAGATATAATTAATGTAATTGGTGCAATACCGTTTTAATTATAATAAATAAATAAATAAATAAATTAGTTTTGAGCTATTGCATAGCTTCTATCGCGGGCCTTGAGCGCGGCGACCGAATGTAAAAATTTCGTAACGAAAAAACCTAACACCCCGCACCCCCACCGGCACAGCGGTGCGATGCTATGCAATAGCTTCAGTCCTCGAGTGCCACACGTATTTTTTTAGTTAATAACTTAAATTAATACAAATTTTAAAGTGTGTTTGAAAGTATTACAGTGTAACGAACATAATTTATCTAATACCTTGAAAATAATTAATCACATCTCTAATTATAAGACTAACTTGTTGTCCAATTTGAGAGAATTCGTAACTCCACTTAAGCTGTAGGCTCTGAACAACTTTGTGGCGAAGTTACACCTCTGCGGATATGCAATTATGTATTTACTGGTTAACTGCAATAGTTGTATCCTACACTATAATAATATAATAGTAATATATTAAGGTATTAGGTATCTAGCACGTTAGCGGGCTTAATCGTATGTGAATAGATGTGATCGGCTCTTTATATATGAAGTACATAGTGACTTGTATTGTTCTACTTAAATATATTGTTACATTGTCTTCGAGAATATTTAGCGTTTCATGATAGCATGTAGAGCCGTATACTTCTTCTTTCGTTGTTTTGTTTTTGTTATACATATTTACTTTTGCATCTAATAAGCTCATTACCCGTAACTTTCTCGTCATATAAATCAGACACGGTAGGTATTATTGGATTTTTGAATCAGAAAGACACAATGTCTTCGAATGATTGGTTAGCTTGTGACTCAAAACAGAATCTCATTAGGTCAGCCAAACGTCGAATGTGGTCAAAGCTCTGCGGCCTGGACACAGGATCTGTCGCAATCTCCGGTTATAATCGTCCAGTTGTATTGGCTTCACCATTGGCTATGCGTTTCGCTTCATGGTGCATTTACACATTCGTGTTCGGTATTCGCCTCGTCTCTTGATGATGCATTAATATACAAGTGATGTCTTGAATCACTGTTAACACATTCTTGAGTAAGTGAGTACAATATCTAAGTTCGTGTTCTGAAGGCAAACAAATTAGACTTCTTCTAGAAACTTTTTTGAATCGTCATAACATGGTAAAACATACCATTTACCACTAGTTGATATTGTTATGTATTTATAAGATAAATCTATACCTATATTAAAAGGAAGTCATGCATTCAAACCACAGGTCAATACGGTGCAGCAGGATATCGGTCAATCTCCGTTTGTAGCTGTCCTGCGCTAATTAGTCCCCATTTCGACGCTCGTCATTAACGTTTCAAACTGCATCAATGTTTATGTTAAATATTGTTCTTTACTTCGTTGAAGTCAATAGAAACATGTCTTATGATTTATCTTTATCTTTCTTTTACTTTTGTGATGTATCTATGTGTATCCTGCTGATAACTTGTACGTTCAAAATCAACCAGGCAGTGAATTTAACATTATCTAGTTGAATATAATATCATATTCCATGACATTATAATATCATATGAATATGTTGATTGGTAACTCAATGTATGAGCTATTTCCTACCCTATGGGAAGGTGACCATAAAACTTTTTATTTCTGTACATTATGTAGACCTGCGTAACGAGTGGGTAAAAGTTATATACAAGTATTGGTTACCGGTTTTACAAAGATTTAGTTAACTAGATAGAGCTTGTGTAATCATGTTAGAGGGTTAGTACGAAGCGACTTTCCTTGACCTTCTTTCCTGTGTTTAAGTAGTTACTTAGTTGCTTACAGTTGTACCAAAGAGACAAAATGTTTTAAACCATTGATTTATTAAAAGACGTTTAATTACACTACTAGCATCACGAGTGTGTAAAATTTGAAAAAAAAAGAAAAAAACATTCAGTGCCGTCTTTTACTAAAATGCGCGGCATCTAGCCGAAGCGAAAGAGACAGCCCAAAATGTAAATGTATTATACCTTTGATTCATTAACAATACGTTTTGTTGCACCAATAGTAACAAGAGTGTAAAGAAGCAAATAAAAAAAATATCGTCGTTTTTAGGGTTCCGTACCTCAAAAGGAAAAAACGGAACCCTTATAGGATCACTTTGTTGTCCGTCTGTCCGTCCGTCCGTCCGTCCGTCCGTCTGTCTGTCAAGACCCTTTTTCTCAGGAACGCGTGGAGGTATGAAGCTGAAATTTATATCAATTACTCAGGTCTACTGTCCCTTGAAGCTGTGAAAAAATCAAACTTCTAAGCCAACGCAATCAAAAGATACAGCCGTTTATGCCGCAAATTTTCGACACTTGCAAGGGAATCAAAACCTACAGGGTGCTTCCCGTGAACTCAGAATCTTGAAATTTGGTACGAAGCAACGTCTTATAGCATAGATAAAGGAAAAATTACGAAAACCATAAATTTTTAGTTACATCACATAATATATTTTTTTTTAATAATTTTAAACTTACTACACATTTCCTCATAAACGCGTAGAGGTATTAAATTGAAATTCATACCAAATACTCAGGTCTATAATACCTTTAAGCTGTAACAAAATCAAACTTCTATGTCAACGCAACCAAAAGAAACAGCAATGTACGGAACCCTCGGTGCGCGAGTCCGACTCGCACTTGGCCGGTTTTTTTATATGCGATATCCAGTCCACTAATTCCTTAGTCACCCCAGCTGTCATTTGCAAGCCATTTCACGTGCTGATTGTATCAGTACCTACGTTTAATTGCCATGCCGGTGTGTTATCCGTTGTTTTGTTTATGGTTTCATTGCCCGTATTTTTTTCGGTTTTTATTCAGCGCTTTATTGGGCGGCTGTTAAAAGAAAATCTCTATGAAAAATTCATGTTTATGTAATTTATTGCATTGTGTTAGGAAAATATTATGAAAATTGTAATTTGAAGTACTTAATACTTTTATGAAATTTCCAAATATTCAACGTAATATTGGTATTATGAATGTATTTTATTTAGACCAAAAATTTTCAAATCTTCACTTTTATTTGTTACTATTGAGAACTTCATTAATCTAAGATCACTTGGATTTTAAATCAAGTCCATATACAATCAGATTAAAATAAAGTTAAACTGAGTTACATATTCAATCAATTACTAATAAAACCTTATTACAATAGTGTTAAATTCATTGTTTATTAATACATTTATTACCGCATAACATTGTGAATTATAAATTCAGGTAGCGTTTGAATAAGTTATAACACGTTCTGTACAAGGATATAACTAAAGTTAAGCTTCATTATTTAGAATATTTAACTTAATAAATACTTGATCCATATAAATTAAAAGAGAATTATTATCAATGTTTTAGCAAATAGGTACACGATTTGATAAGGCACCCAACCTTTTTATATTTATCTGGAAAATAGGTCGTTATTCTTAATCTCATTAAGGCATTATTAATGTCCGTCTAGATACTAATAAAGCACATTCATTGACAAACATGATGACCCTTACTTTCCATTTACTAGTCCCAGGAGACGATTTTATACCTTTTTGTCGAGGTCAAATCTCCCAAAGGACGAACTTAGCCATGTAGTAAATTGACCATTTTTGGCTCCTCCGCATTATTTTCTTCTAAAATCTTCTGGATATCATCAGGATCAACTTCATCTGACAATTTTCCACTGTTCGACTTCATACTGTAAAATTATAATCATAATCCAGGATGCATGTCGTAATGCCTTTACGTTAAATTACGTATCTAGCATATAATGAATTCAATTCATTTAATAATCGTAATTAAATTTTTGTCGCTTACTTTGAAAATAGTAAAACCACGGGCGAAGCCGGGGTCTTACTAGTGGTCCGTATTATATTATATAACCTATATTATTTCATATACTTATTAATATTCTTTATTTATGTTCTCAGGTAAGTTTCCAGATCCTTATATGCACTAATTTGCGCCCCGGCGTGAGTATTCCCTTGATTAATTTAAAATTGTTTTTTCATTTTTGATTTAAGTCGATATCAAAATTCAACCTAGTCACCACTTCTCTTCAGTACTACACTCTTTTTATTACTCGTAGGACAGAATATAATTAATACAAAAATCCAGAAAATCCTTAACCCACATAGTAACCTCTCTTTGAGCTCTATTCTCGGATTGGCACATTGTTTAGCTGCGAATCCCGCGGAGCGTGAGGTTAAATCGGATTCCCGTGCTGCCTTCCCAAGATAGCTTCATACCCAGTTTTAAATAGAAAATTTTATATTTTTTGCCACTCCGTACCCTACCGGGTGCGTTTAATAAGTTATGAATGCCTAAAATAACGGCCACTTAGAATGGCAAATATTGTACAGTGTATTAACATTTTTAGTCAAACATTAAAATTCTCTATATTTAAAAATGCAATTTGCATATCATTTAGACAGAATTGTATGTACTTTTAAATATTTTTAAGAATTTTTTTGTAAATATGATCAATTAAAAAGAAATGTATTTTTATTCATTATAATCTGCAAATATTAGAATTTGCTTCTAATAAACTCACCTATTACTAATTAGTACAACCAAATTGAGATTTTGATCTGTTAAATTTAATCCCAGAAAATCGTATAATATGTGAGAAATAGTTTAATGTTATACACATATAATTGTACTCATAGCAGAAACTTACTTCATTTGATACAAGCTAGTCTATTAAACACAGGTAACCCAAATGACAAACAATAAGTCAGGAAACTCAATAAAGACAGCTATGAGCTCTCATTCCCCGTAATTTGTAAACTCATTAAACTCATAAGTATTCAGCGCCTGTTTCCCCAAGAACGTAAATCACATAGACTCATATTGTGTCGAACGGCCATAAAACCTTCTATACATGGAGCTGACAACTGCGCAGTTCAGATCTCTATGATGTTTATTGACTTGGGAATTATTGCTTTTAATTTGCGCTTAGTGCGTGATTGTGTCGATATGGTTTGGCTAAATTTTTTGGGTATCGGTGGTTTGGCAATTTAAAGAAACGTATCATTTATAAATTATATTATGGTCTGGGAAGAATTACGCTAGGTACATATAAATAAAACATGGAAAGCGCCTTTCAAGGCCGTTACTACTTATTAAAGCTTTGTTTGCTCATTTGTTTACTTTAATGATAAAATTAAAGCCGTCCTTAAAATTTTCCATGTCGATGGATCCGCACTTGAGATTTGAGCCCTATATAATAAGAGATTGTATCGGCCTCTCAGCAGTTTTTTGCTCCACAAGTGCTTGTTTCAAATCTAGCGAAGGTCGGGTTTAATTTGCGCTTGCTAGGAATTTCATCTCGTTGAAAGTCACTTCAATGGAGTGAATTTTCAGCTAATTTGTTTCGATGAAAGCGACGGTCGTGAAAAGCGAGAAAATTGTAATTGTATGGTCGTATTCACTCTATTCAGCCGTTCGTTTACTTCTCTGTCAATTGCGATATTGCTAACGATAGCTCGGAGGGGAGGAAGTGCCTTTTACTAATTCTGTTATCTGTCTTAATTTATGTATCTATTGAAGTTTTTTTGTTAGGAACCCTGAACTTGAAATTTTGCGTTGATTTGAGCGTCTCCAATGTCATTCTTCTTACAAGACTTATTTAAAGTTACAAACGTTGATTACATTAAAACAGCAGGCGAGGTCCCCAATTATTCTCACATATTCAAGCCAAGACCGTAAATTCAGAATCGGTTCGAACAAAGCATGTTCTCGGATAACTAAGCATTAAAGAAGCTCGTGCAATAAATCAGACGCGTCTTCGCCAACTTTTCGGCGTTCGAGTTAGAGCGGGGGCACACGATGCGTTGCGGCGGCGGTGCGGCGCCGGAGCGGTGTCGCTGCGTCGTCTTACATAGAAATATCTGTGGCATGTCACACGATGCGCTCCGGCGCCGCACCGGACTTGTAACCACCAAGACGAGGCGGGGAGGGGTGAATGCGGTGCGATGTCGGAGCGGCACCGCTCAGTTGTTTTGCGTCACAAGGAAGGACACGCTGTGCAACGCTGCTACGACGCCGCTGCGACAGAACAACGTTACGGCGCCGCACCACTCGTGTGCCCACTGACACGGTGAAATCTTTGCGGTGCAGCGCCGCAACGCATCGTGTGCCCGCGCCCTTATTTACTGACTCTTAATCACTTGAGAAGGTGCTCTGTAAATTATAATTTTATACGTCATGCGTTGATTGTGATTGTCACGTTCGCGATTGCTTCCCCTTTTGAAGAGCAACAATACTACCGTTTTAATTGCGCTGTTGAATATCATTCTTAATTATATTGTTCTCATCATTCTCCTAAACAACTTCAAGCAGATTAGATTGCTGCCGATCGTCTACCTTTTAACGTGTTCAAACAGGATTTAAAATGTTGAAACCTTTACATATTTCCTAAAAAAGTAACTATCGTTAAGGAAATTAACGTCCCTTCCAATTTTTTATCTTGTTTAATTATTATTTTTCATTAACGATATGGTGTTTTCGATATGAATCCTTTAATAAAAATACAAAATGATGCGCACCACGCAGTCATTAAGTTAACAGCCTTATCAGGTTTCAATTTTTAAATGAACATTTTTTATTAATTATTTTTGCTTGACACGGAACATAAAATAAGGAGAGTTTTGTGATTTATAATTATTATTTGGGAACTGATAACTGAACTGACAATTTTTGAGATGTATCGACCATTACCCAAATAACAATTGAACCTATTGTAATTATTATATGAAGAAGTAATTATTAATTCTATAGAGTAACAAAATGAATACATTATACAACGGAACTAAAGTATCACATAAATTTCTGGTGAGGGTAGAACCGATGACCTCGCAAATACGATACCGGTCTCGGATTTACTGACTTTTAAAAAGATATACTCCCTGATAAATAAGACGGACAAACCCCTTTTATTAAATTGATAGTAGACTGGCTAGAATTTACATAGACTTCGATTTCGTGAAGAACCCTACCTACCCTACGTATACATAAAACGTGTATACTATTTCGATTCCAGGAGTTCAATAGGAAACACACTTGTCCTATATATTTCTGGAATCTTCCGCATACATTATTCACTTTCTAATAGAAAGTTATCCCATTCTGCTCAAAATGCTTCTCTTCGAAGCTGATAAAAAAGATTTAACAATATTTATGCTAAAACACTGAGCACTGAGAAACAAACTCTCAGCTAAGCAACTTTTCACTTGAAATTCTTATCTCCTAACGCTTCTAGGAGCGTCGTTGGGTTGTAAAGAAACATTAATAATATGATGGTTAACACAAAGGGACTTGGTGGCTAGATAAGCTTCGGGTTTCCTTGCTTGACCTAGATAATAAAGGGTTATACTAAATAAGTTGGGAAAGGATGGGCGGACTTTTATAGTTCGTCTAGACATGAAGTGTGGGTTTCAGAAATACTAAAACTGCTAATATTCATATACTGAGGGAAGACAATAGGTCTTTCTTTTTTGTTATTGGGTTGGATTTTAGACATTTGACTGAAGAGCTGTATTATAAATAAATTGTATTTGGTTTTTATGTACAAAATGTGTGGCACCAGCCTCCACCTATTATCCTAAAACTCCTCTCTACCACGAGGTTTAAACAATAAAGTTACAAATATTGCGTAATGTGTATTGATTGTTTCGATACTTGATCAGGTTACATTTTTAAGCTATTGCATAGCTTCTATCGCGGGCCTTGAGCGCGGGGACCGAATCGAGAAATTCCGTAACGAAAAAACCTCACGCTCCCCACTCCGACGGGCTCGGAGGTGTGGCTTGAAGGCATGCTATGCAATAGCTTTACCGCGGCAGTCCCCGAGTGCCACACGTCTTTTTTTATTTTTATTTTCTATTTCCCAAATTTAAATTTCAGTCTGCCTTTCAAGAAAATATCAAGCATCGTAGACATATAAACATTTCAATGTCTATATTATCACAGAACTTTCATACACCCGGATTATGTTCGAGGGAGGAATATTTTCTATATACAAGTCCTCTGTATGGAAGGATCACGCTTTTATAAATCACTGGAGTAAAAATAACGGCAGGCATGCATGAATTTTGTGTTGACATAAAACTTAAAAGTATTTTGAAATCTGGTTTTTCGGATATAGTTGCAGTTTTAGGGTAACGTTTTTCATTTATTTTTCACATACATATTGCTTTCATTTTTTATTAAAAAAAATATCTATCTTTTCATTTTGATGAAACTAATATAAGTCAGAACTCAAAGAATACAATACGTAAATAAAATAATGTAACATCCACATAATACGGAGACACACTTATATTAATTTGAGTGCAGGAACTTAACCCTAATATCCACCACTCTTCTAACATACGCGTAAAGCACCCATAGTATAATCTCCAGCTACAAGCACTATGCAAATAGAAGAAGTTAACGTATAGACATTATTTATAAGCAGTTTCATCTTAGTTTAGTGGAAGCGCTTCTGAATCTAGTGCTCTTGTAAAAACCCCACCTGCCTCTAAGCTAGCTGGTCATGAATATTAAACCCGGTTTACGGTAAAACTGCAGCTATCTTCAAACTATAATTATATTTTAATGGAGTCTCTTTGTGAAACTTCATAATTCCTGCTGTAGTTTTTTACGTGCTTAAATTCCTTTGTACGGATAGATTATAAACAAAAATGTTTTCCATCTATCAGGATATGGATAAAGGTCCTTTGAAGTAACATACAGAAACAAAATATAATAAAAAAGATACATTTTAGTAAGGCAAAATATCAAACGTGAATACACAATATTAGTGGGAGATAATACTAATTACTAACACTATTATAATACCCGTAGTAAATTGAGATTACGCTTTCATAATTAAAACTTTCACAATGCAAACGCTTCAACAGGGCTACTGCAGCACAATAGGTAGATTATCCGCCAAGCCACTATCTAATATTAAAAACGTCATAATCTAATATCTAATATCTAATATCTAATATATATTATAAAGGCGAAAGTTTGTAAGGATGTATGGATGTATGGATGTATGGATGTTTGTTACTCTTTCACGTAAAAACTACTGAACCGATTACAATGAAATTTAGCACACATATAGAGGGTAACTTGGATTAACACATAGGATAGGTTTTATCCCGGAAATCCCACGGGAACGGGAACTATGCGGGTTTTCCTTTGAAAACGCGGGCGAAGCCGCGGGCGGAAATCTAGTATACGATATATCAACGCGAATGCCTCGTTTGGCATAGAATTTTAGTTTAGTAAATATCTACTATAGTCAGCAGATTATTTGCTATTACACGTAGTCTTATTAAGGGGAAAAAAATGCATTTACATTCCACTCATAAAAACAGTCGCAACTTAAAATTAATCGAGTCAGTGTAACAGAATTGAATTTCGTCATTCAACTTTTTGATAGGATTGGGGGAGAAAGGTACAAAGTTTTTATAATTAAATAGCTGGAAGTGAAATGACGCAGCTTTCTTGCTTCCTTGAATAATTGTTTTCTTTTACCATTGATCAGGATTCACAATTTAACTTTGCCACTAGAAAAAATGTGCCAAAAACATTGAGATATACATATGGAGACGACACCGCCTACATCACTTATGTTCCGCTCAACATACGCCATATGGCGTAACTGCACGCTCATTTTTTATTTGTTTTAAAGTGAAACGCATCAAATATGCCTTCGTGTGTGTTACGATATTGCACAAATAATACAAATAATACGGAAAAGTGCAAAGGAATAACTTTCATCGGTAAGTACCTAACTAGATAATAATTTTTAAAACTTAGTTAGAGCAAAAAAATGGCGCACAGATTTTGTTCGTGGTGTCTCCTCCATACGTACTAATATTATCTCAATGGCCAAAAATGTTCTTGATCCTGTATACCTTTTTTACGATTTGTATCTTGCCAAATATTTCTTCAAGTCCTTCAATCGTGAACAAAAACACAAAACCAAAATAGCCAGCAAGCAATTCGAATATAAAGCGGCGCGGGCACGTCGCATTTCGTCTCCAAGACCCGATAAATTTTGTTGGCCATAAATCCAGCCATGTCGATACTGCGAGGAAAACTAGCGACCCTAATAGCTCCTCTAATGAAACTGCTCGAACGTTCAGGTGAAGTAATGTTCATTGTGAATTTATTTAAACATTCAAGTATTATCTGGGTTTATTGCCTGGTCTGTGGATTCATGAATGAAGTTTGTAAGCGATTAATTGACAAAGAGGCAGATTTAGTTAGAATTTAGATCCTTGTATTGGAACTACAAAATATATTATGTACTAGCGGTCCGCCCCGGCTTCGCCCGTGGTATATATTTACGTTTTCTCTACATAAAAACCATCCTCGTACTTCAAGGAATATAATAAAAAAAGAATTATCGAAATCGGTTCAGCTGTTCTCGAGTTATGCGCTTACCAACACATTTTGCGATTCATTTTGACGTGACAACGTCTTAAATTAGGTTGCCAGCCGCGCCACTTATGAAAAAGTGTAACGCTCGGTAACGTTACGATGAGTCACCGAACGAGAGAGAGGCCCGCCGAATGCCTTGCGTCTCTCTCCCACTCAACTATGATCGTTGTCACGTAAAATCTTCGCCCGTAAAACCGACTTTACAGGCAACCATTTTTTTATATATAAGATTGTGTATTATGTAATATGAATATCATAATATTCTGTATGTATACCAATCATCTTATTTGTAGAAGTTTACACGAGAGAGATGGTTTATCATTCTTTCACGGAATACTTCTGTTTTGGGCATATTATGCTCATGCTAAGTATATTCGTCCGCCGTATATTCGTCCTAAAGCGTGTGCCCGAAATAATCGAGTAACAACAAGTACATTGTATCCGGGTACCACGCGAGGACAGCTGCGGTCTGAACCAAATCGTCTCACAGAAAAAGCCACGGTTAGAACCGTACTCAAACTTCCAATCAATTAACCCGAGTGAATCTGGGCTGGCAACTACTCTCCACTATTTAATTTGATGTAAAAGCAAGTGTTCAGTCGTTGACTCGGATTTGGATTTGATGTAAACTTTGCAACAGTTGTATATACCCTAAGACATCTGAAAATCTATACTAATATTATAAAGCTGAAGAATTTGTTTGTTTGTTTGAACGCGCTAATCTCAGGAGCTGCTGGTACGATTTAAAAAATTCTTTCGGTGTTAGATAGCCCATTTATCGAGGATGGCTATAGGCTATATATCTCCACGCTAAGACTAACAGGAGCGGAGCAATGCGGGTAAAACCGCGGGGCACAGCTAGTTAAATTATATTTCTACTGCGTGCGTTGAGTTGGCAATAAATATTGCTAATGGTATTTATGGGAACGATGTTTTCGATTAAATATGACAATTGCGAAACGAAATCTGGTAATTTTCGTATTTTATGTTGTTATAACTTGCCACCGATCGTAAGATTGGTTTCATAACCTTTTTCAATAAATGAAACTGAAAAAGAAGCTTTCTGATCTTCATGAACCTTAATAATTGATAAGTTTATCAGGAAATACATCAAAAGATGATCATTCCTTTGAACTAATTGAAGTGGTGTTAAAGGAACTTTATAACCAAAATTTTCAGAGATACACAACCACCTGTGCTGTTACCTCATTTTCATCAAAAATAAAGATGGAAATATGAAACTATTAATAATGAGTCCATTCACGTTCGAAATTAATTCTTGAGCTACAAAACTCAAGCTTTTTAAAAGCTTTAGCAAGTAAAGGAATTGTAATAATTTTATATTCAAATGAATTCCATTGATGTAGCTTGTATTAAGGTTATTTCAGCTATTTTTTCAACAAAAATAAAAATATGAATGAAAGTATCAAGAGAAATGTCTGGATTACATAAAATGTATGCATACGCATGAGATGGGACATACAATATATAAACTGAAATGCGTTTTTTCGTTCTCAAAACCGTCCTAAATGTACAATTTGTTTCTTACAATGGTGGAGAAATTCTAAATCTTTGTAAATAGCACTAATTCAGATCTAATGATTATACCTATAGCAAAACAAATACATGTAACATAAAGCAAACGAGCCGTGAATAGATAAGTTGTAGATGTCTTGTCGATACCAGAGCGAGTGAGGCAATGGATGCGGAAGTAAGGGTGTGGCTAGAGGATGAGCGGGAGCGGGAGCGGGAGCGGAAAATTAAATTATGTGTTTTATATTTTTTATTATCATTAGGGAAGCGCTTGACCAAGTCGGATGGTAAGGCAAAGATGTGGTTAAATAAGTATGAATAAATATAAGAAGGTCGTAAATGGTTAGGTAAATAGGTTATGGTTAGTAGGTAGGAAGGTGTATAGCTTTAGGTATGTTCGAACTGAATTATTGTTTCAACGTTGTATAAAATCCGTTGTAACTTATTCCTTAAAATATAATTTGACCACACACTCTTGAAAGGTAGAATAGGTAGATATTAGACATATTGTTGGTGTAATAAAACTGGATGGACAAACGTAAGATTTCTTCATAGCTTCAAAGCAAAAAAATAAAACCTTTATACTTTAAAATATGAAAAATACTCGCTATCTCATGTTTACCGTCGTAGTCTCACACGGCCTAAATAGGACGCCGCACTCAGTAAATATTTGCTGGATTAGTAGCTATTAGAAAAAGTAGCGTATTGCGGTTAAACATCGTATGTATCTGTATCGTTGAGATCGTTTCATAAAAAGTACTACGTAAGTAAAAATGTGCGACTTCGGAATTAAAAGAAACGAAAAGTATTTTTATGTTGAAGTCTTTATGTAGCATTTTAACTGGAAAAATTCTTAAATTTTACACTATTCTTGTGTTCTTTACTGTATCAAAATAATGATACATTACAACGATGTATGAATTTTTCAGACTTTTTATGTTGAGCGTTATTAATAGCTTACAAAATATTATGAAAATTATGTTCATCAATATACAAAAGCTATACGAATGTCTAAATATAACTACCTAAGGCCAATTTATTATAAGAGATAAATAAAAGACCCGTTTCGTTATTTATAGACATGGAAAATTAAATATTGATTTGCTTATATTATGCTATAAGCATGATTGTAATTTGTAGACTGAACATAACAATACCTGTCTTATTATATTTTCGTTTATAAGCTATAAGCTTTAATCAATGTTTATTATAATAAATGAGCAATTATATTTGAAGCTTTGTTGTTTCAATGTGAATTCTAGGTCTCTCGTATACTATGGAAACATATATTTCATGAGATATTATAAGGGCCTAGTCTGACGTAGGTTTGCGTATCAAGTATTTCATACAGCCTTTAGAATATTACACTCGTAAGTGTATACGTAATCTACTATGTACGATTGCGTTACACTGTATAACTATTCTTACATACTCCTACCTTACCTTTACACATAAACTATAGCAGTCTTTCATACAGCGTTTTTATAAACGCTGTATGATATACACTCGTAAGTCTATACGTAATCTTACTATATACTTTTGCGTCACAGTGTACAACTATTCTTACATATTCCTATCTTACCTTTACACAGTCTATAGCTATATAGTATACCTATCACCATTATATCAGCCAGATAATACTCATTCAGTGGATAATCTCATTACCGGCCGCTGAACCGCTCGTCTGTTTCACTTTTAACTTTATTGGTTTATCGATTGTCACTCAACCGTCATGCGACACGTGATACGCAGTTTTCGTGTTCAAAAGTTAAGAGGGGTTAGGCGGTCAGCGAAAATTCAGCTATTCGGGCCTGAGGTAAGCGGTGAGGGGATCCGCGTTTAGTATGGAATCAACGTGCTCGAAACTTAAAATCGTAAGCGCCATTCACATTTTTATCAAAAAGTGAATGAAAATATTTAGTATTTTCTAAATCTAAAACAGTCACGAAATCGAGAAGGTAAATACCTATGTATTTGTGATTTTATACGAATTATTATCGTAAAATACAGTTGTAATGAGCATTTATATGATATTTTAGAGGTAACTTCAGGATTTTTTTTTATCGAGCAAAATTTTTCCAATCGTGTTTTGGAAACAGTCATCCCATCACACATACGTTCTGTAATACATATTAGAAATTTCAGTGCGAAAAAACTTCAATATTTTCAATTATAGCTCATAGAAAACAGTCCATTTTGCCGTGTTCACCTACTAAGGGCCCTTAATATTTTTAATTGAATTATAATGTTTATCTCTGTAGCTGATATAAAATGAAATAAAATGCTTATATTTACGTGACAGATTTTAAAGAATAGCTAAAATGTATCGTGGGCGCGATTCAAACACGCTATTTTTTGTAGTACCGTAGCCATGCCATGATCTCACTTCAGCAGTCTATCAATTGGTCAAATGTTTTTAAAACGATTTCGATAAAGGTAGTTGTAAACGTGTACGAAATATTCTTTGAACTGAGGTCTGTTTACTTATGAAAAGAGTAAAGCCACGGTATAGAGACGTTACGACAGCACTTTCAATCAAAATCTTTTCAACTATAGTAGTAGTTAAATAACATAATATTACTGTATCAGTAAGACTAGTATTAAAACAGTAGACATCATGTTACGGTGTTATTCTAATCAACATTTGTAGAAATAACTTGAAACTCGGAGACAAGAAAAAGGTATCATGACCTAGTTATTTATACAAATATACGTAAAAAGGATCGAAAACTATATTACAGCAATCATACATTTTCATCTAGTGACAAGTATATGTAAGGGTTACAGCCGGCTTGCATAATGAATCAGCTGGATTTGCATTTTATCACACGCGATTGAACTAATGCCTCAGCTGTGCTCAATAAGGGCATGTGTTTAATTTATTGTACACAAAACAATGCACCTTACAATTTACAATACAAATTATAGTGTGGAAATTTTACAATTACACTTATATTATACAAAATACAGTGTGACACTTTTACAATTACACTTATGTTGTGGCATGTAGAGATGCTAATTTTATAGTCACTTACGTTATAGTATTTTCTTGTGTTTAATATTTTATTTGTTGCTACTATCAGAGCATGCTTTCCTTAGCATGGTACCCAGATATAAAAGTTTCTGGTGCTAAATCTATAATCTATATCTGAACAAACATTTATAATATAGCTGTCGCTAATAACTGTTAGGAAGATTGTATCGATATGAAGACAATTATATTGAAAATGGCGGCTATTACACTAAACCCGTGTTTAAACGAATTTATTATCTTTGTTGCAGGAAGTAATTATTCTTACTATCCATACTAATAAAAAATCGTCATAAATCTATTTTAATATTTACTATTGATTATTTTAATTCGATTTTGAATACTGTTATGTACATTAAATGTAAATCACCTGAAATTCTATACATAACATTAAGGTCTATGTAACAGTGTAAGTTAAAGTAAACGTCTCGAGAGGGTATGCCGTTTTAAAACGAAACCAATCTGTGGCTTCCAACAGACAGACGAACTTACTCTGCAATTTATAGCTTCCCACCTTTTTGTTAGTTTCGAATTTGGATTTTGTGCTTTTATGTTTCAAATTGTTCCTAAAAAAAAATTGCCCCGCGGTTTTACCCGCATTGCTCCGCTCCTGTTGGCCGTAGCGCGATGATATATAAAGCCTTCCTCGATAAATGGGATATCTAAAACAGAAATAATTTTTCAAATCGGACCCGTAATTTCTTAGATTGGCACGGCTTAACCAACCAAACAAACAAATAATATTAAAATTATAAGTCTAAATAGTTCTATATGATTGAATTTATTTCTTCAAAAAGAACAAAGAAGTCCAAATAATATGACATTTAAAAATAATCCACTTGTTCTAGACTACAAACCTGAAAATCATTTTATCACAAATTGTATTCAAGAGCGCGAAATGAGATTCAGTCTCATTCTTTCATTACAAAAGTAAGATTAGACTCTATTAATGTTCACTTCATAAAACTTGGGACAAAAAGCTGTTATCCCGAAGTATTGTGAATGATTTCCGCTCGATCAGCTGCGTTCTTGATGCTTTAAATTGACTTTGTATAGAGGGAAATTTATGATAAGCCTTCTGGAATTTTCTAAAAGCTGTCTCTTTGGTAAAGTTATACTATTTTTATTGTATTAATTGAAAGGGGCTAAAACGATAAGTTGGGCTTCTTCTATCTATACTAATAATATTATAAAGTTGAAGAGTTTGTTTGTTTGAACGGGCTAATCTCAGGAACTACTGGTGCGATTTGAAAAATTCTTCCCGTGTTGTTGTTGGATAGCCCATGTATCGAGGAAGGCTATAGGCTATATCATTACGCTAAGACCAACAGGAGCCGAGCAATGCGGACTAGCTGTGCCTCAGGCACAGCTAGTCAGGTATATTTTCGATATAATTTTTTTGTAAAATATCATCTAATATTAATTTTTATAAATTATATTGCAATGATTGAAGTGCAGTAATAATATGTGTTGTGTCTTGAATGTCGATCATACGAGATACATTATAATAGAATACTAAATAAATATTTACTTAGATTATTATATTTTAGTGTTTTATTTGCACATGTTCTGTTCATATATTTGTTTAGCTTTTGTTTATATTTATCTGCATACGTGTTATTTAAATGAATTGTTTTACAAAAGCAATGTAAATAAAGCAAAAATATGAGCAATATGATGATTAAAATGTGTCGAATGTTGGAGTTTCCATCAGCGTATGTTTCACGTTTTTTGAAGAATAATTTTTACATTTGTGTATTCGCCAACACCTTCTACATGTTTTCATATTTTTGGTTCAAACATTTTTATTTCAAAAACCTTTCCCGTAATTTTAATAACGACATTTGAAGTAAAAATAATGAAATAATATTTTGCAATTCTGTTTCTGTATTACGGCTAAACAATTGAACTAATTGTATGAGAGCTTTCACTAAAATAGCTGTGTCTGAAGAATTATTTTAAACAATAATATATTATTTTCTCTAAATAAGGGTAGATAAGGTAAGCTTTCTACATTCATTTACGTAATACAGGCTTAGCAATACCAATTGATTCATATTACCTTTTTGCCTTATCTTTCCGCTCCGATATTGTAACTCGTCAGCAAATGTGGCGTCTAAAGGCTTTATCAGATAGAACGCGTAATAGCGCGCGTCAGAGCGCTAATTTGTCGCCGAATTGTGTTGTATAGTTGCCGGCACATAATATGACAAGAAGTTGCTTGAATAAAAAGTGTGCGCATTAAGTTTTAGTACTTTTGACGTGACAACGTCTTAAATTAGGTTGCGACTGGGAGTCACTTATGAAAAAGTGTAACGCTCGGTAACGTTACGATGAGTCACCGAACGAGAGAGAGGCCCGCGGTCTGCCGCGCGCGCAGCACATAAATATTCTACCGAGAAAAAGACGTTGTCACGTAAAATCTTCGCCCGTAAAACCGACTTTACAGGCAACCATTTTTTTTACATGCGTAAGCTTACACTTAGTTAGCACTACGCAACTTATTGTTCAAGTTTGCCGGGCGATAATATACCGTCATACAAAACTACAAAGCTCTGATGCAAGCTAAAACGCGTTCTATCTAACATATCCATAACCCATTGCAACGCTCTATTGCCAAATTTAATTTTGCGCCGTAATGGCTCGCTATCAGCGGGTTTAATATCAAATAACAGCCTTCCCACAAACGTAGTGAATTCCTGGAATATTACATTGTTTAGAATTATGGAGATGAGGTATGTGTTTGGGATTAATTGCGAGAACTGGTCCTGAGCTATTTATATGATATCAGTTGATGCGGTGTTTGGCATTTTCTATCACATGCTTTATAGAGTTTTCACACATGTATGTAATTGTATTACATATAGACATCTATATTAATTATTACGTGTAATGGCCTCTTTAAAACATTTCAGACTTTCAATATATTTTATTCTCGCGTGTTATACATATGCTTACCTATAGGAATGTTCCTATAGGTATGTTCTTACCTATAGGAATGTTCCTATAGGTAAGCATATGTATAAGCACAGGAATGTCCTGTGTCACACGTAGCTACAAATTTGCATCCCCCATTTCACGCATTTTAAATTCACGGCGTAGTAAGTAACTTACAGCATTTAATTCAGATCAATCTCATAAAATGTTTAATTGTAAAAACGTACCCTTAAAATACCGTACTTTCTAGCCTAAAATCATTCTGAATTTAATGATTTGGGTACGGGTGCTAGGTATGTTAATGCACATTTAATTTATAATTTACAACATCTATATGTTTATTTGAATTTACTACGCTATTCAGCGTACTGTTTTTATTAGCTCCTATCTACTATCGATTTGTCTATCCGTCGGTTTATCTATTCGATATGATCTCTAAATAGAAGCATTACGATGTAATATAAATAACATCGATATGCCACAAGCCTTATTCTAATTAATAAATGAGAACGTACAAGATAAAGTTGGTAATTTGAAACTGCGCTTATCAATTCACGTCACGGGTTTATTGGGCCAAATCTCGGTCCTCAGTAAACGATTTCCTTAAGGGTTTAGGGATTACATTGATTGAAATTATCCGTATTGATGTGTTGGATATGTTCATGTGGATTGATTGCGGCTTTAGTCATGGGATGGTAAATTTAAATGACGTTTTTAGGTGGGTTTTGTTCTAATAGTAGTCGATGTTTTAAGTTGGTGAAAGTTCTAAAAGTATGTTGGATACATCATAGATTCAAATAGTAGTGTAGAGTCTGTTTATTTTTAACTAGCGGTCCGCCCCGGCTTCGCCTGTGGTACATATTTCGCAATAAAAGGTAGCCTTTGTTCTTTCTCAGGGTCTAAAGATTATCTGTACCAAATTTCATCAAAATCGGTCCAGTAGTTTATGCGTGAAAACCACAAACACAAAACGTTGTCACGTCAATAAAACTTGAAATTACAAGACATTAAGAAACAAACAAAAATATATCTAAAGCATCTGTATAGAATACCTTCTGTTTCTGGACGTAATAAATTTACCAACGGTATCCTAGCATTATTCAAAGACTAAGATTCCTCCAGACTCCAGATAGGTATTAAATTTGATTAGTTATGCAGATTTCGTATCCCTTTGTCTCCTGTTTTGCATGTTATTTTGATATCTTGTTCAATGTATGCACAACAGTTGGATCAAATAATTGCTAGATGTTTTGTTAATTTCTTATTTAAATATTTAGGTCCTATGTATAAAAATGTCCTAGGTATAAAAATATAGACTTAAGTAATATTTTGAAAACAATCAAATAAATGAATAAACCAATAGATCGTATTTAGTATTGCATGGACTGCATCCATACTAATATTATAAATGCGAAAGTAACTCTGTCTGTCTATCTGTTACTCAATCACGCCTAAACTACTGAACCAATTTGCATGAAATTTGGTATGGAGATATTTTGATACCCGAGAAAGGACATAGGCTACCTTTTATTGCGAAATATGTACCACGGGCGAAGCCGGGGCGGACCACTAGTAATTAATAAAAATTCAGAAGTCGTACCAAACGATAAGATAAGATTAAATTAAATTACAAATGGATATGTATTTATTTTTAAAACTTCAGTTTCAACCAAAACAAACTTCATAATAGAAAAGCTGTTTGAAGAGCTTTATTTTCCGTATTGACCGTTACGTCACCGCATTTTTTGCTTTTCATTATTGCCTTCATGAATCTTTCAGAGTCATACATCCAATTGTACAAATACAGATGTGACAGCATGATTTAAACCTACAGTTAACCCCGCATTGTTCAAAAGCTCGTTTAGGCGTACAATCAATACGGCGTTACGTGCCAAGCGTTGATTTTTTGTCGGCCATAGCGCCCGGGGGAAATCATATGTCGGCAACATGTCGGCCAGCTTGGGGGTTGTCGGCCAGTTTTGGGAGATGTCGGCCAACTCTATCGCTAACAATTTGATGGACGTGGATCTTTTCGGATGAAGGGATATGTGTTGTTTTGATGTGAATGGCTTACGGGAATTTTCATGAATCGTTTGCGGTTTTCCTTGGTTTTGTTTAGAATCCATACATTTGTAAGGTAAAATTCTGATAGAACAATTGGAATTGTCGTTTCTGTTTTTTTTTTTAATTTCCTTTAAATTTGGAATTTTAATATCTAAAAAAGGAAGAGTGAAATCGTTAGATACGTAAAATCTGTACGCCATTTATAACAATTTGTTTGAAAATACAACATGTTTTAAATCAATAGGTACCTACTGCAAAAGTTTAAATTAACAATCTTCATGAATCAACTCAGTCACCCTTTTATAAATACTACATTATAAATTTATAAAGAATAGAAAAAATTCGATCACGAGGCGGGACTCGAACCCGCATCCTTCGCGCCATTCCGGGGCGGATGCCTCACCAACTCAGCCACTCGTGACCCGCCCGAGTGATCGAATTTATTCTATTCTTTCAGTTTTATGTGTCTGAAGGGACACACCGCGCGCCATCTATTGAGATGATTAACAACCATTTCAACCAATATGAAGCACTTTTCAGTGAATACAATATTGTAACGATGGAACACGACCTTTTTTGTTGAATTTATATTTTTGGTTTTATGGCATTCAAATGCTTTATAAATATAAATTTATAAAGAATAGAAAAAATTCGATCACGAGGCGGGACTCGAACCCGCATCCTTCGCGCCATTCCGGGGCGGATGCCTCACCAACTCAGCCACTCGTGACCCGCCCGAGTGATCGAATTTATTCTATTCTTTCAGTTTTATGTGTCTGAAGGGACACACCGCGCGCCATCTATTGAGATGATTAACAACCATTTCAACCAATATGAAGCACTTTTCAGTGAATACAATATTGTAACGATGGAACACGACCTTTTTTGTTGAATTTATATTTTTGGTTTTATGGCATTCAAATGCTTTATAAATATAAATTCATAAAGAATAGAAAAAATTCGATCACGAGGCGGGACTCGAACCCGCATCCTTCGCGCCATTCCGGGGCGGATGCCTCACCAACTCAGCCACTCGTGACCCGCCCGAGTGATCGAATTTATTCTATTCTTTCAGTTTTATGTGTCTGAAGGGACACACCGCGCGCCATCTATTGAGATGATTAACAACCATTTCAACCAATATGAAGCACTTTTCAGTGAATACAATATTGTAACGATGGAACACGACCTTTTTTGTTGAATTTATATTTTTGGTTTTATGGCATTCAAATGCTTTATAAATATAAATTTATAAAGAATAGAAAAAATTCGATCACGAGGCGGGACTCGAACCCGCATCCTTCGCGCCATTCCGGGGCGGATGCCTCACCAACTCAGCCACTCGTGACCCGCCCGAGTGATCGAATTTATTCTATTCTTTCAGTTTTATGTGTCTGAAGGGACACACCGCGCGCCATCTATTGAGATGATTAACAACCATTTCAACCAATATGAAGCACTTTTCAGTGAATACAATATTGTAACGATGGAACACGACCTTTTTTGTTGAATTTATATTTTTGGTTTTATGGCATTCAAATGCTTTATAAATATAAATTTATAAAGAATAGAAAAAATTCGATCACGAGGCGGGACTCGAACCCGCATCCTTCGCGCCATTCCGGGGCGGATGCCTCACCAACTCAGCCACTCGTGACCCGCCCGAGTGATCGAATTTATTCTATTCTTTCAGTTTTATGTGTCTGAAGGGACACACCGCGCGCCATCTATTGAGATGATTAACAACCATTTCAACCAATATGAAGCACTTTTCAGTGAATACAATATTGTAACGATGGAACACGACCTTTTTTGTTGAATTTATATTTTTGGTTTTATGGCATTCAAATGCTTTATAAATATAAATTTATAAAGAATAGAAAAAATTCGATCACGAGGCGGGACTCGAACCCGCATCCTTCGCGCCATTCCGGGGCGGATGCCTCACCAACTCAGCCACTCGTGACCCGCCCGAGTGATCGAATTTATTCTATTCTTTCAGTTTTATGTGTCTGAAGGGACACACCGCGCGCCATCTATTGAGATGATTAACAACCATTTCAACCAATATGAAGCACTTTTCAGTGAATACAATATTGTAACGATGGAACACGACCTTTTTTGTTGAATTTATATTTTTGGTTTTATGGCATTCAAATGCTTTATAAATATAAATTTATAAAGAATAGAAAAAATTCGATCACGAGGCGGGACTCGAACCCGCATCCTTCGCGCCATTCCGGGGCGGATGCCTCACCAACTCAGCCACTCGTGACCCGCCCGAGTGATCGAATTTATTCTATTCTTTCAGTTTTATGTGTCTGAAGGGACACACCGCGCGCCATCTATTGAGATGATTAACAACCATTTCAACCAATATGAAGCACTTTTCAGTGAATACACTGAATAATTTATATTTATAAAGCATTTGAATGCCATAAAACCAAAAATATAAATTCAACAAAAAAGGTCGTGTTCCATCGTTACAATATTGTATTCACTGAAAAGTGCTTCATATTGGTTGAAATGGTTGTTAATCATCTCAATAGATGGCGCGCGGTGTGTCCCTTCAGACACATAAAACTGAAAGAATAGAATAAATTCGATCACTCGGGCGGGTCACGAGTGGCTGAGTTGGTGAGGCATCCGCCCCGGAATGGCGCGAAGGATGCGGGTTCGAGTCCCGCCTCGTGATCGAATTTTTTCTATTCTTTATAAATTTATATTTATAAAGCATTTGAATGCCATAAAACCAAAAATATAAATTCAACAAAAAAGGTCGTGTTCCATCGTTACAATATTGTATTCACTGAAAAGTGCTTCATATTGGTTGAAATGGTTGTTAATCATCTCAATAGATGGCGCGCGGTGTGTCCCTTCAGACACATAAAACTGAAAGAATAGAATAAATTCGATCACTCGGGCGGGTCACGAGTGGCTGAGTTGGTGAGGCATCCGCCCCGGAATGGCGCGAAGGATGCGGGTTCGAGTCCCGCCTCGTGATCGAATTTTTTCTATTCTTTATAAATTTATATTTATAAAGCATTTGAATGCCATAAAACCAAAAATATAAATTCAACAAAAAAGGTCGTGTTCCATCGTTACAATATTGTATTCACTGAAAAGTGCTTCATATTGGTTGAAATGGTTGTTAATCATCTCAATAGATGGCGCGCGGTGTGTCCCTTCAGACACATAAAACTGAAAGAATAGAATAAATTCGATCACTCGGGCGGGTCACGAGTGGCTGAGCTGGTGAGGCATCCGCCCCGGAATGGCGCGAAGGATGCGGGTTCGAGTCCCGCCTCGTGATCGAATTTTTTCTATTCTTTATAAATTTATATTTATAAAGCATTTGAATGCCATAAAACCAAAAATATAAATACTACATTAACCCATAAAACACGTTACAAAAAGTCCCTTCAAGTTCCCAAAGAACTAAAACCTTAAGGAACCGGTGGGGAATCGAGACTACGGGTCTTACTTAACTACTACTCCCGGTACTTAACGGGTGCCATGAGACACTTCGCGTCTGGTTGAATGACCTGACTTCTTGGTACCCCCAAAATGGTCCAGACGTATAATTAATGTTCTCCGTGCTTGCTTGGCAGTTTTATGGTATGAATTTATTTGTCTTGTTCAGAGGTTTTAATATTGTGTATGAAATTTGAATTTAAATGCAACTTAATTTTGTCTTGTCTTGCTCATACAAAGGTCGTTCTTATTGCTGAAGAAATGCACTCCATAGGTAAGTACTACACTTGGGCATGGGGGAATTTTAATAATAAAAAAAGACGTGTGGCACTCGGGGACTGCTGCGGTAAAGCTATTGCATAGCATGCCTTCAAGCCACACCTCCGAGCCCGTCGGAGTGGGGAGCGTGAGGTTTTTTCGTTACGGAATTTCTCGATTCGGTCCCCGCGCTCAAGGCCCGCGATAGAAGCTATGCAATAGCTTAAAAAAAGACGTGGCACTCGGGGACTGCCGCGGTAAAGCTATTGCATAGCATGCCTTCAAGCCACACCTCCGCGCCCGTCGGAGTGGAGAGCGTGAGGTTTTTCATTACTAAATTTCTGGATTCGGTCCCCGCGCTCAAGGCCCGCGATAGAAGCTATGCAATAGCTTAAAAAAAATTTTAACACCAGATATTCCCTGTAATGAAAAACTGTTTTGTTAAACAAAAATAATTTTTAATTCCGTTTGAAAGTCATTAATTTCTAAATGTAACGTTGCTTATTATAAAACAAAAGATATAAAATATAAAGGGAACGTTGTATTTATAAGAGCTCAACATGGGATAAAGATTTATTGTAATTTTTCATAAGCTGTGAGGAGGGATTTTTCTTACTAACTCAGACAGCGATTGAGTATTTTTTTATGAAATTAAGGCTTTGATTATTATAAATGTATCTTTTGCTCTATTTTCTTTAAGTTCTCTTTTTTGGTTTCCCCCACCTTGCATAGGGACGGCCCCCAGGAATGTCGGTTATGTCGGATTCCTATCGACTACATCATATTCTACTATTTCGGTGTATGCGCAAATATTTTTTAAACACATACATATATGTATTGTGTATATTGCGTTTTTGGGCCAAAACGAACGATTTTGATGCACATTAGCATTGATAGATTAGATCTTGAAGAATAATGAAAGCAGACACATATTTTTCTCGCGAAAAAGAAACTTGAAAGGAATACCATAGAGCGTGGAAATAGATCTTTCTCAGTGAGAACTTGCAAATGTTATAATGGTTAAATTTTTTAAAAGGATAATAACAATTTGAGACGATCAAAATCAAACAAACATAAACAAACCTTATTTCTCACAACAACCACATACAATGTATTCATAATTCCATTCATACTTGAGACTTTAAAAAGTCGAACCCAATTTGTTCCGCAGCGACACGAAATTTGTTGATAAAAAGTTTCAGGTTTCAGTTAAAACTTCTTTATCGCCATTTGTTATATTTCTGAGGTAATGAGTTAACTTATATCTGCCATGTAATTTTTATAACGAAATCGCTGTTTATTTATTTAATTATTATTAGCCCGCTTGTCCAGACCTCGCCTGGGTTATGGGTAGACTCAGGATAAAAACAATGACGATAAAAGGAAGGACCAAGTGACGCCAGACCTAATTTCATAAAAGAGGAAATACGGAATTGTTTAAATACATAGGCAAATACAATATTTAAATCTAAATAAATCCCCATATAGGTACATTAATCTTAAAAATTATTTGGTCGTGACACTCGCTGATAAATAATTTTACAGAAGAGCTTGTGTAAAAGCCGTAGTATTATAATTTCATTAGTGATATTATCAAGATCGGTCAGTGCCCTCGCACGCTCAATATCCTAACATACGGCTCCTGAACTTAAAATTGCCTCGTGAATCGTGATTTATAGTGTATACGATAATGCTATCAAATTGTGTGGGTCGATTCTTATGGGTAAGTATTTATTATTAAAGTGTAGTAGGGTGAGGTAGGAAAAGATTACTTTTTAGGACTCCGTACCTAAAGGATACAAATGGTATATTTCCGTTGCTGCTATAACAATAAACACTAAAACTGATTAAAATTAATGTTTAATTCTCAGGCAACATTTTTGTCGTTTGTATAGATAGTGGAACGGAATCTTTCGTGCTCGAGTCCGATTAGCACATGGCTTATTTTTATTTATCTCGCATTACGTTCCTAACAACGCTGCATTTAGGTATAAATGGACCAAATTGAGAAATTCCCATTTATGTACAAATAAATAGACACACAGGTGCGGTTGGCGTATTCCTTCATAAATAAATATTTCATCATCAAAATATATATATATATAAGAAAAAAACATCAGAAGTTTTTACCGAGCATAGAAAAGGTATAAACACTTTCGGTAAGTAATATAGTAGGTAAGTATTAATAGACAATAGTCAGTCTCACATTAAATAATGCTAGATTTAAATGCAGTCAAAATCTTCAAGTGTGAGTGTGGGGTGGGGGCTGGTGGTGTGCCAGTCGCGATGTCCCACTTTCCGTTCATTATGTAAGATGTTCCGAAATATTGGTTTGTTTTGCTTTTTTACAGCACATCTACAGTTTGTACAACGATAGTGGAAACTTTTGACTGTGCTTTTAAAGATAATAAAATGTGCTGTTTGATGTATTAATGATAGTACTGATAAGGATCGAATCAGTCACCTAGAGAATAAAATGAATACTATTTCATTTCGCGTATCTATCACTTCTATTCGTACCATGTGTGTCACGACTCACGATAGAAGTAAAACTAACTAGTGAATTTTCCTATATTGTTATCACAATTATCATATTTGTTTTGAAATGTCATTTTTCACATTATGGACATATAGACAGGAGTCTAGATATCTGATGTATTATTTGCTATTATTATCTATGATTCAACCTACGTATCATTAACAGAGTCTCGTTCTCTATTTCATTGCATAATACTTAAGAAACAATGCTTATCTAACCAAACATGGACTGAGTGGTCCATTTACTTTATATGTTATTAATTTTTCTGACATAAGCTGGTCTTGTATCGAGTAATCTCAACAAACTGTGAAACAAGATCCTTTTAAAAGTACTTATTTTATGCTACAGCTAAGCGTTATCAAAATATTATATACTAAACCCTTCTTCTATAACCACTCTATATATAAAACAGAATTAAAATCGGTGCAATTGTTTATGAGTTTATCGCGTATGGACAAACAGATGCCGCCGAGGACTTTGTTTAAAATGTGTTAATGATTATAGCAAATATACAAACTATTTAATTTCTAACGTTTGTCAGAACTTTAGAAATGTTTATTAAACAAAAGGATACGTTACCTAAAAACCTCGTTCCTAGAAAATCTTTCTACCTTTCTGAGTACAGACGGACTAGATTTATATAGGACTGTGTACGGTACATTTAGCGTTACAACGTAAATCTAAACTTAATATTGTAGTTATGAATAATTTGACATAATGCGCCATTTCAATGCATTATTTGCATTTAATTTTCCATTGTTTAACAGGATTTAAAATGTTATATGTGAATTAATTTTTGGTTAAATATTTTCAAGTAGTTTTCTTATCGGTTCTATTGAGCAATTTTATTTAATTTATTGTGAAGGTTCATGGGCGGTGGTGATCACTAGCTACCGGGCGACCCACCAGTTCGTTTGCCCACGTTTTTATATATTTTTTTATCTTCCATTTATGTTTCATTTATATTTTCTACGTAATAAGCTTTATAAGATTCTTAAGAATCGGAGCATTTCAGTGATTATTAATAAAATACTTGTTATTCGGCAGAATACGTATAGTAATACAATAGCTATACAGGGTGTCCCACTGTTGGTATACTAAGCTCAAAGGAGGTTATAGTTTTGCATACGCTGAGTACGTAAAAAATACTTATAAAATTCCAGACCCATTTTTTTTTCAAATAAATGAATTCTTAAAACTCTATGTGTACACCCATAACAAGCAACCCGCCCAACTTTGCCACCAGCACGTGAGCTATCGTTTAAGATTATGTTTTCATAGACAAAATGCTCACATTAGAGAAGCTGTATATGCCGGCTGCGCGAAGCTAGAGAAGAAAACATGGATTTTCAGGAAAAATTTAGCAAACAATTTTTAACGTAATTTTGTTGTTTAAGTATTTTTTACGTGATCAGTGTATGCAAAACTACAAGTCCCTTCGCGCTTAGTATACCAATAGTGGGACACCCTGTATATTTCACGTCGCTCTAAAAACGTTATAAACACAGGCATACAAGCTTTGACGTCATGGTTTGAAAGCACACAGCTTAATCGCGCGTGAAGTTGCGAACGTGCTCTATGTAAACGATCGTGTTAATTAACGTTCGCTAAATGGCACTGTTTGAGCTAAATATCGCTTTGTTTGATGACGATGATTGAGTACATGAGGTGTGATTTGTGTTCCGGGTTCCGTATGTGTAGATTTATTGGTAAGTTATTAAAAAAAACATACAATAGAGAGTGGTACTGTGTTGATAGGTATGATTTGGTTATAGTTTGTTGGAAGGTAGATAGTACGAAGAAACAACCTTCTGAATATTATTAGGACAACGATTACTGACATCTACACCTATTCATAAAGTTCCCCAATACTTTGTTAGGATCAAGTTATGTACGTAGAAATTCCAATTCTAACCAATTTTTAAGGACAATGTCTGTAGTAGCAGTTGATCATATAAGTATTACGATCTACAATCATTCCATAGAACGTCTCAAGTGTTCGATTCATGGAAATATAGTAGCAAAAATTGCCTATTTTACCGATACAAAAGTGCTCTTGAAAGAAGCCTAAATATATAATATCAAGTTTGAATTTGTTACGCATACTTTATAGTTTGGGATCTAGCTAATATTTACTAAGTTTTTTAATACATGAATATTTGAGTAGAACCTTAGGTACTGAAAAGCAACTTGTTTAGGGATTTAGGCTATCCATTACTGGAACATGAGTGCTATTGTGTATGGATGTAGGTCAGCCCTAGATGTATAGAAATTAGAAATCTCATGTTTCAGTATTGACAGTTGAAGCAAATGATCATTTATTTATCATGCTAATTATTGTTTTAGTATTATTGGTTACGTGCTTTTTACTGGGGAAGCTGTAAAATTTATTAGAAAAGAATAAGATGACTATTTCTTTACACTTAGTTTAAATGTAAGTTCCTTTATCACAAATCAGAAAAATGTTCAATCATATAGAGTAAGTCATTATCTACAATATATACACTGCAATATATTTTAAATTTTAGCAATAGATTTATTTAAACTTAACAACTAACTGACAGAAATTTTTTGTCAGGGTACCCTAATCAGATATCAAAATGAAAGATATTATATGACCATACAGACCTAGGTACTGAATATATAAATTATTTAATCAAAAATATCCATCGGTCAACCCGTATCAGAGGAGTTAAGTGTACATTGTGACGCGAATATACAGAAACGGCCTGCCCTTAATCCATATCAAATGTATGAAATATTCCAAATCTGCTACACTACCATTTATGTATTCTATTGTGTTCTGAATATTACTTTGTTCTTTTCTGTCTAGCCAGCCATATGGTAGCCGTTATGGCAATAAAACTAAATACGGACGCATCGTGTGCCGTTTTAATAAATAAAGTAGGCTTTTGTTTTCATTGAGGCAGTTAAACTTTGATAATGGACAGGATAATAAGTATTAACTTTGTAGGCAATATACAATTATTCAGTTCAATGATATTTTACTACACATACATCTTAAAATATGTTAAAGTGTACCAATTGTGTACTTAAATCTGGAAACTATGTACATATATTATCAATGTATGAGAATTGTCTTGAAAAAGGTTTTTCTTTTTAAAATATTCGATGTGCTAAAATAATTTACAAAAAATCTGAACATCACGTATTAAAAACATGTTAGGTGTCGATCACAAAACAATGAAATGTACATTGTACTTACAGTTCAACATTGCATTATGTAGATAGTGAAAACGAGAACTATCCAAAAATTACTAAGATTTGTAAATTCACTTAAGGGAAGGCTTAGTTTGATTTACGTTGTAGTTAGATTACCAAATGCCGACTTTCCGAAAATTCCGACCAATATTGCCAAATATGTAACATTTAAAAATTATAATTAAATAACAAAAAAGCTCAAAGCACCAGTTAGACTGAGTTAGCTTTAGTTAAAATGGCAATATCAACACAGTGTAATCGAACACTGGACGCCATCTGCTGTCAAGTATTTAACTTCAGCTTAACCAATGAAGCATACACTTTAACGTATTACTTGCTTAACTTAACAATAACTTATCGACGAGCAAGTAGTTCCTCACTCCAACATGATACTTTATCTAACAGTTGTTTTCAAGTGATTAGTTTAACGAGTACGAAATAAAACATTTTTAAATAGATTGAATTCACGCTTTATTTATTTTTTTGCACCGATTTCTATCTTCTAGAATCTAGACAGTCTGGTGTTTTTCTTGCCTTGCCTTTCTATGGTTTAGCTTATCGGTCAATTAAAATGACACAGAACACATGAAACAGTGTTCAAAGGCTATCAGAGACATTGTCAAGACGTCGTATCGTGTCGTAAGTAAAATATCTTAGCAATACTGTTCTCACTGCCCAGTGCCCAACAAGGATCACACATTATGTCCCGCTATCCAGACGAAGCCATAAGTCTAGTAGTTACAAGTGAGGTCGTGTAAGACTCGCTGTCATCGCGTCCTCATACTTAACAACCTAATCGTTTATAACAGTAAAACATCTTAGCAATATTACTTCTAGTAAGAGAAGTGGGTAGTGTCCCAACAAGGACTACACATTATTTCCCGCTATCCAGACGAAGCCATAGGTCTAGTAGTTACAAGTGAGGTCGCGTGAATCGATGTCGACGCGGCGCCGGCCAGACCGCTGACGTTACAGGGCTGACTGCATTAATGTATGGATTTTTAGTTAGCCACTGCGAATTGTAGGCAAATTTAGTTTTTGGTATAAATGGATTGGATTGTGATATTGTGTGAGGTTGTTTTGTTCGGTTTTGAGTATCGGTGTACGATTTTGTTTGCATTTAAATGTTCGTTTATGCAGTGTTGATTTGGTATACTTGTATAACGTAGGTCGTAGGTTATTAAACAACGGGTTTATAGCTTATGAATGAAACGTATTACTATATAGCCGAAAAATTGTATTCAATACTCATAAGTTTTAATTATAATACATATTTTAAAATGCATGTTGATCAGTAGAACATACGAAGAGAAATCTTCAAAAACTCTACATCACTACATAGTATAAAACAAAGTCGCATTCTCTGTCCCTATTTCCCTATGTCCCTATGTCCCTTTGTACGCTTAAATCTTTGAAACTACGCAACGGATTTTGATGCGGTTTTTTTTAATAGATAGAGTGATTCAAGAGGAAGGTTTATATGTATAATAACATCGATTAAATAGTGGAGAAGTACTGTTATTTTTGAGGTTTCTAATGTGATGTCGTAAAAAATTACATTTTTTCCGCTTACATTGCAAACGCAGGCTGAACCCTACGAGTTTTATCAAAATAATGTACTAAGTATTGTACACATTGAAAAGGTCTACAGAAAAGTCCGTGATGGTATGTGTCTATCTCTTATGGATAACCCACAATAACTTTTTTTTGTCATTTACTTTTTACGACAAATAATGGCTAATTTTCGAAGCGATTTTAACCAATACAGCATTAATCCTTAACCAATTAAATACCTTGAATACATTGTTCATTTAATATATATCTATATGGCCCTTTACACCGTATGATTTAAGTGAATATTTTCGAAGATATTACAGATTTAAAAACCGGCCAAGTGCGAGTCGGACTCGCGCACCGAGGGTTCCGTACAAACCTGCAAGGTTTGTTACAGCTTAAAGGTATTATAGATCTGAGTATTTGGTATGAATTTCAATTTAATACCTCTACGCGTTTATGAGGAAATGGGTAGTAAGTTTAAAATTATTAAAAAAAATATATTATGTGATGTAACTAAAAATTTATGGTTTTCGTAATTTTTCCTTTATCTATGCTATAAGACGTTGCTTCGTACCAAATTTCAAGATTCTGAGTTCACGGGAAGCACCCTGTAGGTTTTGATTCCCTTGCAAGTGTCGAAAATTTGCGGCATAAACGGCTGTATCTTTTGATTGCGTTGGCTTAGAAGTTTGATTTTTTCACAGCTTCAAGGGACAGTAGACCTGAGTAATTGATATAAATTTCAGCTTCATACCTTCACGCGTTCCTGAGAAAAAGGGTCTTGACAGACGGACGGACGGACAACAAAGTGATCCTATAAGGGTTCCGTTTTTTCCTTTTGAGGTACGGAACCCTAAAAATTGCGGGACGTACCGGCCGGCCGGGCCGCTATGTTTTTATATACAACGTTAAAAGTTTTTCTGTAGTGTATTTAGTATCAGCATTGCACCCGTGCGAAGCCGGGGCGGGTCGCTAGTGTAGAATAATATGAAATTCTATATACTAAAAAAAAAAAAGACGTGTGGCACTCGGGGACTGCCGCGGTTTTCGTTCATCAAGGGCATGCGTCACAGCGCAGTCAACAGCGCACACAACGCATGCCCTTGACGCATGCGTTTTTGACAGTTGAAAGCACAGCGCGCGCTGCGAAAGACGTTTCCCGCGTCTGGTGGATTTCTGTGCCACAAAGCGTTCAACAACAAGATGAATTGTTTGGACACCTTGAATAAATATGAAAGAGACATTAAATTGTCTCCAGTAGCTAAGAACCTAAGTGTTATAGCTAATTTTATTTCACTAGGTATTGCTTCACGTAACTTGGTGGACTGTTTTGTAATTATTGGTGTAACCAATTTCAAAAGTCTATCGAAATTTTTTTCAGACATACGTGTAAAATTTTTAAAAAGAATATCTTTATCTTCTCGTAGTTCTCTCATAATCAAATTACTTCGATTATTGTAATAGCCTCGTATCCAAAACTTTCGCTTGGTTCTTTTTTTTCTGGAATTTCTTATGACCAAGTAAGCAGCACATATTCCACTAAGTAAAATGTTGTCGTCGCACATGTTTCCACAAGCTGACAAACTACGAATGAACTAAATGACTATATTGGCGTTGCGTTCGTTAACGCATTCAATATTGAATTCAATATTGAAAGCGACAAACGAAAGTTGAATAGAAAGATGAAGACGAAAGTTGAAGATGAAAGTGCATAGTGTGGACATAGCTATTGCATAGCATGCCTTCAAGCCACACCTCCGTGTCCGTCGGAGTGGGGAGCGTGAGGTTTTTTCGTTACGGAATTTCTCGATTCCGTCCCCGCGCTCAAGGCCCGCGATAGAAGCTATGCAATAGCTTAAAAAATCAGTCAATGCCCAATGCTCATAGCATTGCAGTGTGATGTTAAATAATATTTTGGGTCTGTTGTTTTTCAGCAAATAAAAAAAATTATTCAAAATAAATATAAAATTTATATGATACAGCCCTAATAGCCAGCTTATATTTCATACCAAAAGTACACTTTTCCGTGCTGCTACAGATTATAGGTAAAGTTTGAATTTTCAATATAAACTTGGTAGAACGAAAATGCTATAGTTTCAAGCGCTGGAATTTGAATTTGAAATTATTACCACAACGGTATCTATTTAGAATGTCTGGAAAAGATCTACCTTAGTGATAAGATTTTCATGCTCCTCTATTGTACAGTTATTATGTATTTTAATCTTTACATGATTTTATGAGCTTCATCTATATAATTGTAGGTTGTAACCGACTCCTTTACACTCGACTTTGATACAAGGACAGATTTATCTCAAACTTTGTACTCTTATAAATGATCCATGACAATGTAATCATTTCATAACTTTATCCTATAAAAAGTTATATTTATTTTATTTTAGTGTTACCTACAAAGTGCTTTTAATTGACGTTTTAATATAAGATAAATAACTGCCCTAAAATTTCCACCAAGTACGGTGTAAACGCCAATAAGAACAATGGTCGGTATATCATAAACCGTTTATTTGTAAAACCTCAAATACCTTTTGTTGTCTGGCCGCATGCTTTGTACAGTCTAGGTGTTCTTGTTTCAAATTAAAAATGCATTTTAAACGATGGACCAGGATATTAATATTTTGGAGATTGTTGTTTGTGTGTACATTTATGCAATATAAATTACAATAATAACATAGATATAGGTAAATTTGTCAACGGTGGACAGAAAGCTTATTTTTTACTATATTAGGTAGATAAGTAATAAGATATATAGAAATCTAAATAACAAGGCACTGTTTTTAGATTTATGTGGGTAGACTATACTGCGTAGATTATATACGGCTGTGTTACTAATTCTGCTTCTTATATCTGGTATTTAAGTAAAAAAATATTTCTTAAAGTCGTTCGTAAATTACAAGTGCGAAGTGCCAGTAACATGTTTTAATTCTCACTTTTATTTACCCTCATAATAATTAAAAGTAAAAAACTTTATAGAATTTATAACACGCGCAAGCTTGTAACGGCTGAACGTGGCTAAACCGTCGTTTAAACTTAGGTCACTCGTGTCGTTAAATTTATTGACTCAGGACTGTAGCGACCTAACTACTTAGTCTTAGTGCTTATGTGTGTGTGAGCTTTGTGTTAGCATATGTTGTATTATTTGAACAGGGTTTGTAGATTTCGTTTAGTTTATGAATTGTATTATATTTCGGTTAAATAAACTAAGATACCTACTTGAGAAAATATAAATTAACATGAAAAGAACATCACATATTTGTATTTTTTTATTACCTTTTTTTTAAATATTTTCAATATTCGCAAAATTACACCATAATTCTTAAATTCCATTCACAAAATTCGCTCAAATTAATGCATTCTACGCATAAAGCTACAGAAATGAAAAACGCGGGAAGCACATCTACATCCACGGTTTCTTTGAGCTGAGTGTCTAATGTACTTTGGAATTTCAAATCACGTCAGCATAATCGGGTATACGCAGCCGATGTTCACTCTGCGAACATTTATTTTCATCTGTCAAATAAATGTCTATTCGGGTATGGATTCACGTAGTTATCCCTACCGTATGCGGTGAACATGGACTTACAAATGGGTTAAAACTGTATCTAGATTTTAGCCATATTTGTAAGTTCGAAGTTTCAGGTTAAAAGTCACGTAAAAATGTAGTTGTTAATAACTCAGGCCCCAGAACCACAGACACAATAGAAAATCTATTGTGTCGTGGACCGATCGGGCCACTTGGGAGTTGGGGCTCAATGGGTTATGAAAAATACCACGTTATTTTTTTATTTTATCAGTCGTTCGGTATTTATTGATATTCTAGAAATCGATACTTAGACATAAAAGTTAGGGATAATTTGTTTACCATGATCAGTCTACCGATGACTACCTACTCTCTGCAATCCGTTCGACAGATTGAGTCAAAGTGATGAATTTATTTTCTTTATAAAGTCTGTATTTACCTATTATTCTTCCTTTCAATATTCATAACGAACGTTTCACGATTGCGTATTATTTATATAAAAATCATGATACTCATATTTATTACTTCATATTTTATCTTCCCAATTTTACACTCAATCATATAATATTTCATCATTCTTATTGTCATTTTCTCTACATGTTCGCAATATTAACAATAATTTAAATGAAACCATCCCAAGCTTTTAAAATAATGAAACTTGCGAAAAAAGGATTGACAGCGCACGTTTTCTAATTAAATACGTAATGAGTGTCTGTTGAGTGCAGTGCAATTGTTTCATTACGATCCCAGTAAAATACTGAGGTCCTTTATACTGCGTCTGAAAAGACTTCCCGACCTCTAACCGTTCATTATTATGGCAGAATATTCAAACAAAGCTTTTCGTAAATTAAAAGCGAGGAGCTATGGTGCACTGAAAATGACGGTAGATGGAAAATATGGACTGAGATAGTTTTACGGTTTTGTGATTGGCTCGTGGTTACTTGGAATTTTGAAGGTATCTGAATTGTTTTGCAGTACTTTGCAAAGTGTGAAGAATATTTATAACTCAGGCCCCGGAACCACAGACACAATAAAAAATCTATTGTGTCTGGGACCGATCGGGCCGCTTGGGGCTCAATGGGATAAGACAATGTAGTTGCAATAAATATTAAGTTTTTATGTAAACGTGGAATTGCTTTTTGTATTTAAGTGTGTTGCTATTCTTTGTTCATATCACGTAAGTCAACGCCGTATTGTAAGTTACCTACAACGTTTAACATATAAACTTTGTATATAAGATGACAGAATCTGTATATTTTATCAAAAATAACTCTGTCCTTATGATCGTTTGTGTATTAAGGTGTTATTTATCTTCTAGGAGGGCAGATAAAAATATACTCCTAAAATACCTATAGGTTTGTAGAGCTCTATAATTTTATCGTATTGTTTACGTAAACATAAGATATTACGTCTTCAAAAACCCTCATTTAGGTTCCTTGCAAGCGTATCCGCAAATCGAATGCAGTTAAGGCTAGTTATACATGTACTTGCGTTTAAGAATTAAAGAACAATGCCTCGAGTTAGACGCACTACAGCTACAGTACTGTACACTGTACAGCTAATCTCACTGTTCATTGTGATGTACTGTTGGTAATCACAATTTTCTTTTGTACTCTCTAAGTATTATTGTGCTTGGTCTTCACCGTCGGAAGTCGTCCATTGTGAGTCTGATAGAAAAGAGTAGTGTTTAAAATGTTTTGATTTTTTTTCTTCTTGATCAAAGTAGTGGAAGTTATTTTTAATAGCGAGGTAAGAAACGTTGAAATTGCTCGCGTATAGAAGAAAAGTTCTTAGTAATTAAAATTTAACAATAGTAATTTCTTCAAGCGTTTTCCTGGAAAATGAAAGGTATTTTTTTGTTGATAAACATTATTCATCTATCATCAAATTTATCACAATTATACTGAGACTATACTATACATAAGTAAGTCAAGTAAGTCATACTGAGACTATAATTAACGTATCTATTAAGTAATCTGTGCTATAGTCGTTATTACTCCAGTACCACATACCTTTTTCGTTTCAGCCTTTTATCAAAGTTTTTGATTCTTTGTACCACTTTCATCACAATATTTTCCTTTACCAATCGCAGTAGAAACGTATGTATCGCAGAATCGAAAACCTGAAATTAAATTGCGCGCTAGCTTTGAACCTTGTTTAAGTACTTCGGATTCATCTGTTTGGAACAATTGAGTAGCTTCAATCATTGCGCTAACAAAAAATGTATCGATTGTTACCGATTGAGTTTACTTTGCCGAAAGAACTCAAAGCGATAAAGGCCCGATCACACTTCTAGCGGAAGAATCAATTTCATTTGGCCTCCGATTTCTCAAATTTTTGTACGAGCCATTTAAACGGTGCTCGGTGTTTGTGACTTTAATTATTTGCGGTATTTTTGGATTTGCAGTGATCGCGCGGAATTTTCGTTTCTATGCATAGTTTTTCTCACAGACATGTATATTAAGTAGACAACGCAAGTACCGCGATCTGTATGAAAACCAAGCGTGTCATATTTTTTGTACTGACCTTGACGCGTTATGACGTCACGAGCGCTTTTTAGTGATGGTAATTTCATTTTACGCTAAATCGATTAGGACGCCACTCGCGCGGCGATTCTAGTATCGTCCTATCCCATCGAAGTAAATCGAAAGAAATCAGATCAAACTAGATCTATGTCTAAGAGGTAGTTAAATAAATCAATCGTAATCGATTACTAAATCGTTAATCGTCGAAAATTATTCAAGACAGAAAAATGATAATTACCATAGACAGAGGAATGATAAAATAAAGTTATAAAGTAAACTAATGTGTTTTAGCTTTTTCTTACAAATGCCCATTGAGTTACCATGTACTACGTACTAGAGAGGCCATCGAAAGAAAGTAATGAAACTGTAAATCAATCAATCTTTATGTCCCGTTGCATCGATCCATTTTTCTTTTATGTTCGGGTTACTTGGAAAACTGAAAAAACAAACATAGTCTAAGCAATAAGGAGTTTTCTTAAAAAACTCCCAAGAAAGAAACTAATGGCTTTAACTAATGGCGTCCATGTCATAATATTTATTTTTAGTACCTTTGTATTAAAATACTTAAAAGTTCTAGGTCAAGTCGTATTAAATGACAAAAAAAATCTATGCCTTTTTTTCTGAAAAATTGCTCCTTCAAATTATCATTTTTCTGTTCGATTATAAAATCGATTAGAATCGAGAACTGTTGCATCAATTGAACATCACTAACCACAAAATTGGACAGAAAACTGAGAACAGAAAAATGAGAAGACGCTATTCATTGCTTGTTATCATACGACGCGATCTTTACCGTGCCAAGTAAAAGCCGCAATGTATTCCGAATCATTTCGTATGATTTGGTATCCGTGTTTGTCACGATCGTTTTCCACAGATATTCTTTATTTGATTTTAAAATAAATAGTGCATATTCTGATTAGAAAATTACTTACCGGTGGAAGGAAACATCTCTGCTAACTCGGCCACTCACAGCTGTGGAGTTTCTACAGTTTATAACGGCGCAATTCGGCATTTTACTTTATTCAGCTTCACGTCTTTCCTTGGCGAACTGCAAGCGCGGACTGAGTGTAGGCCAGCGTCAAGTAAGTTTCATAAACTTAGTTTGGACACGGGAAGTACATACACTCGCTTAGTCTATCTTGATACATGTCTGTGGTTTTTCTAGTACTCTGAAGAGTTAAATTTGTTTATTAACTAAGTAAAAGGTGTGCGAAATTCTTTTCGCATTATAGTATGTACTATGAAGTATGAACTTGTAATAAAATCTCTTTGGCTAATAAGCTTCAAATAGGTATAGTAAGTAAATCAAGGCGTCTATAATTGCTTCTGTTATCGACTAAGTTAGTTTATTTGATCTATAGAGCATCAAATCATACTTATGTTGATATTGATGCTGACGTATTTTATAAAAGAAAAATTATAACGATAAATATACATTATTTAGTACGATTGTTGTTACATGGTTGTTATGGTAACCAATATAGTATGCAGTAGAAAAAAGAAGTAATAAATCGAGTGTACAACTTTTAAACTTAAAGATTCATATTACCAAAGTTTTTGCTTGAATTATAAAAAATGGAAGAGTTGTAACGATCGATAAAATGTATTGTTAAATACAATACCTGCACTTGTTAACACATATTCATTAATGTTCGTTAAATAATGAAAATCAATAATATTGAAATGGTAATAAAATGTTTTTTATAATTTTTATCGGAACTACTACCTATTCGAACTTATACTTTAGAGCTTCATACACAATATTAATTTACATATCTCTATGTATTTATGTCGCCACATGTAATATATATAGTCCATTGAAATGTTACATTTTTTAGGCCTGACCTTGCGTTTTTTAGAGGACGCAATTTTATTTTTTTGATGTGTAGGGGGGGTCAGTGTGAAGCTAAAACCAAGTTTGTGGGGTCGCCACCCTTGTCCCATGGCCGCCATCTTGAAAATAGCGGTTGAAATGGTTTTAACGATATATCTCTTAAACTATTTATCTGATAATAAAACAATGTTAACATTATTTGTTGCAAATTAAATTCTCTACAACTTTGATTCAGTAACTTTTTGTCGTAGAACTATAAACAAAAAAGTTATAAGCGAAAATGTTCAGAAATTAGAGCTATTTATATTTTTCAATAAAACTTTTTTTTATCATTTTACGAAGAAATGATATAAGACTATTTTTGTAGATTGTTTTTCGAGGAACAACTTTTATATACAACATTTTTTCATTACGTCAATAGCTAAGGTTTTACAGCGCTCAGAAGTGAGTACTATTTTTCAGTAGTAACTATACATAATATATTGGCTATTGGCTCTTTTCCCAGACTCCACAACAATGGAAGCACACTGCAGAACATTTCAGCCCTGCTTTTCGACGTAAAAAAAAACGCACTTCCAGACTCTACCTCCTGGGTGGTGGGGAAAAGGTTCAATAATTAATTATTAATAATATTGTAAAATTAATTATTAAAAATATTATAATAACAAAAATAAAATAATTACTGGTGACAAATTATTATTAGTACACACATAATATATCGTATTCTGTATAGTAAAGAGTACTTAAAATAGTACTCACTTCGGAGGGCTGTAAAACCTTAGCTATTTACTTAATGAAAAAATGTTGTAAATAAAAGTTGTTCTTCGAAAAACAATCTACAAAAATGGTCTGATATAATTTCTTCGTAAACTTATAAAAAAAAAGTTTTATTGAAAAATATAAACATCTCTAATTTCTGAACATTTTCGCTTATAACTTTTTTGTTTATAGTTCTACGACAAAAAGTTACTGAACCTAAGTTGTAGAGAATTTAATTTGCAACGAATAATGTTAACATTGTTTTATTATCAGATAAATAGTTTAAGAGATATATCTTAAAAACAATTTCAACCGCTATTTTCAAGATGGCGGCCGTGGGACAAGGGTGGCGACCCCACAAACTTGGTGATAGCTTCACACTGACCCCCCCTAAACATCAAAAAAATAAAATTGCGTCCTCTAAAAAATGCAACCCCAAATGTAACTTTTCAATGAACTAATAGGTACCTACTGTAAATGCGTAATATATATTGTAAATGCTTTAACACATTAATCCCATTTGTCGGAATACGGTCATGTATCATCAGTGCTCAAAGCGATAGCGACACTGGACTAGCTTTGAGAGCCGATCTAATAAAATAACATAGATTCACTTTGATGATATATTGTAGTAAATTACAATACATATACATTACCTATATAAATAGGTACCTAAGTAATAAATGATAAAAACATGTATTATTTTAACTCTTACTAGAGTTAAAATACTGGTTGATATCATTTATTACTTAACAGGTAGAGTAGATCCTTTAGAGTTAGAGACGTAGGTTTATGAAGAAATTAATACAGGATACGACTTTCATCATTTGTATTTTTAACATTTAATAATGAATTGTTTATTTAATGTATGCGATGAACTGATTGAATGTATAATTAAGTACATATTTGGCTCGTACGGAATGTCAACATTACATTGTGACATAAAGTTTAATTAATTATTACGTGAAATTATTCCTACAACGTGTTGTTAACGTTAAATAATAAATTCTGATAAAATAATTTATACAGTTTAAATACCCACAATCTCACGAAATTACTGTATCGCCACCGATCCTTGATAAGTGGGTAATCGAGTCTTAAAGAAGTCGGTTACACACAAACATACAAGTGAAGCTAATAAAATTGCTGATAATTTTGACGTTCGACACAAAAATACTTTACACCAACTTAAATATTTCGAAAGTAAACAATCATAGAAAGTTAGACCAACCTTCACCTAAAGCCGGGTATCCACTTAGGTTCGCCGTGGTTTGCGAACGCGCCCGCTCCGCAAACCAAACATAATAGATACGTCGTGATCGCGGAGCGCGACTGGAGCACGATCGGAGCACGGCGGAGCGCTCGGGAAGCGGTTTTTTGCGCGATCTCAAAGGGGAGCGCAGTTTGTTCGTGGACGCGAGCGTGTGTTTGTTAAGTTCGCGAACATGGAGTGGTCCGATGAAATGATGAATATATGCATTATTTCATTATTTCTTCTTCCCTTATACATATAAGCTTGCCAAAATCGAGGAGGTTGTTTGTATTCCATCACAATATAATGATCAAAATATAAGCTGCACTTCCTACTAATTCTGGAGGCGGCATGTTTGCACCGACCGTCTGTCGTGTGTCTATAACTGGAGACCGGAGCGCGGAATTTAGCGCTCCGACAGGAGCACTGATGTTGCAGCCTAAGTGTGTACACTGTACTCGTTCACGTTCGCGGAGCACACAGTGTTCGCAATTCACGGCGAACCTAAGTGGATACCCGGCTTAAGGCCGTGTACGCGGTCCGTGCGCTGTTTGGCTCAAATATGTGATTTTTCAAACCAGATTGTCCATCAACCACTTATCTTACAAACATATGAATTACTAATAATTTTAGGAAATTTTATTATCTATGTAGTTAGTTAAGGGTTTTTTTCAATTAATACAGTATTTGTGAATACCATCAAGATAACTGAGCCGATGATTACTTGATTTCACTTTTAGTGTCAATTTCGAAGCTAAAAATATCTGAAATTGCTGACAGATCTAACACACAATTATTTTTAACTAACTGCAAAAATCCTTATTAAAATAGTTAGTTAAAAGATTTTTTTATTTTGGACTCCTAACTTACGAAATTAAAATCCGAACAATGTGAATTTTTTTAGAAATTATAGTCGACAAAATGATTATTTTCACCAAGATATTTGACTTTATTGAATATAATTTATACATATTGCAATAAAAGAATGTCTTACTTATAAGATAAAATTTAAAAAATCAACTAAGGTACCTCTAGTATTTTTCTACAAATTTTTTTAAAGTACTATAAAACACTGCGCGCGACCCGATTAAAATCAGTCGGCAGCGAGCCTTTCCAGAGAGAGGACATGTTGCTCGGCGCTCTCCTGTGGACCTATGCTGTTCATAGTAAAAGGATAGCGCAAGCCGCGATCTATCGTAATAGATCGCGGAGATTTTGACTTGCGTTAAATTGAATATGCGCTCTTAACAGTATCAATTCTAATAGTATATTCCTGAACCGGCTAGTCAGAGCTTTTGTGACGTAGGTTCGTTATAACTGTTGCGTGACCTTAAAACAATCGATTCGGTGCTTTATTTCCGTATGCTTTACTGCAGTGGGCTTAGATTTAACTGTCTCTTGGGAATTAGCTTATAAATTTGAGCTTGGGTTTATAGTGTATCTAATTTTAAATTTTGAATATAATTAGGTATCGTTTTTGTTAGTTTTTGTGTGTGTTCTCGTTTGTGAATAAATGTATGTATTGATTCGATTTGTATCTGTGATTGACCTGTTCTAATTGTGAAGCTAAAATTACACAAATACAAATTTAATACATTCAACTTAGCTTCCGGATGAAGTAAAGTGTAAGGCCCTATAAGTAATAATAAATTTAGAGAGCTTTTTGAACAACAATCTATGGAAATTAATGTCTGATTAAGAAAACTGGCTAGATTCGATGGCTGGATTTCGGCAATCAAAATTATTTAGGTATATTTTCGAAATTTGAAATTCAAATATCACTCTAATTGTATACAAAATATTTTATTCTATGATAAACTTTTGGCTTTTCTCTCATAATTCACTAATTTCATGAACGATGAAATATCATTCTAATCGGTTTTAAAATTTTATATTCCAAATTCTTGGCTATTATTCTCTGATAATTAACTAATTTCATTAACAAAACTCCAAAACGAGTAGACAATGTCGGGCATCAGCATATAATGATTCTAATTTAAAAAGTACTTCGACAAAGGAAGCTATGAGCGACGCCGCCGGTTCCACAAAGCTAATAGAAATGACAGTTTAATTAAAAGCCAGGCACATGCATGAAAACTTACAAAGGAAAGTGTGTTGGCCTACAAAAGTATGTACATCAGTGTTACGAGAGAGATAAAATTTGTTTGGATTGGGATACGGGAATCTTCGAGGAACAATGCAAAGGACACCTTTCTAATCAGTAATCATGTTAATGTTAAAAGTGCCACAAAAATCTATAACTGATAGAAAAATGTTATTTTATAACTCATCCTGGCTACGCCGGGTAAATACAGTTCTGAGTATGTTTTTTAAAAGTTATTATTATGTTAATGTAAGTAGAGACAAATTCTAAAACTAAAAATTACAATTCGTAGATTAACTTTAGAAACTATGAGATGATTTAGATAACACCTTTAATTATTTCTGATTAAAAAAAAAATCCGAGAATGTGACATATGTCATGCACATTTATTTCTTTTAACGATTTTCCTCAATAGCAACTAAACTTTTGTGTTCAAACCGATAATTTTAAATATCCTGGAATCACCTCTTACATTCATAACGTTCACCAATCAACGCTTTTCAGTACTGTTCTACACTTTCCAAACAACAATTACGAAGTAAATATCAAACATTTTATTACGTTTAATAATACAAAAGTAATTTATTTTAATTCGCTGGTTTAATTCGCTATAAACGCGGTAACTTCGCCTATCCTGGCTACAAAGGAAATGCGAAATAGTTTTCACGTTTTAAGCCCTAATGGAGTAACGGAAGTTATGATTTTATTATGCAGGTTTTTAGTAATAAGCTTTAGGACTTAGGTGGTAGGATTTCAATAATTATTGTTAACGATTATTAAATAGCACAATTACCAGTTTTACGACTACTATCAGTAGATAAAGTCTATTTCATACTTTTTGACTTGCATTTTCATATGTTATTAGTATTTTTAACTGTCAGATAAGGTAACAGAGCAAATCTGGAAGTTTCGGCTATGAAAATATAAACAGTTCTTTTTCTTTGGTCTTAATACTGAAGTTTTCATAACATTAACTTCTTAGAACGTTAAATGTTCCATTGAATCAAATAAAATGTTTTCCAAATAGTAAACTGCAAACCTAAAAATTAATACATTCTGTCATCAAATCGTAACCCAAGTGTAATTATCAAACAATAGGTACACCATAATAATTCAATAAATAAAAATGATTATCAGTGATTCATGGAGGTGGCATAAAACTGATATTTGTTCAGAAACAGAGTATCTGATATTCCCTTGATACATTTTGTTTGCTCGAACAACAGGATGGTTAGAAAAGGAATAATGTAAGAGGATATTTTCCGGCGGGCCTCTGCCAAAACTTGGGAAGTCTTACCTGACTGTGTCATTTACAAAGTAATAAACAGGGGTAATATTCGGAAATCCCTCATTTATTACTATTAGGGAATATGAATAAGGAAATGTTCGTATGTTTCGGGTGGGATTGGGTTGGTCTAAATAAAATCATTCTTGTCCTTTCTTTCATTTTTTTATCATATTATATGGTAATTAATGTTAATAGAATATATTATATTAGCATTAATTCTAATAGCATAGGTAAAGGTATATATGTATATGTTTGAAGTTCTTGTAATGATTATTTAAAACGAATTTATTATACACGGAAAGCTGCCCCTCTATTTATAGTGAATTATACGACACTACGAAACTAACCCTAAACCGTTCTCTTACTAAACTATTACAAGCTAACTTCGTGCCTTCAATCCTAAACATATTATATATGTTACATTTCATTCTCTATACTCCATCCAGTTACCCTTTAATATAAATAAAACAACAAATTAAAAAGTAATATATTACCGCATGTGACGTACAATCACACGGCTTGCCCCGTTCGCGCCCGCATTAAGCTGTTATAATATCGCGCGGATTTGTTTGACATGGCTTATATTAACAATTCCGTTGTTACGTATGCTTTGTTTCATTTTGCTTGAATAATCTATGGTTTTTATCATGGTTCGTTACGTGCGATTTGAAGCATACATACGTACATATAATGATTAATGTACCGTGGAAATATACTGTTGTTGTGTCTATGTTTTGATTTGTTGTTTTGACTAGAATGTTCGCGGAGCGCTTAGTTACGTACTATTTAAAATAGAGGCCCGACTTTAAAATTAGGAGAAGAGCGTATTTTAATTTTCTTTATACATTTCTTTTAACATTCACCGTCATTTAGTTACTTAATTTCTTTTTTTTTCATCAAAAAGCTTATTACAAAAGTATTTAATGCAATTGTTTAATTTTTAAACTAACTATTTTCCTCATATTCCTCCCTACAGTATTTATGGCATCGCGTCACGGAGTCCTCGAGAGGCGTTCGAGGGCCCATCTCTCACGCGTGTGAAGTACCCTCTATGGTTATAAGATAAATTGTAAGGATATCATAGTTTGGATCATGAGGGTTTTGCATGATACCAAGGGTGTATTCCTATATTTTGGTATCAGAAATTGAAGGGCGGATAAGACATATTGGAATATAATATACTGAAAATATGGTCTAAAAACTCCAGCTAGAAAGAACTTCACACCTTCCAATATTTGATCCTCTAACAGCAACGTGTAAAAGCATCGAGTTTTCATATTTTTGACACCTACGCTTTGATATTCTAAAAAATACCCGCACTATTTTAGGCCGCATAATTCTGCTCTATTTTCTTCCTTTTTTCCAAAGCCCACTGCGTGGTTGGTTGTACGTACGTTCGTGTCACTGAACGATGACTGATGAACGGGTATCTAAAACAGTCGCTCGTATAGTTACACAACCGAACCATAATACTCCTATTTCATCGAACATCAGCGTTTCGCAAACAACTTTACCATTTATCACGCAAACAATCTCAGTTATATCGAGCTCCATAGTTTCAAAACAGTAGGGTACTAAGGTTTTTCACGAATCCATCCCCTCAAATGCTCTGCGCATGTGCGGGAACCGGCGCGTCCCGCAGTGTCATTCGGAACGTTGACAAGGACACACGTCTCGACCGCAATTCGCACCGCAGTGACGTCCCATATCGAATAATCGAATTCGTGTAGTGAAGTGCAATGTAGCATCGATTTGCGTGATCTCGATTGTGGTGTGCGTTATCGATTTCGGAGACAAGGTAATAGGGTTGGGAAATTGAGGGTCGAAATTTTACGACGCGGACATTCATGTGAGTGTTTCTATGGTATTAGCACGTGACATGAAAACTATGGTTATGGATATGAGATTGTATGAGTCAGATGTTCTGTGACAACACTATTTATTTTTATCTTATCAAGTAGAAATAAAGTAATAGAAGAATGAATTTTACTTAGATTTCTAGATTCCATTTCCTTTTAGTTTTTTTAATCATATGTTTTACAAGAAATTAAACGATGTTTTAAAATATTTAAAATACGTACGATTATTTAATATTCTTATGTAATAAACCCTGTAAATATAATTTTATTTATTGATACAGTAAGTATTACGTACTTCAATAGTTACGCAATTTAAAAACGTGTCCTGTCTGACGTTCCAACAATATTTCAGCCACGTAGTCCAGTACCTTGGCAAGGTTATTATTTATTAACTCCGGTCATAAAGGTTGATGTTTTTCTTATTGATGGGAAATCAATAGTTTCGTCTGGACAAGTTAAGCCTTACAAAGCTTATCTCTGTTTAACATTTGGAATCTATTCAACTTTACTCGAACTCAAGAAGTTTTAGTTACAGACTATAAGACGTCAGTATTATATATTCTTTGATTTAGAGATAGAGGATTATTATGATCTTTAAAATTCGTGGAAAATTAGATCTTGTCAATGTTTTTTTTTGTCTTTTTTTCAACTTCAACAGGACCCTTCTTCTGCCATTACATAATACTTTTCATTCAACGCATAGCGAAAAAGAAGCAAATCGTTTTATATTATATTGTTACTGTTTAAGCTTAATACGTATGACTCAGTCTAAGCTTAACTTATTCGAATAAGGGCAGTGTAGTGAATACGACTCTTTATGAAAGGATTGACTTCCTGTAACAGAAGAGCAGAATTTTTTCCAATAGGCACAATAATGGAGGTGGCATATATTTTATCAGATTTTGCTTTGTATAAGCATTTTAAACGTAAATTATATTGAAATAAGGAAGTGTGAAAGCTCTTGTTTCAAGCATGATTGAACTTACTACATCGCATCGAGAACTCTTGTTAGAGAAATAAAGAAATTATTTATAAGGCTTTACAGAATTTAGAAATGTGAAGGCTAATTTCGTAAAACAGAAAAATGAACGCTTAATTTTAACGTCTTCAATTGTTTGAGGTACTTTACTCGGAAAGTATGAAAGCTCTTATTACAATGTTACTTTTTGTTTTGTAAGGCAAATTTATTATGCTAAATTAGTATTTTAAATATTATGTCTTATTTGCTTTGAGATTCTCGATTAGATATGAATTAGAATTATAGAAATTACAATAATAGATATAGAGCTATATTGCTGTAATATGGTATCAAGTACAGTTCGTACCGTACGGTAAATTCGTACGTACCTTTCGTAACAATGCCCTAGAAAATGTTAGTGCAGTAACTAGACTTACAGTGAAATGGGAATCGTTATTACTGTCTCTAAGGGCTTATGGTCTGTACCTCGATGTGCCGGCACCGCTCGAATGCCGAAATAGTATAGTACTCATATTTTATTGAAGTTCGTGTATGTAACTTATACATATCAAAGTTATATACTCTGATAAATGTTCTTTTCGGTTGATTTGGCAATAAGATACTATTGAAATTATAGTATTGTTGAACGACATCTCTTAGTTATTTAATCGAGCAATTATGCGTATGTTATAGTTGTTTAGTAATTGTCACTGAAAATGTTAAAGGGGTTTGCATGCAGATAGACAACGACTTTCAGTGCATGTTTAAATATTATTTGCATATTTAAATTGTACCTACATTTTACATATTTTTATAAAAAAAATTGTGTGTCTACACACACACACGCATTTTAGTAACTTTTATCCGTCTATAATTTTTCACAATAAATAAAAACCTTTTCATCTAAGCAAAATCTATAAACACGTCATAACACGAGGAAATAAAACCGAATGAGTCATATGTATGGGGTCATCCGAATAATATAATTAACTGGAGGGAGACACCCTTGCATCTTGAATGGGGTGCGTAGTGTTGCCATTTCAAATAGGTTTTATGAATTGTAGCTGTACTGTTTTGCTGTTCAATTGTATGGATTTACGGCATTTTTGTTTGTACAAAGTTGTTGCTGTACAAAATTGGTGTATGTTTTGCTTTCAAATGTATTATTTTGACGTCAAATTTATGTAACAACGGAACTTATTGATTGTGATTATTTTTTTATATATTTCAATAAAATTAGAATACTGTTTATTATTTATTGAAGGATAGAGTTTTCTTTATAAGCACGTAGTTGCTGGCACGCTTGGTCGAGAGACGACTCCGTCATAAGAGTATAGTCGGTTCAGCCGTTATGAATAGATAAGTAGACTATTAATATTCGTAGACTTATTTAACGTATTAGTATTTAGAATTATAGTTGATGCAATATGTTTTATACAGTACTAGCTTTCCGCCCGCGGCTTCGCCTGCTTTAATTGAAACCTAATAAATGATATACTAAAACTTTCCTCGAGAACCACTCTATCTATTGAAAAATCCGCATCAAAATCCGTTGCGTAGTTTTAAAGATTTGAGCATACATATAGGGACATACGGACTTTTAATACTAGGTATGTAGTGATTATTATCATTAAATTGTCCATATAACATTTGCGTATAACAGATTAAATATTGTCTTCTTAACGTTGTTTATTCTTGGTTCAATAATTGCTCCACTTGCAATGTACTTAGTCTACGCTAAGCTGTAATACCTTACTTAGGTAATGGCTTGAACTTGCTTGAACCGTACCATGTAATTATATTGGAGGAAAGATTTTAGCATAAATGTTGTTAGGGATATTTCATTTGGGTATGTTTTAGTAGAAATTGTTTGATGTTGGGGTTTGGTGTATTTACATTTTTATTTGTAGGTAGGTATATTAGAGGGTCTTCTTTCAACATGATAAAAATAAATATTAATCTTCCTTTTAGGTACTTAGCTAGTCTATGCGCACTCTATGTTCAGTTAACATACAATACCTACACCAGCACACATTTGACTATTTCTTCCTTATGTTATCTCTATATTTCATCTTTTGAAAGCAGAAAGGGCAAAATAATTATTAAATTTATTAAAATGTAGGCACATGTAATTTTACTATGTACAAATGATAAGAAATTTCAATGAATAACCATTAACTGTAATGTACCAGGGAAAAGAGACAGCTACAGTCGCGTTTATTTCATTAATCATTTACGTGAAGTTAAGAACGTTTAGACTCTCCCAGCAAAACCATAATTAATATACATTATTCATATTTACTAACGATGATAAACAGTTGAATATTTCTGGAATAAAAAGGTCAACCCTTTATTTTGATTTATTATGGGTCAATGGACGGTGAAAAATTGGGTATTTACATATTTTTTCATCGTATCAGTAATCAGTATGTCGTAAAATTAAAGTAATTTAAACATTTAACAAAACCATAACTGCAAGTCAGCTACGACCACCAGCCCTTAATATTAAACTAAATTACAACATTTTTTTTTTACACAAGTTCAAGATCGATTTTTTATACAGGTATTCACAAAATAAGATAATAGGTACATTTCAAAACCCACGTCCATAGAGTAAAGAACTTATCAATTTAATGCTATCATTGGCTATAAGGTTTTCTTGGAATAAATGACAAAAGCCATACAAATGCCGTGCTAAATGTCCATGCGTATCGCTCGATCGTGGCAGGTCGTTCACCTCTCTATAAGACCTAGTCAATGTCTGATAACTAGATTCTAAATAGACAATAGTGTAGTATTTAAATAATCTTTCGTATTGGTAACATTATTTGCGCTGAAAAAGTATCAGGACTGGATAGTGGAAGTACCTAACCTTTTGTATTGCTACCAATGCTTATTCTGAAAAATTGATAAGCAAAAATATAGGGTAGTTGTAGTTGTACTTTTTACCTGTACTTTTTAAAACATTATGTGATGTGTAAAAGCTTCTTGATAAAAGAAAAAATAGTTTTGGTAAAATTATATGTAGCTTAATAGGAATAATCTTCACTTGAAATTGATATTTTTGGTTAAAGGCATTCAAATGCTTTATAAATATAAATTTATAAAGAATAGAAAAAATTCGATCACGAGGCGGGACTCGAACCCGCATCCTTTCGCGCCATTCCGGGGCGGATGCCTGACCAATTCAGCCACTCGTGACCCGCCAGAGCAATCGAATTTATTCTATTCTTTCAGCTTTATGTGTCAAAGGGACACACCGCGCGCCATCTATTGAGGTGATAAACAACCATCTCAACCAACACGAAACACTTTACAGTGAATACAATATTGTAACGATGGAACACGACCTTTTTTGTTGAAATTGATATTTTTGGTTAAAGGCATTCAAATGCTTTATAAATATAAATTTATAAAGAATAGAAAAAATTCGATCACGAGGCGGGACTCGAACCCGCATCCTTTCGCGCCATTCCGGGGCGGATGCCTGACCAATTCAGCCACTCGTGACCCGCCAGAGCAATCGAATTTATTCTATTCTTTCAGCTTTATGTGTCAAAGGGACACACCGCGCGCCATCTATTGAGGTGATAAACAACCATCTCAACCAACACGAAACACTTTACAGTGAATACAATATTGTAACGATGGAACACGACCTTTTTTGTTGAAATTGATATTTTTGGTTAAAGGCATTCAAATGCTTTATAAATATAAATTTATAAAGAATAGAAAAAATTTGATCACGAGGCGGGACTCGAACCCGCATCCTTTCGCGCCATTCCGGGGCGGATGCCTGACCAATTCAGCCACTCGTGACCCGCCAGAGCAATCGAATTTATTCTATTCTTTCAGTTTTATGTGTCAAAGGGACACACCAAAGGGCCATCTATTGAGGTGTTTATCACCTCAATAGATGGCGCGCGGTGTGTCCCTTTGACACATAAAACTGAAAGAATAGAATAAATATAAATTTATTTATGAATGCCATAAAACCAAAAATATAAATTCAAGAATAGAATAAATTCGATTGCTCTGGCGGGTCACGAGTGGCTGAATTGTTCAGGCATCCGCCCCGGAATGGCGCGAAAGGATGCGGGTTCGAGTCCCGCCTCGTGATCGAATTTTTTCTATTCTTTATAAATTTATATATTCTTCACTTCACAAAAAATAGATGGGAAGTTTATGTGTTACAAATTATTATAGTATAAGTTTTCACTGTATTCACAAAATTATACCCGCCGTGTAAATAATATAGTTTCAATATTGTATGAGTCTGAGGTTCTAGTGTAATCATTTCACTAAGAAACTACCAACTTGTGTTTCATCTGCCTCCGCAGCGCCATGTCAATAAAAGTATTTATAGTAACATAGCACGTATTCCAAAGTTATTAAGGCTAATTTCCTATCACAAAGTTTCAGCAAATCACGACTTGGTTCTTTAAGGCTTAATATTGAAAAAGATATAGAACTTATTTACATCGACCGTCTTCAATCTGTTGTATCATGTATCAAATTGATACTTATTCGCCTACGAAGGAATATTTGCAGGATCAGTATCTGATAACGTAAAGAAAAACGGTTATATAAATATTTGGACATTCTTTGAGGTGCCAAAAATAGGGCGAGGATTTTAGAATGATTTTGGAGAACTTTAGAATGATGTATTTCAGGATTTTCGTTAGGTCAATTTAACATTGAAGGAAACATAAGAGACATTAGATTTATTAGTAACTTTGTCTCCATACATTTAATTTAATAATTAATCGAATATTTTTTTGCATTAGTTTAGTAGCCAGCCTGTATACAAGTACGGGAGACAAGAAAACGTTTCATTATGATTTTCAAAATTTTAAATATCTTTAGAATCAGGTAAAATGTAATGTTTCAATTTATAACAAATATACCATTACTATAACGAATATTACATATTTTATTAGTACTTTCAAGGATTTTAATGAATAAGAAATTTTATAACCCAAAGCTATCTCATAGGTTGTAATATAATGCCTAGAGCGAAATGTAGCCGAAATGCGGGTAGGTTGTTAAATAGTGACGTTATCATTAACTGTCATGTGTGTTAAATTCGTATTTGAGTTACATAATTATAAAATAATATTCCTATTCCTATAAAGTGATGTAGGTATCTTATATATGTAACAAATTTCATAAATCATGCATAAATATGTTCAATGGAGATTGGAGGTAGCTTTTAAGTTGCTTTTTCAAGAATAAGCTCTCGCTTCGGTTCAAAGGTTAGGAAATACAGTATATCTTATATATTGCAGCTTTAAACTTTTATATGACTTTTATAACTCAATGCAGACGTGTTAGAATTGATACGTTACAAATCTATATGAAAAACATCACAGCTTTCAAACAATCTCCAAAAGTTTGACCGATTTCCTCTTATGATAAGTTTTTTTGATTTAACCGTCTCGTACCACGACTCGATCGATACTTTTTAACATTTGCATTTTACTCGAACTAAAAGTTTGTACAAAACTACGATATTACTTTAATCCGTGGCTGCATAGAAAATAGCTCAGTGCATGAGCCGTCAATAGAACCATAGATAATACAGCAACAAAGAGTTCACAGTTAAGCCGCTTTCTGTATGTCTATGAGTCTATGCCTAGTCTATGAATAGCGACTTGTTATCACGTCGCAACCGCCTTGTTCTAACTTATATTCCCGCGCAAAATTCGTATTTTAATGCTATTACGTAGTTAGGAGTTACGCGTGCATGAAAATTGTGCAAATTGTAAAGTTCCTACAAAAAGACGTAATTATCATAAGAGTCGTTTTCAAAATAATTGTACATTACTACAAAATGTTTGTCCCCCTAAAAAATCTTCGAAAAAAATATGGTTACGACTGAAATAAATCATTGTTAACGTTTTACAGACTAAACTTAAGCATACTGCATATCATTTCTGATAAAAAGCAATGAATTGCGATTCAAATTCTTACATAAATTTAATGTGAAAATAAAGTAACAAAAAAAACTCCATACATTTTTTATTGTCCCCTATGTGGACGACAATGAAAACCAATATTTTTATCAGAATTTTTGTATGAAACTTCCTATTTTTTTGTATCATAATTAAAAAGCAATGTTTGAAGTGTTATATCTGATAGATTAAACTATTTAAATTACCTTAAATAAACGAAGAATGACATATTATAAAAATGTCCCTATCAATCGTTACAATTTCGTGACACTGATTTATTGACATAATTAACCAACTTCTTGTATCACAAAGAGGAGGAATCTAACTCTAATCATTGGCAACACTGGTCATGTCACGAAAAGTAAGGTCACATTAACGCGCCGCCATTTTGTTCGTCGTCCAGACACGGAAGAAGTCCTGTAGTGTGCTGTGCAAAAAATTTACTTACATTTTCCTAACGACGTATTCTCAACAAAAGTAAGTACATTTTGAAGAATTCACCTACCGCAATTGTAATATACTTAAATTATGACTAGAGTAATGGATTACACTTTCAATCTAATGGTAAATGTGATTATGTTTTGTGTAAAAGTATTTCTTAGGTTATTTTTTACATGTTACTGACGAACAATTTCTTGACATTTACTGACGTCAGTAAATTGTAGACGGTAAAGCTGTGGTCTCATGTGTAAAGTATGAAAATAAGATATTAAAATGTGTGTTAAATTAATGTAACGAATAAAAATAAAGGAGAAAAACAATAAATCTCTCAAGATTATTTTTTTGTAACTACAGGCCATACTTTTTTAAACCATGATGTAGGGTTAGTAAAGTCGGGCTTAGGGACTTGACTTTTCCTGGGATCTGATAACTTTTTTATAGTGAAAGCGGATCAGTGAGTCTTGGCCTCCAATTTTACAAGTGGTTTCTGATGGGATAACGCTTGCCTTATTGCATTTAGTGTTGATCGCTTTTCCACCCACACGAGTGATGCTTACTTTTGTTTTTATTTTTATTCAAAATACATATATCCAACAGCTTTTTTTAGTTTCAGAATCTAACCGGTGCCGAACGGCAAAAAATACATTGAAAAACTAAAAAAGCAAAACCCTGAAAAATATGAAAAGAAAAGGAAAAAACACCTCGAGAAAGTGAAACAAAGACAAAGAAAAATATCAGATCTTAATGACAGTGAAAAAGAAGCTCGAAGACAAAAATGGAAAGAAGCTAATGATAGAAGAAAAGAAAAGGAAAAGCAAACAGAGAATTATAAAAATTGATTGTTGATTATTTTGTAACTAAAAATATATTTTTTTTTAACTAGTGACTTCTTACTTTTTTATATGTAATATTACCTTATTCTGAATACAGCCTTACTTTTACAACTTCCTGACATTTCCTAACGAAACAGTTTACTGACAATTTCGTGACGTACAAATATTTTGAAAATGACCCATAAATACTATCAAGCTGCTGAAAGTTGATATTACATTTTGTATGTGCAGTCATGCCAGCGTGTTTTCATAGTTTGCCGACCTAGAATGCGAGAATAATTGTTTGTTTTTACAAAATTTTAGTTCATGCATGCAATGAATAAGTTCATGAATTATTTTTAATTTGGTTTTTATGCTATTAAGCATGCTATATTTATTTAGTTTATAATAGCACAGTTGGTATGGATAAATGAGTACATAAATGGGAGATATCGGTTCGATAAATTGTATTCCATCCACTATTATAGAGGCAGATTTCCAGATCATATCAATGCTTCTACAATGTTCTACTAATTGTGTATGTGATTTAATGACTGTGCTGTATATCCTACAAATGAGAATGATCATTATTTTTATGCTATTCCACAGCATCCATACACCTATAAACTGAACTTCTTATTTTTAATGACAGTATCTAGTATTTTGATTTTAACTTATAAAAATATTATATTAATAATTATTATCTTTTCAGGTAAGTTAAGCCGAGTATAGCTGTTCGTAACCAAGGTAACAATTGTCCGCTCTCCTTGCAAAGATCGCCGATATATTACAAGCCGCTTAGTGCTCTCGTAGAGGGATTTCACTAATAACTTTAGACGACCATGTTGTATGACTTGTATTTGAATTTCAGTACTCGCATTTTGAGGGAATTTCGTACTTTTGTATATACTGAACCGATATAAAGTGTCTATTTATTGTAGAAGGACCTTCTACAATAAACTGAGTATAATTCTTGAACCAAAATATTATTTTATCTGTAGCTTATTTTTAGTTTAGAGTTAAATGATTTACAAGGAAAGCGTTGAGAAATTCGTTAACCTGCGTGCATAAAATTAACATTTAAACAATATTCCAAATAATGTTTGTTTCATGAAATATGTAGGTTGGTACACTATTACTGAAGTAATTTATTTCAATATAAATAATATTTAAACTGTAATTGCTTTATAGTTGTTCTAAATTTATTTCAATGAATAAACTCCGAATTAAATGTTGGTTATAATTATTGTTAAATAACCAGTTTGAAAACTTATCAATCGAATATTTAATTACATATTATGTCATACATTAATAATTTATTATGTACATAGATATTATATTCCACGCACTTATGACAAAATTGATTTAGCTTCTGCCACATTATTATTTAAAATTAACCTTCATTTATCGGTTCAGTATGTGATTACTTTTAGTTAATTATATTTATTCATAATTTTAATTGTATTATTGCTTTTCCTAAATATTTCTCTTTTATTAACAAATTATAATTCATGTCATGCCACATGGTCGTGTAGCGTCAAGTCTGGAAATTTGCTTTCGCTGTGCAATGCAAATGATAGCTCTCAAAGAGAGATTAAATATTTGCCTAGACTTTACGTAGTCGAAATAAATAAAATGGACAAGAAATAATATGCAATATATTTTAGGAATGTATTAGTATACGTTTATGTAATTCTGTTTGTCCCTCATCCTGGTACTTTAATTGGAAACAAATAATTTGTTTATAAAATCGTTTCATTTTATTTAACGAAGCAGTTACAATTTAAAGAAAACGCTCACCATTAATTCAAAATATTACTTATATGTACCTACATTTTCACACTCCTTCCGTTTTAAATAATATTTAGAAATTGTGTAGGTATAATGAATTTAAAACGCGATTACATTATTGTTTTATATCTATAAACTAGCCTACGTTTTCCAATAGAATAATATAAGTATCAAAACCAAGCATAAAAATGGAAAATAGATACTCTACCAACAATATTTGGTACAGATTATAAAATATCTAAGGCGCGCTATTCACAACCCGTCTCGGTTGGTCGCGGGTGCATAACACAAAATTACCTTAACGGGATTGTCGGGCGTCCCGGGATAAGAAAGGGATTTGATAGACCCCCCTCTCCCTTAATACTGGAGTGTAATACAAAAAGATTTTGCGGCGATAGAAGTTTTTCGATCAGACCGTTCATTAGGAAGACTCAATATCCTGGCTCGTATATAGAAAACGATTCACATTTTTTAACAAACAGTCTACCTGATAAAAATTAGTGTACCTATAGTTGATATTTTTTGTGGATGGCAACCATCGTGTGCGAAATAGTGAAAAGAATGTGTAATTTCCCAAGAGTTAAAATCGAATCCAATTGAAAATATGTAGGAGCGGAAAAAAATTAGCAATATGAATACGTTAGGATGCTTAAATGTCACTTTTTGACCAATAAGTATTTTATTTTTGATCAAAATTTTACCACAACATCTCCAAAGTTAGAACACAAAAGAACATTCCCAACAAAATCAAAAATTATAAATACTAATCTGAAACTATACCATGATATAGAGTACTGGTTCCTGAATAAATTTCAAGATCATTCAACCGGTGAATGCAAAGCGATATCCCTTAGTCCCGTTTGATCCATGCTTCATCATATCTTATAACCAGTCTATATTTATTTATCCTGTTGTGTATTTGGATCATGGAAAAATTATGATGACTTAAATTTTGTGGACTATTTATTGTTATTATGCTGGTTAAAAATTGTGTAAGTATCAAAGAGTTTAGGATATATCCTAAATTCACATGCAGGTACCTAAATTGGTACATATTGGTTCTATAGGTCTATCTTAAAAGGTTATTTTCTTTGCTTAATAATACTTATTGCAATAACTTTTTGTAATTAAGATTTTTCACAAACTTCTAGATAGTCCTATTTTGCACAAATAATTTAAGAAACTCACTTATTATCTTAATTTAAGGAAACAAAATACAACGAAGGCTTTAAAATACCTAAACTGTTTCCATTTCACTTCCGATAAGCCATTTGACCCATACAACTTTGTAGTCAAATTATCCGTGCCGCTATATTTAGCAAATCATGATTCCTTGCATCTTTGTTATTCATATGATTAATGGATGTAGGAAAGTAGAAGCCACAGAAACGTCATGCCTCGGAATAAATGGTTCGAAATGGGTCAGAGTTCGAATAAATTAGTTGTATATTATTATAGTTTTGTATTTAGCTACCTGACAATGTTTATTCCATAGTTTACTATTCTCAGATTAACCGAATATAGACAGCACCTTCCATCACACCTACCGAACTTATAATGATAAAAATCGGTTCAGCCGTTTCGGAGGAGTTTGGTCACAAATATGGACACGCGAATTCTAGCTGCGGATCGAAAATAATATATACTGACACAATTTTGCAAAATTTCATTAAATTTTTAATAAGTAAAGGCTTCTTTGATTTATAAACTTTATGATGCTATGCTATCAAAAAGTAAATATTTATGTATTCATTTATTCTCCGACCTATAGCAAACCACAAAAAGGACAATTTACTATTCTCTCTTCCAATATATCCGTAACGGGATAAAACAAGTAGGTTCGAGCAATAAATAGTATATTTTATTACGCTCATAAAAAACGAATACCAAATAACAAAAGCTTTCTATTGAGTTAGGAATTAGGATACACATACAACTGAAAATGTTTATATGTGAAAGAATATCTCTTCATTTTGTATGCTGCAAATATGAGAAATGTGCTTCTTGTTTAGTATCACGAGCTTATTATTATTATACATTCAAAATATAATGTTTAAAATTGTTAAGATTATTTCGTTTTCCACTAGTATCTATTTAACTGTGAAAATACTAGTGGCAAACTGTGGTATCAATCATACATACTTCATACAATCATACATCGAGTCTGATAACATTTTCACTTAAATCCAAACAACCACTTTATCTAATCCTGAATTTATTCTTTCCTTTATTGTACTCAGAAATACGACAATTTTCGGAACCAAAATCTAAACATCCTTTAAAAGATTTTTGTTCCAATGATAAAGTTTTTATAAAAACCAAAGAAGGTATTAAGACCTCATTTTCTCCCATTAAATCCTGAAGATTTCCGGGATTTCTCTATCAGGGAGGATTAAATTTCTGATTGCACGACGATTGTTTCCCAGTGGATGACAATATTGATTTTGATATTACAAAACAAAGTCTCTAATCTCGATTTAACATGTATTTCGATATTGCGAAATTTGATTCCGTTGATTATTTTCCACCTGGATATATTTTGTTGTTTTATAAATCAAATTTGAATTGGTTTCGATCATGTTTCGGAAGGATCATATTTCCATACTTTTATTAGTTGATTCAATTACAAATTATTGTGATAAACAAGGGGCAAAGACATTTTCCTCTGCAGAAATCTTTATTCTATTGTTTAATACATTAAACTCGACTAACAATTTCACGAAATATTAAAAAGTTATAATGATAACTCACTCTGCGTAAGTTGGAATGACAAAGTTGTCCAAAGTAATGATACCATCAACGTTGAGTGCCATTGTACCTTATTATGTTGGGAAAAGTAATTAATAAGTTTAGACTTACAGGTAATAATGTCATTAATAGTAATTAATTGTGACAAAAACTGTTCAGTGATTGATGTGTTTGATGATTTCAGGATAGGTTATTAGATGCTTCTAATAGATGATTTATCATTTGTGATTGATATATTTTATGAGCTGTGATTAAATCTAGCGGAGAGTAAAGATGTTCGACATAAATGATAATAGAATAAAGCAACAAATGAAGATACATACATTCGTAGCATAATTGTTTCAGAAAGTTCTAAATTATCAAATAAAATCCTACGTCATAATAATAAAGTATAATAAGTCATTGTTTTAATAGGTTTGCTGCAACGGTTCGCTGTATATCTTCATTTTCAATGAATTCTCCTACCTTATTTGTTTAGCGTTGCAGCAAAAACAGGTCATCCTAACAGGAAAAACCCCAGGAAAGACTCGGTTTCATATAATAAAAATTCTCGATACACACCTGGTCAAACATCACGATCCCAACGGATAATTTCAATCTATATTCCAGGGGAAATAGTGTAAAAATTTCAAGTACCCTTAACCGATCAAATGCTTTATTTATCACCCCCATCGGAATGGAGTTGCTGAAGAGGAATGCAATTTATAAACGCCCTATTTACGTGGATTTATATGTATTTCTGTATTGGATTTGCGTGCAAACTCTTCTAACCTTATGGAGAACATTTATGGGAATATTAATGGGGATTTGCTTGTTCTTTGTATTGTGAGGTGTTTTAGTAATATGGATTCATTTTTGGGCAATAGGTTTCGCAATTGAGAGAATTTGTTGGTGTGATGAGAACTTTTTTGCAAGTACTTTGAATCAAGTAACTTTTGCCCCGAATATTTTTCCGCAGTGTTTTATACATCATTGATTTTTTTGGGTTCAAAGATAGATGCATTCATTTCTCCTAAGTTTTTCCTTTCTAAAAATAGATATAAAAATGGGGCTTTTCCCAAATCAAGTAATTCGTTTACAAGTTTAAGTTTTCAAAAAGCCATTACTTTAATTAAAGCTAAAACAAGCTAACGCCAAATGATTACACAATCAAAGCAAAATTAAACAATTATAAAACAAATCAAAATAATTATCGATCAACAGCCACTTAGCACTCAATAGAAGTATCCAATTTGCCGCCTTTTCCGGCGATGCAATTAAACCGTGACAAGGAGCCATAAGTTCAGTTTAATTTGAGGGTCCTCTGTCTGACCTCGTGCGAGTTGGAATTGTGCGCTTATCGTTTATGCTTCAATGTTGATTATAATAATTGTTATTGGATACAGATTTGTCAGGATTGATTTTGTCATTTTATATTTTCGATACGATAATTATTCGAATTATCGTAACGAAAAGAAATGGTAAAATAGAAAATGATGGATGACTTTGAACTGTGAGATTACATGTCCTTAAAAAATATATATTCCTATTCACTTTAAACTAACAGTATCACAAAATGAGTACCACAAAGAAAATGTGTAGTGCAAGTTATATTAAAATTTTCGTATGCGATTTCATACAACTAAGAGGTCTATCTTAACTAGTCAGAACTGTATATATGTATAGTGTATATCCTTAATCTTAAATTTGCAAGCTTTCGTTATGATACATCTACACTAATATTATAAAGAGGAAAACTTTGTTTGTTTGTTTGTTTGTTTGTTTGATTGTAATGAATAGGCTCATAAACTACTGGACCGATTTTACAAATTCTTTCACCATTCGAAAGCTACATTATCCACGAGTAATATAGGATAGGTTTTATCCCGGAAATTCCACGGGAACGGGAACTATGCGAGTTTTTCTTTGAAACCGCGGGCGGAGCCGCCGGTGGAAAGCTAGTCTTTTATATTTTCGCTCATCGTAATCCCTTTGATAGAATATTTTTCTTAACGAGTTTCTGATATAACGCGTGCCTCTGCATATTTTTTATTATATTTGCATCGTTCACGTGTGACGACAAATTTGTTTGAGTTTCTACTAAAAAATAATTTAACAAAAAAGACTGAAAATGGAAAACTTTTATATAATTAACCTTCATATAAAATAATAATAATAAAGGCAGATATTACAATTACATATATACGTACATTTATAGATATAAATGCAACATTGAATGATAAAGACTTTTATGATGTGAAAACAAAACATAGGCTAAAAAAAATGTACATAGCAAATGGTTTTAATGTAAAGGGCGGACGGAATTGTAGGAGGACTTTGTATAACATATTTTACAATAAATTTACGATGTTACCAAAACCAGTGACCGCAGTGTTAATTTTCCAAATAACAATGTGGTTCTCAATAATTATAACATAAACATAATGACTATACTTACTTCAATAATAATAATGTAAAGCTGAGAGTTTGTTTGTTTGAATAAGCTAATTTTAGGAACTACTGAGTACTGGATGGATTTTATAAATACTTGCTTTGGATATGTAGGTATGTGGTCCCTGAGTGTCAGAAGCTATATTATGTATCGCGGTGAAAGCCGGAACAGATCGCTAGTATAATAGTATGTAGTTTGTGAAGTTTCTATAATAATAGAAACTTCACAAACTACATAGTACAAGTAATAAAGAATCTCCCAATGAAATTGGCTAGCCAAGTTTACTTGGATATGGAAGAAGTTCTCTAGTAAAGAAATAGTTGCACTTAATAAGGAGCTGGTATTCGTGCTTGTATAGCATTGTTTTCTTGTGTTTTCATGATATACCAGCGCAACTACAATGTATTCCACTAAAACCTAAAATATATTCCATGTCACTAATGAAGAAAATACCTTATTCTGATGAAATAATGTTCACAATAGGTTCAGTATATCTGGGGTTAATTTGGTTCAAACGAGAAAAAAATATTACCTCTGTAACTTAATAGGTATAAAAACTAAATATGCTGTAATAGATATAATTTTTCCATAATTGCAATCCTTTAAATGTCGGTTACGTTTTAATAAAAACAAACAGGTGAAGCTAAGCGCGTTAAAGAACTCGCGATTCAGGAACTCTACAACAAAATCAATAGAAAACAACTATCATAAATCAGAAACATAGTAAATAATGTAATTTCGTTTCATTTTAAACTTCTCTTATTGGCGTCAAAAGGGTAGTTACATCAGACTGCACATTCAACGCAGCTGAATTTAACCGCAGGCTAACCTAACACTTAAAAAGGTCAATTGCACTGTATGGACCGCTACGATTCATGTAGGTCATAATATATCGTACTGAATTCCAGTTTTATAGTCTAGATTGTCTTTTGATTTTAAATTCGTATTTAAACGTAGGTACTGTTAGTTAATGATTGTTTACTTAAGTATTACCTACTTAATTACGTATGGCCTATCTCAAATACCATTTTTAAGATTGATATATGACATCATTAAATACCATTTCTAAGATTGACTATAAAGGCAGTATTATTTCGGCTTACCGGTGAAATATCTCTACCGCTCTTTAAAAAAATAACCTTTTTGAAGAATACTTTAAACTCGGTTGTCCATACCTCCCGAAGTTTATCAGTAAACGGTTCCTAAAATCGAAAAGCTTGTATGAACGGACCGTTATTTTTAGGAATATTGTAAACGTAAGATATAGCGAAGGGGTTATACACCCTAAAAGGCCGTAAAGTCATAACTCGTCTTAGTCTATACATCTATACAAATATTATAAAGAGGAAAGGTTTGATTTTTTGTTTGTTTGTTTGTTTGTATGAATTGAATAGGCTCCGAAACTACTTGGCAGATTTGAAAAATTCTTTCACTGTTGGAAAGCTACATCATTTCTGAGTGACATAGGCTATATTTCATTTTCAAAAAAAATAGGCATCCTTACTAAAATTACGATAACGTAATCCAAGGTGTGAAAAAAATATCAAAAAACTACCTTACATCGCGTGCACTGCGAAAACTATTGATGATAGAACAAAATGATATACTACATTTTTTTAGAACACACCATTATCTACAAAAAATCAGCGGCAGCATATCTCTAACTATTACAGTCATGTCACAATAAGCGTTTTTTTATTGAAAAAAAGAAATTAAAATACCACCGCTACAAAAAGCTCTTTATTTGTACCTTGGTATTAACCCTTATCAAAATAAACGATGTATTATTTAAGACTGCTTCAATATCTTTATATTACTTTTTGAATTATTCGATTCTGACAATCCAATCAAAAGATATCACGAGTTAAAAAAAAATTAAAAAATAAACTGTATTCGGCTAGCTATGCGTTGTAAGCGTCACTCGGGCAGGGGTACGGGAGGGGGGTTAAGATCACGAAATAAACTCCCTACGTGATGGACGTGTGCGGAATTTACGCTTGATAATAATTATTCGTTTAGTAAAATTAACAAATCTAAATGTAATGTTTAATGCCCGTGCGAAGCCGGGACGGGCCGCTAGTAATAAATAAAAATTAAGTGTACATCTAAAGTCTTTATAATTAAGCGGAAGAAATTGCGTATTTTATTAGCGCAATAAATGTCGCCTCGCAAATAGCTGGATGCGACCCTTTTTATTTTGAGAAAAGGAATTCTTATTTAAATAAAAGGGAGGAAATAGAGAAATAGAACTTGCTTTAAAGTATATGTTGTTTATTTATTCTGAGGTTTGGGTCAAAGGAAAAATGCTGTAAGTGACGATATGGTTTAATGCGATTATTTTTGAATATAATGACTGCGAAGGGTTACGCAATACTTTGTAATACAAAACATCTAATGTACGTGTTCAAGCAATTAATAAATGAATTTGAATTTGGTATTGATGTCGTATTTCATTTAATAATTTAATAAAAATAATTTCAGTTTGCTTTTTGTCGCTCTAGAGGTCTGAATAATGCAATATAATATCATAAATAAATAATACATAAATAAATGTTACAAATATGAAAACTGTTCGTTGTGTACCTACCGTTGATTTCTTGCCAACTTATTTAGAACTTAACATGACGGTTTTGATACTTTATAAGCAATCGTTGCAATAAATAATAGAGTGTCAAAATTCTTGAAATCTAGTATTCTTCGCATTTACGTTTAAATTCTCAATTATAAATAATAAATAAAAAACACTTTATTGTACAATGCACAGATATAAAATACAAAATATACAAAATGAATCTTCACCGTACAAATTGGCGGCCTTATCGCTTTGAAGCGATTTCTTCCAGGCAACCTTGGGATATAGGAAAATGAAAAGATTGAAAAAGGTAGATAGTGCATATACAAGGAGTGAATACAAATAAATATAATAGATATAAGTAAGTTAATTATCTATACATATAATAAAATCGTAGGAAAGTCAAAACTGTACATTGAATATTTTTTTAAAAGAATACATAATCCATGATCTATAATCGATATAGAAGCCAAAAATATAGTTTTTAGAATTTTTGTCTGTTTGTCTGTTTGTCTGTATGTTTGACCGGGCTAATCTCGAAAAGTACTGCATAGATTTACTTCAAATTTTGCATGAATATTCCTAAGAGGTCGGGTGAGGATAGTTTAAACATATTATCATGATATCACCTTCGGGGGAGGAGCTGTGAGCCTTTATTTTTCTTACATATTCCGTGTACTACGACAGCGTACAATCTAAAGACTCATGTTTAAATGTTGGTTTCGAGTAAGCCATGCTATTATCTAGCTTTACAAAATAAAAACTATGTCATTTACGTAATTTGGGCAGAGAAACAGTTAAATGAATCTTAGCAGTATAAAGACAAATTTGAAACAGCGCCATCTATGAAGTGTTAGAAAAATCAAACACACGTTAACTATTGGAAATGAATAATCAAATGACGCATATATAAATGTTGTTTGACAATATCTAGATTGACACTATAAAAATTATGCCATTTAAGTAACTTGGGAAGAGAAACATAGTTTAAAGAATGTAAGTTGTATAATGTTAATTTTGTAACAGTGCCATCTATGAGATTTCGTAAAAATCAAATCAATTTAGATGTTAACACTACTGAATACACAGTTGGAAATTAATAATTTAAATATAATTATGTTATTTATTTAACTCTTTAGCCCATATCTTCCCTTCCCTATAAGGTATATTTCGTGTAAATAATAAATATACTACATTTTTTTAAAGTGAGGGTAGATGTTTATTATTTTAAGTAAAACTAGACACCATTATCTACAGTTAATCTAATATTGATTGCGTTCATTAGTTACAATTTTAAAAATCTTCGTATTTTATAAATTTACTAGCTTACCGCCCGCGGGTTCGTCCGCTTTGTTTAAAACCTAATAAATTATATACTAAAACCTTCCTCTTGAATCAGTCTATCTATTAAAAAAACCGCATCAAAATCCGTTGCGAAGTTTTAAAGATTTAAGCATACAAAGGGACATAGGGACAGAGAAAGCGACTTTTTTATACTATGTAGTGATATTTATAAAGCAATTGAATGCCATAAAACCAAAAATATCAAATGCAATCTTCGTGTTTTGTGAATTTTCACCATCATGCGTTCCCACAAAAAGTAAGTTGTTACTTATAGGTATTTATTTTTTATAATGATAGCAATTCATGTTTTTTGTTGGTAGGTATTATATTACACTTTTAGAATGAAATAATAAAATGATGAATTCTTTTATTATTTTGAGGTGCATTGGGAACAGTAGTTTTTGATAAAATTTTATTTGTAAGTAGACTGTATCATTATGCGTATTATTATTACACAAATAACATATCGATTCCCACCATAGGTACATTATATTTAGAACCTAAGGTTAAATAAAGTTGTAAAAACAAGTTATTTTATTTCATAAAGGCAACTTAACTTTTGAAGAAATTGCTTATATACCTAATTTAAATTGTTTATTTGATCGAATTTATAACTTATGTGTTTATAATAAACGTGTGTCAGTCAATAAGTTAATATAAGTTCTCACTATAAACAGGTAAATCTTAATAATTCTACGCATACATTTCCAAATTAAATTAATTCAAAGAAAATCATTTAAGCGTTTAATCATAACACACAAACAGGAGAACAAACACTATTTAATTAAAGTAAACATCTGAAACTAGTAGAAATTCGTTTGAAATGTCAATTAGACTACAAGCCCGCATAGGAAAAAAATATGGGTCAAATGAACCACCAGGGGACATATCTAGAATGATAGAAGAGCATAAAATAATAAGATTCATCACTATGCCGTCACTTGTAAGCTGTCCAACTGAGTGCAGATGAGAATTGAAAAGTACAGGTAGACTCGGTAAATTTTGGTCATATATTTTTGTACGGCATTCTTAACCATCGATAGATCCATTAAAAATAATAAGAAACCGCTCAGTGCCGTACAAAAATGGTGGTCCACAAAGTCGGAATTTTTATTTAATTTCCGAGAGTTACCGGGGGTAAATTTGGTCATTTGACCATGTACGGCATCTGTGTCATACTATGCCTATACTGCTTTTAATCCATTATTCCGCAACGCCGTACAAAAATCATGGGGACAAGGGGAAAAAATCGAGAGTTGTAATCCCCTCTCTTTCCCCACTCCAAGGGGTCATTTGACACAACACGAAATAAATTTATTTTTAAAGTATTTTATGCATAGATAATATTTTTTCATGTGCCGTACATTTTCGTTGGTTCAAAGGGGAAAAATCTGAAAAAGAAAAAAATCCATATAACGAAATGTTTGCTTTATATTTTGATAATAAAATATAAATATACATTAATATTAAGAAGCTCGAGGTGGTTAATTATCACCTTGGAAAGTCGGAGTCAGGTGGAATGGACTCCGTTAAATTGATGAACTAATAAAGAAGCTATGAACGAAAAGATGTGAATTATATGCAATCAGCCCATGAATACAGGTAAAGTCACAAGCAAATGCTAGTAATATATACATATTCAAAATGTACAAGTAAAGCGCTTTCAAATGATACCAAACACGGCATATTTATCTTAACTTTATTTTTTTACTCTGTATGTTTTGTCCGCTAGAGGGCGCCACATTAGATTTTGTGAAACCCCATATAGCCTTTAGCTAGCTGGTCGCTGGTTATCCAGTGAACAATTCAGACGCTTCTAATGATATGTCATTTGTCGAATTCTGATAAGTAGTTTAGAAGTTACGAGGGAATAGATGAACATACATACATGACCTGTCAAAATCATAACCCTCCTTTTGCTTTGCCGTAGTTGGGTAAAAATATGTTAATGCCGTACTGTATCAAATGGCCATAAAGCACCCTTAAAATTGTATCTTTCGTCGCTTTCATCAGCCTAAAAGATGTGATCTGCACAAAAATGTACGGCATCGTTTTTTCCTAATTTATCTATGTTAATACTATTTAAAACAACGAATAAAGTGTAGAAAACTATTATATTTCATAAATCTACGATGTTTAAACTTTTACAAAATTTCAGTTTTTGCATTTCTCTATAACTTTTTTTAGAACGGTTTCTTTTGAACGGCAATACTATACAACAATTGAATTTTACAATATCATGTTAAAAAAAAAGTTCCCGTACAGGGTCAAATGACCTTACAGCTCTTTATATCAAGAATTCGATGAAATTAAGATGATTATTGGTATACATTTAAAAGAACAATTATTTTTTGACGGCATTGCTTTTAATAGTACTTTTGAGTGCTAGATAATGTTTTGGAACCGAAGCCGTACTTAGTCAAATGACCCCCTGGAGTGGGGAAAGAGAGGGGATTGCAACTCTCGATTTTTTCCCCTTGTCCCCATGATTTTTGTACGGCGTTGCGGAATAATGGATTAAAAGCAGTATAGGCATAGTATGACACAGATGCCGTACATGGTCAAATGACCAAATTTACCCCCGGTAACTCTCGGAAATTAAATAAAAATTCCGACTTTGTGGACCACCATTTTTGTACGGCACTGAGCGGTTTCTTATTATTTTTAATGGATCTATCGATGGTTAAGAATGCCGTACAAAAATATATGACCAAAATTTACCGAGTCTACCTGTACTTTTCAATTCTCATCTGCACTCAGTTGGACAGCTTACAAGTGACGGCATAGTGATGAATCTTATTATTTTATGCTCTTCTATCATTCTAGATATGTCCCCTGGTGGTTCATTTGACCCATATTTTTTTCCTATGCGGGCTTGTAGTCTAATTGACATTTCAAACGAATTTCTACTAGTTTCAGATGTTTACTTTAATTAAATAGTGTTTGTTCTCCTGTTTGTGTGTTATGATTAAACGCTTAAATGATTTTCTTTGAATTAATTTAATTTGGAAATGTATGCGTAGAATTATTAAGATTTACCTGTTTATAGTGAGAACTTATATTAACTTATTGACTGACACACGTTTATTATAAACACATAAGTTATAAATTCGATCAAATAAACAATTTAAATTAGGTATATAAGCAATTTCTTCAAAAGTTAAGTTGCCTTTATGAAATAAAATAACTTGTTTTTACAACTTTATTTAACCTTAGGTTCTAAATATAATGTACCTATGGTGGGAATCGATATGTTATTTGTGTAATAATAATACGCATAATGATACAGTCTATTTACAGACATATTCCCAGAATTTTATCACTGATTGAACTTCACAAGGTATAGGAAAGATATATTTATGTATTTGCACGTTAAATGATACATTCTATTTTTTAGCTAATAACTGTGCCACGCTGTTTCACCCACGGACGAACCCACGAGCAAAATCAAGTAATTTTATAGCTCATGTGTTATTCTGATAAATAACCTATACTATAAAGTCAAATCCGTAGTAGATGTTAATGAAACAGTAACAAACGTCCAACCGATGTATATGTATAACCTATATTACTATAAAGTTTGAGTCAATTTCGTCTAATAGTTTTTTTCAGGAAAGAGTAACGTCCATCAATACTCAAACTTTCCCGTTTATAAATACTAGTAGGATATTCCTCAATTCTACTACCAAACCTATATGATTTTAACAAGGTATACAAGATAGAGTGCACTAATGGCTATATCATCGTTAGTTTTAATTATGACTTCATGAGCTCCCGCTAAAATGTTTATTCAGCAAACGCGTGGAGGCGGCCAATTAACATAATATAGCCTTTATCGAAATATTGCCTCTTAGCTCGGGTTAAATAAAGCTATGTGAATATATTATGGATCGTTTGAAAGGGTATTTATTAGTGACCATGATGGTGTAGTTTTTTATTGCTGATTGATGTAAGGAATTATTGAGTGAATTCGATCCAGTATTTGGATATAATTGTATATAGTACATTGAGTTATTATAGTTTATAAAATAGGTTCACCGCCTTGGACACGAAGCAGAAAATCTATTTTGGATAACTCCATAAGGTTTTTACACGAATAATTGGCTTTCCTAAAAAGAGCAATAACAAGAATATATAAACCATTCACAGTAGAGGAAAAGTCTGTTAAATGAAAACTCGAATTTTTGTCATAAAAAATACGTTACGTAAAAAAAAAACAAAACAATCATTATCCTTTGAAATAATCAAGCTTAAAGCTTCGATAATTACAAGCCACAGATTAAAAAAGTCACAGCTGTAATAAACATAAAAAGGATACGCTTAACACAACCTTTTAACACGTACGAAATGCATCGGGAATTGTTTTTATTGCTTCATTTTCAGGTTTAAACGTGCTTTGATCTTAATAGGATGTACATAAGGGGTTTTAAACGTGTTTATTTATGTAGGACTTTGGTTAATGTGTTATCGTTTTAGACTCGTTTTGTGCACTGTATTTTTGTACTCTGTTTATTGTAAAAGTTTTGGCTGATTAATGTAAAGCGTAATCAAAATATTCGTTTTCTCGTGTTTAAAATCTAAGCAATGTTTGTTTGTTTGTTTGAACGCGCTTATAGATAGCCCATTTATCGAGGAAGGCTAGGCTATATATCATCACGCTAAGACCAACAGGAGTGGAGCACTGCGGGTAAAACCGCAGTGTCAAGATATATTATTTCAATGTATGTTCCATAAAATTGTGCGTTCAATTATCCTTTATATTTCTATTTGACAAGTTTATTCGTACCTTTGTGATGTTTCTGAAAATATTGCCTTTTGATGTGTTCTGCTTACATATTTAATAAGAATATAAATAGGCACCGTTTGATATTGAAGATAACGTTTCTCATGTTTATTGTTTGTATAGAATATGGAATATTTTTAAATTATTTAACAGTGAATAACTCTTTAAATTTTGGCTTTTTGGGTCATATTTTAAATGACAAATCATGGAAAAGGTTCTCAATTTCGTTTTGTGTGTCACTTTGTAACATTGTTGAAAGCTTGGGCCTTTTGATAGTCCTAATAATATTAGACCCTGAACTTATGCGTATTTTTTTAAATTATGATAAATAATATGCATTTGAATATAGTGTTTTACTTTGTAAAAAATATCTGTTATCCTTCAGCTGAATTTCTCACATTATATTTCATGGTAAATAGCTGAAATAAGTCAATCAATGAACATCATCGTTCTCTTTGTCTATTTCTTCCATTACCTGACATACAACATAAAACCTGACCTTAATGACTGGCCCGAGGATACAGTCATCTATCCTTGTTAATGGTTAAAAGAACTGGACTGGTGCCAAAGAAATAACTTATAGAAGCTTCGGAGAATGGTGGAAGCGAAAGTTCGTGTCTTTGTGTGCGAAAGAAAATTCGAATAAAGTGAATCATTTGTAAATTCCCATATAGTTTTATATGCTCAAATAAAAAAACAGGTTCTTGTACTTAAGATGTACTGAAAGAACAACAAGTTTATGAACTAGTTGTTTACTGTCTTATAAGGTTATCATGACCATTAATTTATAAATCTTTTCCTTTCTTCATAACTTACCATTCGTCTACCTTTTCGTCCGAATATACTAATAACGATCTACTGTATTATTATAATTACAATAACTTTTTTTTGAATTACAAAATCTATTAGTATATTACACAAAGTTAATCGCTAGGTACTAATCAGAATTATTAAACCATCTTTATGACACAGGTATTTTAGCGAATTCTCGTGGGGAATTAAAGCAAATGGTTCGAATAAATGGAAACTCAAAGGTATTTGTGATCCAAATCGTTTCCATTTACTGATTTGGAAAATTTCAATCACATAAAATTGTGAATTATATATGAATTCTAGTATACAACAAACAATAATAGGCGAAACCTTCAAGTTACTTTTGAAGTTTTCTAAGTAATTATTTTATTATATTATTTTAATAATACTTTTCGTCTTATTTTTTGACTAACTTATGTTCGCGGGTTTGTCTACGCATATAACGTAACGCTATACAGTTCTAGTTTCGACTCCAATTAAGATACTCTTTTGTCAGTTTTTATTCTCCATCATTCAACCAAAAACGATTAATTCGGTCCGGTTATTTCTGACCTTATATAACTTAACCCAATATAAATATTATGTTACACATCACAGCAAAATGAGCCTTATTTACGCTCGTATCACCAATTTCGTCCTAACTAAACGCAAATACGCCATTATAGCACCCAATTATTTACATGAAAATATTTTTAGCATACGTTACATAAGTGACTCGAGTACACTTACGAAAACTGATTTTCTCTAAGAAAAACTGTCACAACCAGACGCTATGGTTCTGTGAAAGCGATGTAATACCGTCCCTGCGCTAGACGTTAAGTTTATTTAGAGCGCTAATTCCGCTGAAGGTTGGAAGAAGTCGACGTAGACGGCTATAAAAGCGATGGAGATGCCAAAGACTTATGTTAGAGCTTATGAGTTACTATAGTGTTACTTGTAGGGTAAATGAGCAGACGTTGTCTGATGTTTAACGTCACATTAACGTGAATTGACGGATGACGTTATATGTAGTCCTGTTTTTGTTGTTGTAGGTACATCGTGATGGTTTTTGTTTTCGTGTTAAATAAAATATGTCTAATTAAATGAGAAATGTTTAAAGAATAGAAAAAATCACGATTCGAACCCGCGTCCTTCGCCTTGCCCGGGCGATCCGAGGATGCGTGGTGATCGAATGTTTTCTATTCTATAAAAATTTCTTATTTATGAAGCATTTGAATGATATAATATCAAACATTTCTACTTATCTTAATAAAGTATGAAACGAAACTAAGATATAAATTTATAAAGAATAGAAAAAATTCGATCACGAGGCGGGACTCGAACCCGCATCCTTCGCGCCATTCCGGGGCGGATGCCTCACCAACTCAGCCACTCGTGACCCGCCCGAGTGATGTGTCCCTTCAGACACATAAAACTGAAAGAATAGAATAAATTCGATCACTCGGGCGGGTCACGAGTGGCTGAGTTGGTGAGGCATCCGCCCCGGAATGGCGCGAAGGATGCGGGTTCGAGTCCCGCCTCGTGATCGAATTTTTTCTATTCTTTATAAATTTATATTTATAAAGCATTTGAATGCCATAAAACCAAAAATATAAATTCAACAAAAAAGGTCGTGTTCCATCGTTACAATATTGTATTCACTGAAAAGTGCTTCATATTGGTTGAAATGGTTGTTAATCATCTCAATAGATGGCGCGCGGTGTGTCCCTTCAGACACATAAAACTGAAAGAATAGAATAAATTCGATCACTCGGGCGGGTCACGAGTGGCTGAGTTGGTGAGGCATCCGCCCCGGAATGGCGCGAAGGATGCGGGTTCGAGTCCCGCCTCGTGATCGAATTTTTTCTATTCTTTATAAATTTATATTTATAAAGCATTTGAATGCCATAAAACCAAAAATATAAATTCAACGAAACTAAGATGCCTAACAAAAAAAGTAAATAATACACTATGCGCACTATAATATTCTGACTTAAACAAGTACTTTGTAAACATTTCTACAATCCAATTGTAAGGTCGATAGTGCTTTACTTAAGAACCAATGCTTTTAACAAAAAGATCGAGACGTTAAAAAGGGTGAACGAAAGATTCGAATACGAATTTCGCTGCACGATCAATTCTTTTATCTTTTCATAGATAATATATAAAACTACTGTATATAGTATATATATCTGTATACTTTAGATAGTAGGTACTATCACTAGTAGGTAACTATGTTACTTGTAACTCGTACTACATATATATTCTGTGCTATAACTTGATAATATTTTTGTTCACAACGTTATAAAATATAAAATTTTGCTTCAAACCTTACATTTCATACATTGTAGCGACACTTGAGTGACAAGCTGTAAGCTGTTGGGCTTACCCTACTTTATTCCAGATTAGATTATCCGTACGTGCTAGGTTTTAATTTAATTTAAGGGTCATTGGTCTAGAAATAACACCTTACCTAGAGCCTGTATTATAATAAAAAATCCTATAATCTATTTTTAATCAGACCTCCTATTCCTAGCAGGCTTCTGTTGTATTTCTATTTTCTTAGAAAATCTAATTAGACAGAAAATATAAGGTACCTACTAATAATACATAGCTGAAGAAAATTGTTAAAAAATCGCAGTAAATAAGAGGATGAGATCTTTATTACTTGCATTCTTTAACCCGATGTTTGGTTTATTAAGGGGAATAATAAAACGAGCGACTGAAAATAAAGTGAGCGACTGATTATGAGATACTGATTTAATAACTTGAGCGGTATGAATTTGAGTAATCGACAAATAAACTAAACAAGCAACGAATATTAGTTGATTATAAAATACAGATTGAGTGTACTAAAGGAGGATTGTGATTAATCCATTTGATATATTAGAATTCTAACTGTGTGATTACATTACTATATGAGCGACTAAATTACTAGTTGAGCGAATAGATTACTAAGTGAGCGACTAAATTACGCTCATCTAGAGCGACTAAAACACTAGAATAAATTGTTCAAATAGTTATTTGATAAAACTTTCAAAAACAAATTGAACTGATAGTAGGTACCTACTCTGTCCATTATAGTATTTTTCAAAGTGATTTTTCTATTCGAAATACCTCGATTAAGATAAAATGCCACTCAGTATAAATAAATCATATGCCAAATAATGAATATAATACAAGACGTAATTTTGTCACTCAAACAATTAATATTAGGTCGCTCAAATATTATGAAGCTGCTCATTTTGTATTTTATGTAACGCAAATTAATGTTTGTTAGTTGCTGATCTATTAATTTTTCATCGCTCGCAGTCAGTCGCTCACTTAGTAATTCTGTTACCCCAATTAATTATTTTTGATAACTAAAACTTTAATTTACAGTCACTCGATTAAATACTACCCGTTTATTAATGAATACATTGCGATTTAAATCCTGTGAATCTTTAAAATTTTAAGAAAAGCATTTGTTAAATAATTTACATCTAATATTTTTGCTCAAGTAATACGCATAAAGCGATTTATAGATAAATACATTTAAAATCAATAAGTGAACCAAACAATATGCAAATGCTCATTATAGAACCTTATATTATACCTACTGGAATATATAATCGAATTTATGTATTGTGAAGAGGGGAAGTAGGAATTATTAATAGAATCGAGTAGGATTTATATTGAGAGGGAAATATTTCAAACAACATTATTTGTATGAAACATCAAATGAAATTAAATGGTACCTACGTTCAAAACATTTTTATTATTTTTTGTTCTTTTTGCCATTCAATACGGTTGACATGCGTGAAAGAATAGACTAGCGGCAAAATTTCTGAATTACTATTTTCTGAATTACTATTTTTTTTACGTAGTTTATTTGTAGTATACCGCCCGGCAAACTTCTTGGCCAAAAAGTAGCGTGGTGGGGGAAGCTTGCGCATATAAAAATGTACTAAAACTTGATGCGCAAACTTCCCCCACCAGGCTACTTTTTGGCCAAAAAGTTTGCCGGGCGCTATACCTACCTTACCATATAATATTCCTTTAAACAGCATCAATAATGTCAAAATTTTACTTTGCAAGGAGAGAGGAGCAATATCTTGTACCTAAATACTTTTAAATTTTTTAGCTATATTTCTATATTCTGTGTTCCATTTCCGCCAATTTAAAACACATTACCGTTCTGAAAGCTCTTGCGAAGCTTACGTACGTGATATTTACATAACTTAGTGTAGTTTCCTACCACAGAGATTGGCGCGTTTTATATCATCTATGTTTGTACGTGAGAATAAACCTATTGTCTTTGCTGTTCATTGTTGTTTGGAATGGAAGCCTCTGGAAGTATTGTTATATCCCTCTTTTCATATTGAATAGAATCCATAAATCGTTATTTAAAATGCCATCCGTTTTTAATAGTTTTTGTGATGGAGAGCTTTTTGTACATTGTATTGAATTGTAATCAACTTCTGTTTTTCTTTTATGTTTTTTACTAGCACTCCGCCCGTGGATACGCTCGTTTCATTGTTAATTTTTTTTAATACAATTTTTGTCTTATTTCGCATGAAGAACTTATATAACCTACCTATATAGGTCGTATAATAAATTATGTGTTGACCAATATTTTTTGTTGCCAAAATTCGCCACAATTGGTTCAACAATTTAGGCATACGAGGTTATTGAATACATGAAAATTAAACTACTTAGTTATTATATGAATAACGCATGTTAATTTTAAAATAGTTAAAATTGAATTACGATAGACTTAAAAATGTTTACTATTTGGATAAAAGCGTTGATGGACAAAATTGTAATTGGTATTGTGTTTTTGTTTCAGGCATAAATCGGACACGATGATAACCGAAGGTCAGTAACTAAAGTTAAATTATAATACAATTATAACAAAAAAGACATTGGTCACGTAGATCATGCGAAAGTACCTAACCAAAGCGCTAAGAGGAGTTACTAAATGCTACGAAAATATGTTTAAAAATATCCTTAAACACATTTAATAAATCAACAACATTTTTGAAGCTATGAACTATCTTGGTTACACTAAAAAAATGTCATAACTTTCATTCCTTTCTTACTTTTATATTCAATTATATTCTCTCCTTTTATATTATACTAGCTTTCCGCCCACGGCTTCGCCCGCGTTTTTTAAAAAAAACCTGCGTATCTCCCGTTCCCGTGGGATTTCCGGGATAAAACCTAGCCTATGTGTTAATCCAAGTTACCCTCTATATGTGTGCTAAATTTCATTGAAATCGGTCCAGTAGTTTATGCGTGAAAACCATACATACGTCATACATACATACATAATAACAAACCTTTCCTCTTTATAATATTAAGTATAGATAATAGTATACCTAGATAACAAGAGGTTTTTTATTAACTAGTCTCCTTTACTTGTTGTCTAATATTAAATTTCAGTTCTTGTGCAAAACTCCGAGTTCTTTCAGAATAAAAATATAATTTCTCGATTTCTTAGAATTTTCAGACAAAGGTTGAAACCTCATCGCGATAGAAGATTGAATTTAAAATTCTTATTAAACTGCACATTTTTGTTTATACAATAGACGTCTGAACAACTTTTTATTTTATTATCACTTTGGTTTATATATTTAAATGCCTTTTCATTTGCTAGAAAAGAAAGGTATCCATGTTAAATTAGTAAATTGGAGACAATAGATAAAAACTAACTAGGTATAAAACTAGGTACATATTTAAAGTAGTAATATTATGTATTATGAAACACAAGAAAAAACAACACAATCATGACAGCACTGGATGTTTTACATTTAATATAAGTATTCGATTATAAGTAACTCAAAAATTAAAAATATGGCATTTAATATGAGCTAATTTATGTACAGAATTTTGCGTCCTTAAAATGTGGCAGAAATTGTAATTTATAATCTTCTTTTTTTATTATATTTCGATATTCCGCTACTTATTTAATTCATGAACGCACGAAAAACAACCTTATAAAATTCTTCACGAGAAACCCAGCGGAAAACGCGCTTTATTACTCGAGTAGCGAATTCTAAACACTCGAGTTTACAATTTACAGTGTAAAAAGTTTAACGAAATTGAGATTCTTTGTGGTGTTCTGTAATTCACTGCGGTGCTTCGCTTTCATGTTGCGTTGTTCCTTAGAAGGGTTCCCTTGTTTAAACTTTGACAAGCTTCAACTGACCCCCATTACAGCTGGGAGCGGAAAAATGTTTCCGTGGCGAAAGCAAATGGTTATATAGAAATAGCATGAACAGAGGTTTTCTAATTTGGAAAAAAGGATTTGTTACAGACGTTTAACACTTTGAAACATTTTGTTCGTGTGATTGCTTTGGGTTTGGCGATGCCTGAAAGATGTGATGTTAAAGGGAGGAGAAATTACGATAATAATTAATTTTAAATGTGACTTTCACTGAGTGTCTTTAAAACGAATAACTATTCTGAAGTAGATATTATAATATTATAAACATTTATTTACAAAAGTTATAAATTATGAAAGTAAAGAGAGCCATCATATAATATCTTCGACTTTTCTTTTCTCTATGACTACCCGTAACCCGACGTTACTCATATTTCGTTCCTCTCGAGAAGATTTTATCCATTTATCTCAAATAGGAGGGTATTGATTGATCCGTGAGTTCATTTAATACAAATCGAATATCATTGATGTATACGAAATCACAAGACAATAAGGAAAATTAAATTTCAATATTAAATCATCTCGTAAACATTACGGATACCTACACATATTAGATGACAGCTAATGTCTCCTCAGGGACATTCTGAGACCGCGTATGTAAAATTCTGATGTATATGTTACGAACAGAAGCAGTGAAATTGCACTTTATGTTACTTTGAATAAGACTGTGTATTCTTTATAGCTAAATCGACAACTGACCGAAAACAGCTACGACTGAAGTACAAAGACTTGAAAAGCACAGTTTCGTAGACTATCGTAGAACTTGCTACGCCGTTGTCATAGTCACTTCTATCGCTACGAGAAATTTCTTATTTAGGAAAATCGGTTCAAAACTAGAACTTGTAGCATTAGTTTAGTAGCCTTGGTATTTCAAGGCTTAGACAAAGGTTAACACTAATCAATATTACCATTACTATGGTGGAACATAATGAATAAACGTTTTGTAACTGTCACCATTAGCGGACCCTAATTATATAGGTACCTTAATGGAAAAATCATGAGAACTTTTTCTGTTTTTTTTTTTGGGAACTGCTATTTACCGTGATCTTTCCCTTAACCTATATTGTAAAGTTAAATGGCAGAAAATGGCATTAGCTATATACCTTTGCGTTTCGTATACAAAGGTTAACTACGTAGCTTCTGACTTTGTGTCAGACCAAATGTGAGAAAGCGATTCTGTTTTGATTACTATGTGAAGTCGTAGAACATATAAATGTAGATTTATATTTTATTTTTACACTTTGTTTTATTATTACTAGGCAATTCTTTGTGAACCCAAAGTGATGATTTTACGGATACTTTATAGTATCAGTAGGTAGTTAGGTACTTTCATTTGGTTAGATTCAAACGACTCTCGTCAAGAAGATAACTACCATACATATTTTGTACACTTACGTATTTATTACCATAAAATTTGATATACCTACCTAGGTATATCAAATTCAAAGGACACACATTTATGGATATTTTTTCTACTAAATTAAACATATTGGATATAGAGTCCTATATAGAAAACAAATTTCGAATAATGCCACTGGATAATCAGGTCACAATCACATTTTTCTTTATGACATCACTTTCATACTCGTGGTATATCCAAGATATATTTTATACTAGCTTTCCACCCGCGGCATCGCCCGCGCAGTCAAAGAAAAACCCGCATAGTTCCCGTTCCCGTGGGATTTCCGGGATAAAGCCTATCCTATGTCCTTTCTCGGGTATCAAAATATCTCTATACAAAATTTCATGCAAATTGATTCAGTAGTTAAGGCGTGATTGAGTAACAGACAGACAGACAGAGTTACTTTCGCATTTATAATATTAAGTATGGATTCCACGGATGTACATCAAGCTCGCAGCGGATATAATTAAGACTCCATTTGCTGAATAACTCGCGCTTCCCATTTCATATGGAATAGTTTTATACGCTTTTAATGTGACCTTTTATGTGCTAAGTGTGTTTGCTCTTCAATGTGAAATAGTTACTGCATAGTAAACTACTTAACACACAATTATTGAGTAAACACGTACTACCATAAACAATTAAATAATAAGCACTTGCAGATTATTTAACAGTTAAGAAATAAAATAAATTAAATAAATAATAACACAAAAGAACTGTCAGTAAAATTAATTTCTAAACTGAGCTGAAAAACTTAGGTACAAAAGAGTTCAAAATTTCCAGGGTATGGCTATCCTCCCGCTCCCATATCCTTCTACTTTCACATACTTTTAACTTTTCCCTTTCACCCCTAGTAAATGGCAGAACCGATTTTGATGTAAACCATGTCTAATTGTACCTATATGTACACGTCATATCCTTTGATGCTTCATTTAGATTATTTATTTCCACTATCACCCCTTAGGTGCACTATATGTAATAAACGGATGAACCGATTTTGATAAAACCAGACTAATTGTAATTCACACGTCATGCCCTTTCATTTGATATGCCGTTTGAGTGTATTATTTGAACACATTCGATTATTCATTCCCACTTTTACTGCTATAATCCAATAAATGGATAAACCGAATTGGATAAAAATATGACTAATTGTACTTTCACACGTTATGCACTTTCATTTGATATGTCACTTGGGTATATTTGACAACATTCGTTTTTTAAATTCCCACTTTTCACCCTATTGTGAGAAATTACACGCGAGGCCGGGTTAAATATTAGTTTGAATGTAATAAGAATGTACTGCGATTCTACTCAGCTACCTAATTGATGCAGGTAGTTGATAAAAAATCGCAGCTAGCCAACGACTATTTACAAAGTGAGGGTAGTTGGGTCAAACGTCGTAAAAACAACGTCCGAGCCCCTTGGCACGATTCCTACGAATGCGCCACGAGTCAAAGGAAAGCGGCTTTTTATAGTATTCGCCAGCTAAGCATGTTCAGACATGAAATAATGACAACTACATTGATAACTATTCATCCACAAAAATTTTAAATCAAAAGTTATGTCTAACACGGCCATACTGACAATCGTACGTCCTCGTACGCCTTTTCTCGTACTACAATACTACGGTAGTTCATCTCGGGATTACAAAAACACACTGCCTCGGCCACACTGATCTTACAGAACACCAATCACTCCACATGACAGAGGCACTTCGTTAGCGTATCATGGGAACAACACCAACTCATTTGTGACATAGGCATCGAGGATCGCTTATCACAAAGAGACACAACTACCCTGGACCGCAGCCCAGATAGCACACACAATTCCTTCGATGAACTACATTCCCGTTACAATAATGCACGTAACAAACTTTTACTTTACACAACGCACGAAAAAACACAAACGCCTGTATGCCGTTACAAAACTACGTAAACTTAAACACATTTAAAAAGTATGGGCTTGAATTCTATCCCACTTCTGATGTAAGAAATAACACGCGAGGCCGTGTTAAATATTAGTTTGAATGTAATAAGAATGTACTGCGATTCTACACAGCTACCTAATTGATGTAGGTAGTTGATAACAAATCGCAGCAAGTCAACCACTATTAGCAAAGTGAGGGTAGTTGGGTCGAACGTCGTATAATCAACGTCCGAGCCCCTAGGCACGATTCGTACGAATGCACCACGAGTCAAAGGAAAGCGGCTTTTTATAGTATTCGACAGCTAAGTATGTTCAGACATGAAATAATGACAACTACATTGACAACTATTCATCCACAAAAATATTAAATCAAAAGTTACGTCTAACACTATATATAATAAATGGATGAACCGATTTTGATTAAATTTGCCTGATTATACTTCACACGTCATGCCCTTTCATTTGATATGTCACTTATGTATATTTGACAAAATGCATTTTTTTATTCACACTTTTATACCTATATCCAATAAATGGATGAACCAATTTTGATAAAATAAACCTAATTGTACTTTACACGTCATGCCTTTCATTAGATATGTCACTTGGGTAAATTTGATAAAATAAATTTTTTAATTCTTATTCTTACCCCTATATCAAATAAATGGATGAACTGATTTTGATAAATTTGACTAATTGTTCTGACAGGTCGTGTATTTTCATTTGATTTGTCACTTAGGTATAAATTGCAACATTCGTTTTTTTCATTCCCACTTTTACCCCTATATATAATAAATGGATGAACAGATTTTGATAAACTATATCTAAGAACCAGCGTCGGAAAATATTCCCCCTCACAAATACCGCATCTAATTGTTATTACTCGTTAGCGGGCTACGGTGGCACAGACAGACACACAAACACACATAGCGGTCATAACACGTCCCCTGTTTTTGCGTCGGGGGTTAAAAATATAATACCTACGACATAATTTAAAGGAAATTTTATGTAGAAAATTTACCTAGAAGTAACTATACTTAATGCAATTTGTGCAGGTTTTAGGCTGAGCAATTTACGTGCAGGTTTTAGGCTGAGCAAAAATCTAAATAAAGGTCCTTTGAACTCCTCCCCCCCTACTGCACCCTCAGCTTACCCCGCCCCCACTTTCGATATGACAATCTGGACTTGTCAAGGAATAACTGTAGCGTATAACTTACGTAATAAAATTTATGTGTTTTTATCGTACACTGTACAGTGTATCAATAGAATGCCTTAGCAAATGTTCGCCGTGATTACTTAAATGGTCATAACTTTTTTATTTAGTAACCGATTAACATGAAATAAACACTTAATGTTAAATGAAGCTTACCACAATATATTTGTGAAAACCGCATCTAAATCGGATAAGCCGTTTCTGAGATTAGCGTGTTCAAACATACAGACAAACAGACAAAATTTTTTTTAACAACAGTTTTGGATTCGGGCACGATTAAATAATAACACCTGCTAATTTTTTTTTACATATTTCAATTGTACAGACACTACTTTTCTACAATTTTGTTATATGTATTGATTGATGATGATATAGTGATCATTAGTCCTTTAAGAGTTTAGACCATTTATATTATTTATTTTTTTAGTTGATTTATTATTTAAATAGTTTGCATGTATGATCTGGTAGGCAATCTTACAAATAAAAATAGATGGAAGAAGAGAAAACGTAAAAATTGTTAACTAACATAATTTAATCAGCAGTATTACTGTATACTTTATTTTTAATTATAATAAGAATCTAGTCATTAATTTTAAATGAACAAAATTTTGTTATCATCACTACATAGTATAAAACAAAGTCGCTTTCTCTGTCCCTATGTCCCTATGTCCCTATGTCCCTTTGTACGCTTAAATCTTTGAAACTACGCAACGGATTTTGATGCGGTTTTTTTTAATATATAGAGTGATTCAAGAGGAAGGTTTATATGTATAATAACATCCAATAAATAGTGGAGAAGTACTGTTATTTTTGAGGTTTCTAATGTGATGTCGTAAAAAATTACATTTTTTCCGCTTACATTGCAAACGCAGGCTGAACCCTACGAGTTTTATCAAAATAATGTACTAAGTATTATACACATTGACAAAGGTCTACAGAAAAGTCCGTGATGGTATATGTCTATCTCTTATGGATAACACCCACAATAACTTTTTTTTGTCATTTACTTTTTACGACAAATAATGGCTAATTTTCGAAGCGATTTTAACCAATACAGCATTAATCCTTAACGAATTAAATACCTTGAATACATTGTTCATTTAATATAGATCTATATGGCCCTTTACACCGTATGATTTAAGTGAATATTTTCGAAGATATTACAGATTTAAAAATTGCGGGACGTAGCGTTTGCGGCGGTACCGGCCGGCTGCCCGGCTATATATTTTATACCCGTGCGAAGCCGGAGCGGGCCGCTATGTTTTTATATACAACGTTCACAGTTTTTCTGTAGTGTATTTAAAAACAGCATTGCACCCGTGCGAAGCCGGGGCGGGTCGCTAGTACCTTATAAGCAGTTCTTGGGTTTCGTCATTAGTCAAATCAATCGAATATAAAACAGTCGAAAGCATTTTACTTTATTCCAATCGTTAAAAAGATACTTAGCGCTACTTGATTTAAGAGCTTCCACTAAAACATAATTAAAGGCAATAAACAACTGACTTAAGCCACAGATTAAATTATGCTTAAGCTGCGTTGTGCAGAAAGTTTATTTTCATATCAATAATTGAACAGAAATCTAAACATTTACTTGCTTTGCTTGCTGCTTTTATTTTTAAGTTGCAAATTTGTAGTCTGAGATTGCCTATATTTAAATTTTTAAATTATAGATAGGGACTCCGAAGAAATACATACCTAAGTAAAACGTCGTACCTAAAACACAATCAGGAATTAATATAAAAATTATAACAGGTTTTTATATTAAATTTACGGGAAATTCGTAATTGACACTCTTAAAAGCTTTGTCATCTCGGACACTCAATTAACTCTTCTTATAGAAATATCGTTTCTCCTGCTATCAAATTAAAGTTCAATTTTGAGGGACGCTTCAGAAATCAGGATAAGTCCTGAGATTGCGTTCCTTCAAAGAAAACCCATTCAATATAACTGTTTTCGTTTGTGATTAATGTCAATGGAAATGCTTCTAAAATAATATCCTTGTGGTTTTTTACAAGTGTTCCTGATAATGAGTTAATGTTCTATAAGGAGGTAATGAAGTTGCGTCAATTAGTCGCTTGGAACGAAAGGTTGCACTAATATTAAATTCTAGGGATAAGATGTTCGTGCTTACATTATAAGTTAAATCACCTTAGTCAGTTTTGAAATTGTCAAAAAAATTTACGAAATGTGATGTAAACTAAAATTTTAAGAGATAAATTATTCGATAGATATTTGATTCAAAGCAAATACGTCTTCTGTATTTGCTTTGAATAAGTTTCCATTTACTGAAAATATTATCATAAAATTAATAACATACTCATTTCTAACGTTTATAAGAATGGGAAAGCAAATAATTTAAGATGATTTTTTAAGCTATTGCATAGCTTCTATCGTGATTCGTGGGCCTTGAGCACGGCGACCGAATGTAAAAATTCCGTAACGAAATAACCTAACACCCCCCCCACTCCAACCGGCAAAGCGGTGATACTTTTTAAGCTATGCAATAGCTTTACCGCGGCAGTCTCCGAGTGCCACACGTCCTTTTTTATATTTTAAGCTATTGCATAGCTTCTATCGCGGGCCTTGAGCGCGGGGACCGAATCCAGAAATTTAGTAACGAAAAACCTCACGCTCCCCACTCCGACGGGCGCGGAGGTGTGGCTTGAAGGCATAGCATCCAATAGCTTTACCGCGGCAGTCCCCGAGTGCCACACGTCTTTTTTGTTGTTCTAATAAATTACACAAACGTTGTATTTAACTTTAGAAAGGATTCATAGCAAGGCATACATTACGAGACGCTACACAAATTCAGTGAAGGAAACAAACGATGTAAGAAAACAATTTAAACAATCATAAATTTCCTTAACATAAATCTTTTAAGCGTCTTGCACAAAGATTTATTTGACAACTCAAACCCATCGTACTAATTATTATTGAAGAGAAAAGCGGAAGACGACGCATTATTTAAACTAGTGGTAGCCCATAACCATAAACAAAAGAGACATATCCTTGTGTGCGTGTCAAATGCATATGGTAGTGTGTGTAACGTTTTGTTTATTCATTAAATGTATTTTATGCATTATTAGCTTTCCACCCGCAGCTTCGCCCGCGCAGTCAAAGAAAAACCCGCATAGTTCCCGTTCCCGTGGGATTTCCGGGATAAAACCTATCCTATGTCCCGGGGTAAAAGTAGCCTATGTCCTTTCTCGGGTATCAAAATATCTCTATACCAAATTTCATGCAAATTGGTTCAGTAGTTAAGGCGTGATTGAGTAACAGACAGACAGACAGAGTTACTTTCGCATTTATAATATTAGTATGGATTTTTCAAAATTATAAGTATCTATTCTACACTCCTAGATATAAACTGTAAGCGTCCCAAATTTCGTATGCGTCTGTCCATGTAATTTTCGTAAAAAGGAATATAAAGTTTTATGCTCCATGTGCTAATCTATTATATGTTACTGTAAAGATTGTTTTCTAAGATTTACAAATAAATAAACGTTTACAGTTTAACATTAATTAGATTTTTAAAATACAGATAACACGGAAAAATACAGAAACAGTAATGTCGCAGGCAATAAGTGTTTGTTTAAATACAACCCGATGTAGGTTCTTCTATAGCGTGAGTATTGCGGAGACGGGTGCGAATTCTCAATATTCCTTTATTGTTGAATCGCAAATATTTGCGAAATTCAATAGATAACACTCAGTGCAGATGCCGTCTGAGTTGAGGCTTTGTATACGCGTTTGTAGGAAAGGAAATTAGCTTGGGGATGCTAAAAAGATTAAAAAAAAAAATAATGCTCTAAAGTTGACTTTAGCTAAAGTACCTATGTGTGATATTTTCATATGACCTATAATCAATTTCTTATTCAGTTAATTTTTAAAATGTCCAGATGACGGGAATTATTGAAGCGTAATGGTAATAATTGCACTTCATGCGCCTATATGATGCCAAAGCCATCGTATCTCTAGTAAACAATTCAAAATGAAAACTAACATAAAAGCTTATTTAGCGTTAGTGTTAGCATGTTGGCTGTATTTGTTGTTATAAAATTTTCATTCATTTTCTATTGTAATCTAGGTATTCATTTAATGTTTCAATATTTTTACTACTAGAGAACAACAAAACTTATGCACCTTTTGTAAAAGCTAGTTGCACTCGTCTCTATACGTGTGAGTGTATTGTACACTGTACGATATAAATTCCGTACTGTTCTTGAAAATGTAATACTTTAATACAAAAGTGCCAGTATTACATGTCTCAACAGCAATAAAAAGTCTCAAGAGGACAATGCATCAGATGCATTCCACGAAAGATAAAATTTGCTCTTAAGGGAATTGACAATCACCATTGCCTGCTTACAGTGCCTTAAGAATGGTTTAAACTGTAGTAATGCAAGAGTGTTACAAGTAAGATAACATTGTATGAAACTTAATATTAGCCCATTAGTACCTTAAATAAATACTGATGAAACTTATCGACGCCTATTGAGGCAAAAAATGTACATTTATAATAATTGTTACGTATTAGAATTTGACCTGAAGGTGGTCGGTGGACTATAGGCGTCATGTCAAACAAGTATAATTTCAATTAAACAGTTTTATTTAACGTATAGTGTTTTTTATACCGTCCAGGCATTTAACAGTGTCCTCGCCTGATACTCAACTAAACCTTGAAGTATACCATGTTGTCTTGTTTTTGATACTTTTATCATTATGTATAGTGCACGAATTATACTAAATAGCTAATAATGGTTTTTGTTCAACATGGACTTTGTTCTCAGATACGAATCTTCTCGTATTTCACTACCTAACTACAAAATTCTCCACATATAAAATCGCAAAAGACATTCCAGTAGCCGATGTATCGATCTGCTATTTGGCAACCAGCGGTGCCATGCGGCGCTGCGTCCTCGACACTAATGGAGCTACCTTACGTTGCTTGTAATTATGTATGCGTCTTGGATATCGATACGTCTACAATTTTCTATGATGGAAATTCTTTGGTTAGGAGTGATTATTCTTTGAACGGCTTTACTGGAGTATTATTGATTGGGTATTGACGTACGTATTTTTAGTAAATTAGTAAATATTATACATGACAGTGGAAACTCAAGGATTCAGAAAATAGTTTACGGCTTAGGTATTTATATGCGTTTTTCTTTTCACTTTTACATATATATTTTGAGTGAGTAGGAATTTGCTACTATCTATACTTCTATACTTCTATACTAATATTATAAAGAGGAAAGGTTTGTAATTATGTATGTATGTATGTATGTATGTATGGTTTTCACGCATAAACTACTGGACCGATTTCAAAAATTCTTTCACCATTAGAAAGCTGCATTTTCACTGAGCAACATAGGCTATATTGCATTTTGAAAAAAATTAGAGATCCTTACCAAAAATGCAATAATGTAACCCAAGGTGTAAAAAAATCCTCAATAAAACTTCTGTCATCGCGTGCGCTGCGGAATCTATTGAAGATAGAACAAAAAAATGTTCTACGGTATTATAGAATGGATCAATATCTACAAGAAAGTCCGCGATACCATATGTCCATCTTCAGTAGTTATGTTACTACAACAACTTTTTTACGTTTTCAAAGTAAATAGAAGTGCCGACAGTAATCAAACCATGTTATCCATACACATATATTAATCCTTATCCCATTAAATGATGTTTTATTATAGACTGTTTCAATACCAGCAAAATACTTTTTAAATGAAAAAAATTGGATATTCCATTCAAAAGATATAACGAATTTTTAAAAGTGTCAATCTACAGAAAATAGTAGGTATACTGTTCAATACAATGAGCAGGCCGTAGTGCGGGACGGGGTAAAGGTGATTTTCATGTGATTAAAAATTAAACCTATAGTCCGACCTATAGTAGACTTTTCACTGTCACGATATCGCTATCGCTATGCGGGTGAAACCGCAGGGCATTGCTAGTATAATATAAAGTTATAACGTATAAAACACTAATTTATAGAGATTATCGTTACAATCCTAATGCACTGAATTGACTGCGCTTACTTACTGACAAAGTAAATATATAAATTTCAGCTTAAAAACTTATTGAAAATAATAATAATAATATATTATGTTAAATGACTCCTTTACCGCAACACTGCTTTATTATGCACACAAATAACTGCACATGATAATGCAGCGCATTACGATGTCAGGATGTCGTTAAATCGATAATCTGGATTTGCATCAGCAACGTAAATTATTACCAGATTTTCGTGCCTTTGTTGTAAGGTTTTGTATAACAACTATAGGTAGTTTTCTAAAATTTATATAATAGATATTCTATTCTTTTAATTATATGAATTGTATAATATCAATCGGCTTCTGTAAGTTAAATTTTCTGGTACTCTGAAATTTACACAAAGAGCATTAGTAAACAAACACACATGTTAAAGTTGGTCCGTTTTTGGGTTCTCTACATTTGGAGTTATTGTTATTTCTGTAATAAATTAACCCTTTCTTGTTTCTTGTTCATAATGTAATATGAAAATAAATCATGTATAAAATTATTATTTATCCTCTCATCTGTATACTGTAAATAAATAATGAAAGCTGTATAATCTACCTTTTACTGCTATTTCTCTTTTCTAGTTTCTTTTTTTACTTGAATTTTATGCATCCTCTCCCATCTCTAGCTAATAAATATGTACGAGATCGATTTTCCTGGTGTATGGAGTGGGTAACTAAGCCTTTTAAAAAAATGAAGTTACATTGAACCTATAAATACCTATGTCCCTGCAATAGTAATAAATATAAGCTACTATTCTTTCCCTCTTACTTTTGAAACCAATATCCCTGCAGCAGAGACAAATATGGGCTTTTAATAATATTCAAACCTTCCAGGCGGTGGAGTGAGGGCGGAGGCGCCATGAGCGCGGGCGTGCGCACCGCCGCGGGCGACTCCACGCCCGGCTCTGACGGCGATCGCATCACGCGCCTCTTTCCCAAGTGCAGACCGAAGAACATGCAGCACCACCACGATAGGTAGGTAATATTCTTTCTTATATTGGAGAATGCCCATGCATAGACAACAAATCATATAACAATAACTTTTACTTGCCAGAAATGTGGACTAAAACGCATGGTACCAGATCTTTGTCTTGATAGGCAGGCGTCTCCTTAAAAGACAGTATTTACGTAGTGAAAAGCAACTTTTATTGGGAAATTAGAATATTATGTAGACTACCAGAAGAATATAAGTTGAGTATGACATTTTCATAATTGCGATGTTGTGAAAAATAGTTATCGTTTTCCACTCCTCAGCAATTATGTCGTATAGTACGTGATAGTACAACAATTATAAGAGCATTAACAAAAAGCAATTTGTCAAAGTCAATATGTCATGTTCTAGAAATAACAGCGACGATTCAGGACTCATGAATTAAGGAAAAGTTTCTGAGTACCTAAGAGAGAGGACAAATGCCATTACAATCATATTAGGCCAATTCTTTCAACAGTCAGCCCTTTGATTTATTACTACAAAGTTGGAATGTAGGTACGTCACCATATAATTTGACGAGCCTCACTAACGAGACGTAATATGTTATTCAACCATCGTAAAATGGACGCATAATACCAAGATTAGCATGGCTGATGGAAGTAAAGCTCGTGGTTAGGTTGTAGACGTAAATCGAAGAAACATAGACGCAACTAGGTCGTTACGTGAGGCGGCAAATCTGAGCGGTTTGCAGCCAACACGCGAAAGGGTGATTAAACTCTACTGATTAAAACGGATTGGGGTGCGGGAATACATTGAACTGTTTGCTTTTTAGGACTTTATTGTACGTTGAAATTGGAAAATGTATGAACAGGTTTTCGGTTTTTATCAGTAATTCTGGAAAACCTCAATTGTATTGCTTTTTTTCTTTTTTGACGCATTGTTCGAATCCGAATTAAATTATTTAGTTTAAAAACAACTCTAGGAAATGGTTGTTTAATCTTGTTGTCCTTTGTTCTTTATTTTACCAAATAGGAACCAACTAGCATAAAACTGGCACAGCGGAGATAGATACTTTGCTGGTTTTATATTACAGTTTCCTAAAGTATACTCGTAATTTGAAGGCTTCAGTGTCCGAATACTGAAGAAGCTCGATTATTCTATAATCTAGTCAAGATATTCCATAATGAATAGAGTTTATCATTGCATTATGTTGTTGTATTAACCAAGAAAAAATTGTTCATTACCCCCATTTAAGGTTTATCTCTTTGTTTATTTTTGTTTGTTGTATGGTTCTCATTTATGCCGTTCGTTAATAGGTTTGCCTTTATATTAATTTCAGACTGAATACTGCCATAGAGGGTCGGGAGCTCAACAACATGAACAACGTGTCATCAGACGAGGACCGGGAGAATGACGTGCAGCCCGTCATCGTCAACTCCAAGGGTGCCTACAGGCTTAGGGATTCTAGGTGATATAATGTTTTGATGTTCGAAAGTAAAAGACAAGTCAGTTGTGACATGTTAAATTTACGATTTTTTAGATGCATTTGTTTTTCTCATTACATAGGACGAAATAATTGGTCAATTAAAACGTTTTTTCTTTGTATGCAATGAGCATACAAAGAAAAAACGTAATTGAGACAATTCATATAAATAGTAAATCGTCATTACGATAAGTCCTTAAATGTCACGTTCATTGATTCGCTTTAATAACAAAATTTCTCTCAACACCAGAATAATAGAAATCGCCGGAGGGAGGGAAATTTACTCCCAGAGTCGGACAAAAGCGGTGAGAAAATTACGTCACAACAACACGCATAAGCACAACTTGAGGAATAAAATAAGATCCATCAGCAAAGATGCTGCTGACTACGGAGATACCATTACAAACGAGGTATATCTTTATTAGAGGCCTGGAAGTTTACCTAATTATAAGGGTCAGACCGTCATTAGAGATTTGAATAGCAAATAGACAACATTCACTGGCTTGATTGGGGTTATGTCAATGTGGGAATGCCTTTTAACTAACTTGTCATTGTGTCACCAAAATATTAGATGTAGAGATTTGTAGATAGTTCATTGAAAAGTTACATTTGGGGTTGCATTTTTTAGAGGACGCAATTTTATTTTTAGGGTTCCGTACCTCAAAAGGAAAAAACGGAACCCTCATAGGATCACTTTGTTGTCCGTCTGTCCGTCCGTCTGTCCGTCTGTCAAGACCCTTTTTCTCAGGAACGCGTGGAGGTATGAAGCTGAAATTTATATCAATTACTCAGGTCTACTGTCCCTTGAAGCTGTGAAAAAATCAAACTTCTAAGCCAACGCAATCAAAAGATACAGCCGTTTATGCCGCAAATTTTCGACACTTGCAAGGGAATCAAAACCTACAGGGTGCTTCCCGTGAACTCAGAATCTTGAAATTTGGTACGAAGCAACGTCTTATAGCATAGATAAAGGAAAAATTACGAAAACCATAAATTTTTAGTTACATCACATAATATATTTTTTTTTAATAATTTTAAACTTACTACCCATTTCCTCATAAACGCGTAGAGGTATTAAATTGAAATTATATAATAATAATAGAACGAACTTTGTAAACCTTGCAGGTTTGTACGGAACCCTCGGTGCGCGAGTCCGACTCGCACTTGGCCGGTTTTTTTGATGTGTAGGGGGAGTCAGTGTGAAGCTATCACCAAGTTTGTGGGGTCGCCACCTTTGTCCCACGGCCGCCATCTTGAAAATAGCGGTTGATATGGTTTTTACGATATATCTCTTAAACTATTTATTTGATAAAAAAAATTTGTTAACATTATTTGTTGCAAATTAAATTCTCTACAACTTTGGTCCTGCAACTTTTTGTCGTAGAATTATAAATAAAAAAGTTATAAGCGAAAATGTTCAGAAATTAGAGTTATTTATATTTTTCAATAAACCTTTTTTTAATAATTTTACGAAGAAATGATATCAGACCATTTTTGTAGATTGTTTTTCGAGGAACAACTTTTATATACAACATTTTTTCATTAAGTAAATAGCTAAGGTTTTACAGCGCTCCGAAGTGAGTGCTAATTTTCAGTGCTCTGAACTATACAGAATACTTATAATATGTGTGTACTAATAATAATTTGTCATCAGTAATTGTTTTTTTTTGTTATTATAATATTTTTAATAATTAATTTTGCAATATTATTAATAATTAATTATTGAATCTTTTCTCCACCACCCAGGAGGAAGAGTCTGCAGTGTGCTTCTATTATTCTGGAGTATGGGAAAAGAGCCAATAGCCAATATATGTATAGTTAAGAGTACTGAAAAAGAGTACTCACTTCAGAGCGCTGTAAAACCTTAGTTATTGACGTAATGAAAAAATGTTGTACGTAAAAGTTGATCCTCGAAAAACAATCTACAAAAATGGTCTGATATCATTTCTTCGTAAAATGATAAAAAAAAGTTTTATTGAAAAATATAAATAGCTCTAATTTCTGAACATTTTCGCTTATAACTTTTTTATTTATAGTTCTACGACGAAAAATCACTGAACCAAAGTTGTAGAGAATTTAATTTGCAGAAAATAATGTTAACTATATTTTTTTATCAGATAAATAGTTTAAGAGATATATTGTAAAAACCATTTCAACCGCTATTTTCAAGATGGCGGCCGTGGGACAAGGGTGGCGACCCCACAAACTTGGTTTTAGCTTCACACTGACCCCCCCTACATATAAAAAAAAACAAAATTGCGTCCTCTAAAAAACGCAAGGTTAGGCCTAAAAAATGTAACATTTCAATGGACTAAGATGGGAGTATAATTTATTCCATTGTATCTTTCTAGACAGTTGACATATTGAAGGAACAAATAATAATACTTGTTTCTTTGAAATTACGAGTATAGCAGCACCATCTTTTTTCTATTCTTTATAAATTTATATTTATAAAGCATTTGAATGCCATAAAACCAAAAATATAAATTCAGCACCATCTTTAAAATTTTCCTCATTTTCTTGATAATGCTGCTTTAATCATTATAGTCTTAACAACAATGATATTAATTTTCTATAACACACACATTTCACATTTCCAGATATCCTTACACAGGATAAACAGCGAGCCCAAAAAGATGATATCAAGACACACATCACCCACATACACGAATGGTGATCAAATTCTAGAACAAACTATGGGTATACCCAAAAACAGTTCTCCCATACTCGACCCTCATAAGATTGCTGATGTTAGCGCTAAGAGTAGTCCGATAGCAGTTGTAGCTGACGGTGAAGTCGTTGTCTTTGATGACAATGACGATTGGAAAGGTGATCTTGAAATTATTTCAAATGCTGTAATATTGATATTGCTTTTGACTGTGTTTGTAAAATTTTTGTGAACGAAGAGCTTAATAAACTTGCTGTCTTTACTCAATTAGCATTAAACTTAATGTGTCAATTAACTGTCCAACCTTCTCCATAACTATTTTATGTTGCATTCACACCTTTACTTTCACCTGTTTTCACGTATTTATTCATAGCTTTTGCGTCGAGCCTCCACGTTCACCGATTTGTGTCATTTATTTCCTCCCGTTAACCATATTCATACAATCGTTTTTTCTCTTTCTTTTATTTTCAGTTATATTGAATTCTGTGTCTCTAGGTTTGAGGACGGAACCAGATGCTAGTGATGACGAAATCGATATGAGTGTTAAAAGGACTTTAGACAATTTGAAAAATGGTGATAGTGAAATGAACAATAGGAGTGAAAGTGATGGCAGTGACTCGAGTCCTTCGAGAGATGACGTCAGATTAAGTGATGCCAGCCCCACTGGTGTCTGGCTTTCTGGGGATGAAGATAAGAACAGGGTTACTAGGGTAATAGGTGAATTGCCGATCGCGGAGTATGAAGGATCGCCGAGACGGTATGGCATTGGCACCCAGAAAACTCATGTTAGATCGCCGAGGCCTGGATTTCCTCAGGTTCGAAATTTGATTTCTACTTCATCTATTTTTTACTGTGTTTTGATTATCTGTCAGTATTTACAATGAAGACATTTTCTTCTTTGTTACAGCGAATTATAACAGAGAGTAGAGATGAAACCCCTCCACCAAGCTCAACAGCATTTGACTATTTGTACGAGTTCTCTGAAACAAGGAAGGTGCTCGAGGAATTCTTTAGATGTCCACAGCAACAGAATTCCAATGATGAAATTGTTAATTTTCAAGTGAGTTTTAAACTTCATTTTCATTATAGAGAGATTTAGAGATTTTAACGCAATATTCTTGAATCATACAATGTTAAATGTAATTCATACATTTGAGTACATGATGTGTGTAAGATATTTTTTGGAAAAATCTGTATTAAAATTATGTATTAACATTAAGCCTTTTTAACTATCTTATAAAGTCTTCGGCAGTGTTCATGTATCGAGAGAGAAGTTATAATGGTACTTACTTACTTAATTAAATATTCTCCATATCTTGATATACTTCAAATATACAATGTTCTATTAAAATATACAATTTCCAGGAACTAGACTACGAGCTCCGTCGCCAGACACAAGAATGTCCTTCAGAAAACGGTATAGAAGGCAGCGATGTTGAATGGCCGCTCGCTGACGCGCTGCACTCGCCGCACACCGCGCACAACCATACTAACTTCCTTGGCCTACAGGTATATTACAATATCTGTAATAGATGATTTTAATAATTTATACAGAATTCATAAAAAAAGCGTGTGTGCTGAGCACACGTGTCAGAAGTCGAACTTCTTTGGCAAGATTCAAAGACACCAAAATTGTCGCCTTATTCTATGACGTGACGGCATTGCCATGAAACGACCTTGAAATTTTACTCTCAACGCGCCTAAAGAATTTTCATTTTTATTTTTGAAGTCCAAAATTATTTTCAAAGGTTTCAAATATGAATAACATAATCTAATATCATATTCTATTTTCATTCAATAACATAATCTAATTCTTTTCAAAGGTTTCAAATATGAATAACATAGTCTGGCAATGCTAAAACTGAAGTGCTTTTTAGCAAAAAACACTGCGCTACATTGTCGTGTATTAGTTATGTGCAAACATTGACATTCTTATATATAGTGTGTGTTCTTTATTTCCTCCTAATCGTAATTAAACATCCTCATCAAAATAAAATATGATTTGGCCCTTTAAATATAAGAAAAAAACGTTAATTTTATGTGCCACTTACACTGTTTATGACTAGAAAGTTTATCTTATATCTGACGACGCGGTTGGCGCAGTGGTAAAGTAACTGCCTACTGAGCCGACGGTCCCGGGTTCGATCCCCGGTCAGGGCAAATATTTGTGTGATGAACTCAATTATTTGTTCTTGGGTCTGGGTGTTATCTATATATGTATTTATTAATATTATATTTATCGTCGCCTAGTACCCACAACACAAGCCTTAATTGAGCTTACTGTGGGACTAGGTCGATTTGTGTAATAATGTCCTATAATATTTATTTATTTATTTATTTATTTATATCAAAATTTGAAATACTTGCGGGTACATCCACAGCAACAGCGCGGGCGCTACAACGCCCCAGACATGTCGGCACTCCGCGCCTCACACTCGGCCGCAGTGGACGCGTGCGAGCCCGACGCGCCCGACAGCGTGTGTGCGTCGCCCGCTGTGAGGGATGCGCTAGCGTTGTCGTCTGCTAGTGACACGCCTAGTGACTTGTCGTTGGCGCTAATGGAGAACGAGCTGAGCGAGATGAAAGGTGAGTGTGTATATATTTAGTTAGGTGTTTGAGCTACAGCGTGTGTGCGTCGCCCGCTGTGAGGGATGCGCTAGCGTTGTCGTCTGCTAGTGACACGCCTAGTGACTTGTCGTTGGCGCTAATGGAGAACGAGCTGAGCGAGATGAAAGGTGAGTGTGTATATATTTAGTTAGGTGTTTGAGCTACAGCGTGTGTGCGTCGCCCGCTGTGAGGGATGCGCTAGCGTTGTCGTCTGCTAGTGACACGCCTAGTGACTTGTCGTTGGCGCTAATGGAGAACGAGCTGAGCGAGATGAAAGGTGAGTGTGTATATATTTAGTTAGGTGTTTGAGCTACAGCGTGTGTGCGTCGCCCGCTGTGAGGGATGCGCTAGCGTTGTCGTCTGCTAGTGACACGCCTAGTGACTTGTCGTTGGCGCTAATGGAGAACGAGCTGAGCGAGATGAAAGGTGAGTGTGTATATATTTAGTTAGGTGTTTGAGCTACAGCGTGTGTGCGTCGCCCGCTGTGAGGGATGCGCTAGCGTTGTCGTCTGCTAGTGACACGCCTAGTGACTTGTCGTTGGCGCTAATGGAGAACGAGCTGAGCGAGATGAAAGGTGAGTGTGTATATATTTAGTTAGGTGTTTGAGCTACAGCGTGTGTGCGTCGCCCGCTGTGAGGGATGCGCTAGCGTTGTCGTCTGCTAGTGACACGCCTAGTGACTTGTCGTTGGCGCTAATGGAGAACGAGCTGAGCGAGATGAAAGGTGAGTGTGTATATATTTAGTTAGGTGTTTGAGCTACAGCGTGTGTGCGTCGCCCGCTGTGAGGGATGCGCTAGCGTTGTCGTCTGCTAGTGACACGCCTAGTGACTTGTCGTTGGCGCTAATGGAGAACGAGCTGAGCGAGATGAAAGGTGAGTGTGTATATATTTAGTTAGGTGTTTGAGCTACAGCGTGTGTGCGTCGCCCGCTGTGAGGGATGCGCTAGCGTTGTCGTCTGCTAGTGACACGCCTAGTGACTTGTCGTTGGCGCTAATGGAGAACGAGCTGAGCGAGATGAAAGGTGAGTGTGTATATATTTAGTTAGGTGTTTGAGCTACAGCGTGTGTGCGTCGCCCGCTGTGAGGGATGCGCTAGCGTTGTCGTCTGCTAGTGACACGCCTAGTGACTTGTCGTTGGCGCTAATGGAGAACGAGCTGAGCGAGATGAAAGGTGAGTGTGTATATATTTAGTTAGGTGTTTGAGCTACAGCGTGTGTGCGTCGCCCGCTGTGAGGGATGCGCTAGCGTTGTCGTCTGCTAGTGACACGCCTAGTGACTTGTCGTTGGCGCTAATGGAGAACGAGCTGAGCGAGATGAAAGGTGAGTGTGTATATATTTAGTTAGGTGTTTGAGCTACAGCGTGTGTGCGTCGCCCGCTGTGAGGGATGCGCTAGCGTTGTCGTCTGCTAGTGACACGCCTAGTGACTTGTCGTTGGCGCTAATGGAGAACGAGCTGAGCGAGATGAAAGGTGAGTGTGTATATATTTAGTTAGGTGTTTGAGCTACAGCGTGTGTGCGTCGCCCGCTGTGAGGGATGCGCTAGCGTTGTCGTCTGCTAGTGACACGCCTAGTGACTTGTCGTTGGCGCTAATGGAGAACGAGCTGAGCGAGATGAAAGGTGAGTGTGTATATATTTAGTTAGGTGTTTGAGCTACAGCGTGTGTGCGTCGCCCGCTGTGAGGGATGCGCTAGCGTTGTCGTCTGCTAGTGACACGCCTAGTGACTTGTCGTTGGCGCTAATGGAGAACGAGCTGAGCGAGATGAAAGGTGAGTGTGTATATATTTAGTTAGGTGTTTGAGCTACAGCGTGTGTGCGTCGCCCGCTGTGAGGGATGCGCTAGCGTTGTCGTCTGCTAGTGACACGCCTAGTGACTTGTCGTTGGCGCTAATGGAGAACGAGCTGAGCGAGATGAAAGGTGAGTGTGTATATATTTAGTTAGGTGTTTGAGCTACAGCGTGTGTGCGTCGCCCGCTGTGAGGGATGCGCTAGCGTTGTCGTCTGCTAGTGACACGCCTAGTGACTTGTCGTTGGCGCTAATGGAGAACGAGCTGAGCGAGATGAAAGGTGAGTGTGTATATATTTAGTTAGGTGTTTGAGCTACAGCGTGTGTGCGTCGCCCGCTGTGAGGGATGCGCTAGCGTTGTCGTCTGCTAGTGACACGCCTAGTGACTTGTCGTTGGCGCTAATGGAGAACGAGCTGAGCGAGATGAAAGGTGAGTGTGTATATATTTAGTTAGGTGTTTGAGCTACTGCGTGTGTGCATCACCCGCTGTGAGGGATGCGCTAGCGTTGTCGTCTGCTAGTGACACGCCTAGTGACTTGTCGTTGGCGCTAATGGAGAACGAGCTGAGCGAGATGAAAGGTGAGTGTGTATATATTTAGTTAGGTGTTTGAGCTACTGCGTGTGTGCATCACCCGCTGTGAGGGATGCGCTAGCGTTGTCGTCTGCTAGTGACACGCCTAGTGACTTGTCGTTGGCGCTAATGGAGAACGAGCTGAGCGAGATGAAAGGTGAGTGTGTATATATTTAGTTAGGTGTTTGAGCTACTGCGTGTGTGCATCACCCGCTGTGAGGGATGCGCTAGCGTTGTCGTCTGCTAGTGACACGCCTAGTGACTTGTCGTTGGCGCTAATGGAGAACGAGCTGAGCGAGATGAAAGGTGAGTGTGTATATATTTAGTTAGGTGTTTGAGCTACTGCGTGTGTGCATCACCCGCTGTGAGGGATGCGCTAGCGTTGTCGTCTGCTAGTGACACGCCTAGTGACTTGTCGTTGGCGCTAATGGAGAACGAGCTGAGCGAGATGAAAGGTGAGTGTGTATATATTTAGTTAGGTGTTTGAGCTACTGCGTGTGTGCATCACCCGCTGTGAGGGATGCGCTAGCGTTGTCGTCTGCTAGTGACACGCCTAGTGACTTGTCGTTGGCGCTAATGGAGAACGAGCTGAGCGAGATGAAAGGTGAGTGTGTATATATTTAGTTAGGTGTTTGAGCTACTGCGTGTGTGCATCACCCGCTGTGAGGGATGCGCTAGCGTTGTCGTCTGCTAGTGACACGCCTAGTGACTTGTCGTTGGCGCTAATGGAGAACGAGCTGAGCGAGATGAAAGGTGAGTGTGTATATATTTAGTTAGGTGTTTGAGCTACTGCGTGTGTGCATCACCCGCTGTGAGGGATGCGCTAGCGTTGTCGTCTGCTAGTGACACGCCTAGTGACTTGTCGTTGGCGCTAATGGAGAACGAGCTGAGCGAGATGAAAGGTGAGTGTGTATATATTTAGTTAGGTGTTTGAGCTACTGCGTGTGTGCATCACCCGCTGTGAGGGATGCGCTAGCGTTGTCGTCTGCTAGTGACACGCCTAGTGACTTGTCGTTGGCGCTAATGGAGAACGAGCTGAGCGAGATGAAAGGTGAGTGTGTATATATTTAGTTAGGTGTTTGAGCTACTGCGTGTGTGCATCACCCGCTGTGAGGGATGCGCTAGCGTTGTCGTCTGCTAGTGACACGCCTAGTGACTTGTCGTTGGCGCTAATGGAGAACGAGCTGAGCGAGATGAAAGGTGACATTATAAAATATATTTTAATATGATTTCACAAGCTTGACGTGGATTGGGCCAACCCGTACGGGTTACACTGAACTAGAATAGATAGAATAGGCGGCTCCGCACTGATCTAGCTGTCGCTCTGTGCGGTAGGTACCCGCATTAGGAAGAAAAACATTTAAAAAAATTCAAAAGTAATGTTAATAGGCATTTTTTAGGCAAACATGCTCCATCCTAGACCACGCTTGTCGCTTTCCATCAGGCGAAGCGATGGTCAAATGCTTGCCTAACACCAATTATCTGTACCCATAAACATTTAGAATCCCTTCACATGTCATACGAGATCGTTGTATCTGGCTATACGAAATTACTTCTTTCCATATTTAATTTTTACGACTATCCCAAACATGATAGGCATCATGTAAATACCGTATTTTATACTAACTTATGTCTTTACCAAATAATTTCAAATTTCAGTACAAATGGAGCTGAATCGCGTAGTTGGCGCGCACATGCCGGTGGTTGAAGATGGTCTCTCGTCCGGACATGTATCCGACAGTGATAATAATAACCAGATTATTACTATACCGGTAATTATTCTTATGTAAAGTATTATTAGAGAACTTTTGAAGTGAAAACTTCTTTAGCGGCGTTGGGTATAAAATCTTAAACTCGCGTCAGGACACGTGGCCTGATCGAAAAAGCGTAAGACGGATACCATTCCAAAATATCAAACATGCTGAACGTTAATAATCAAGTTTTCACTTCTGCCGGCACTCCCGGAGTGCAACCCGTCTTTTTTTTATTTTAAATTGCCTACAATGCAATGCTTAAAAAATAAAATTTAGAAAGGACATTTGATTTTTTTAAATACTAGGCTGATTGTTTAAATTATTTTACCTTTAGTAATATACACATTTGCCTACTAATGGACTATGTATATTATATATAATATAGGCATTAACCCGGAGAAAGAGGGACACAGAAACAAACGTTTTATTTCTTAATTCTCATGACCTACGTGTTTTTGATTGCAACATAACTATTCATAGATTAAATCATTCTTTATTTTTCTCCTGAAATATTGCCAAGTCGACGTATCCAATTCTATTAGTGTGAAGTGATAACAAATTAAGAGTGTCGTATTCAGTCCAGTCAAAACCACACGAAAAATATTTACACGGTTTCACAGTTTCTAGACGTGTTTTGTTTAGTATATCTGTCAGATAAAATTACAAATAGTGTGTGGAAATAGAGTTCAAAAGTGTTAAATAGGCTATTAGACACATTATCAGTGAGATTTGAAACGGGCTGTTAATATTTTGTGAATAAAGTCTGATATTTACTCAGTCTATCTAATAAATATACTTCAAAAGTATTGTAAGAAAGATCTCCAGTAAGTGTGAAAACTGACCCTTAAAATCCATACTAATATTATAAATGCGAAAGTAACTCTGTCTGTCTGTCTGTTACTCAATCACGCCTTAACTACTGAACCAATTTGCATGAAATTTGGTATAGAGATATTTTGATACCCGAGAAAGGACATAGGCTACTTTTTACCCCGGGAAATAGGATAGGTTTTATCCCGGAAATCCCACGGGAACGGGACCTATGCGGGTTTTTCTTTGACTGCGCGGGCGAAGCTGCGGGTGGAAAGCTAGTATTATAATAAATAAAGATTTTAATATAATGTGTTGTTTTTCAGGCGCATTCACCGATGAAGATAGAGGAAATCGTAGATAGCGGGACAAACACAGACCCACATTTATTATCTGATGCAGACCTGCATTCTTTGGATCCATTGGGTAAGTGATTAAAACGATTGGGTTCAGTACTTTATTTTTAATCTCGGTTTTAACATTTTTGGAGTAAAATTTTTAAAGTGTATTATTGAAAATATTCGCTTCTTCATAGGTAACCCGCTATTTCCAATATGTTCATTTTATTTATGTGATATTTATGATACTGATGGATTGCTCCCAAGGCAAAGTCCTTTATTACGTTACGTACAATGTGACATATACAGTAAAGCTGTTAATATTAATTAAATATAATAGAAATTACGTGAATATCGATAGATATAAAAATATAAATTTTATATAATTACTACCTGCAAGATATTATGCGCTAATTTTCATAAACACTATATAAATTATTGTGATAATCTACACTAATATTATAAAGAGGAAAACTTTGTTTGTTTGTTTGTTTGATTGTAATGAATAGGCTCATAAACTACTGGACCGATTTTGATGAAATTTGGCAGGGATAATCTTTAGACCCTGAGAAAGAACATAGGCTACCTTTTATTGTGATACCACGGGCGAAGCCGGGGCGGACCGCTAGTGTATTATATTGTTAACTAGCTTTCCGCCCGCGGCTTCGTTCGCTTTGTCTAAAACATAATAAATTATATACTAAAACCTTCCTCTTGAATCACTATATCTATTAAAAAAAAACCGCAACAAAATCCGTAGCGTAGTTTCAAAGATTTAAGCGTACAAAGGGACATAGGGACAGAGAAAGCGACTTTGTTTTATACTATGTAGTGATGTAATATTTCTCCCCATTCCAGCGTGCAGCTCAGCCCCGCCTCCCCCCGCACCAGCCCCGCACCGACCACTCGAACACGCACATGCGCTCTCCCCGCACGCGCATGGACACGTGCAGCACACGCCCCATGCGCACAGCCCGCATGCCATGTCGCCCCATGCGCACACGCCGCACCACCACCATGCGCACGTGCAGCACCATGACGATGTGTATCCGAGGTAAGTGAGTATAATGACACATGCACATGCGCATGGACACGTACAGCACACGCCCCATGTGGACACCCCGCATGCGATGTCGCCCCATGCGCACGTGCAGCACCATGACGACGTGTATCCCAGGTGAGACTAATACATAGCAGTCAGTAAGTCAGTCAATAAATCTGTCAAAAATAGTAAATAAGTCAGTTAGTCAGTCAGGAATAGTGTTTTACTAGTCATGAGAGTTCGGTGAAACTGAACCAAGGAAGTAGTAGTAATAAGTAGTTCTTTATGTTGGTATGTACTAACGAAAACTTTTTTACACTAGTTTATATATATATATATATATATATATATATATATATATATATATATATATTTATTTATTTGGTCAACCAACATTTGTTTACAGTGATTCTTACAATATAAATATTACATGCATAAAGATATGTTCTTGCCGAAAGTAACAAATAATTAAAGGTTAACACAGCATGCACCAATTAAACAGAGCTATTTCTTAAAAGTACAATACAGATATGTTAATATTATTATTAAATAGATGGAATAATTTAATTAATAGGCTGATAACAATAATTTACGTTTTTAATTTATGAATTTCTTTTACTATAGAATGGAGCTTGTTGGGTGTATGGAAGAATATATCTATTTTGTCGCTGTATTTATTTACAATTTTTTAAAGTCTAGGTACTGGGGAGTTGGCTCCGGAGACGGTTTTACGTAGAGGAGGAGCTAATGGAGTGGAGTTTAAATATGTCTTTGACAGTAAACTTGATAGATGTTTTGTTGAGTTGAAAAAAAAATATTATTATTTAATGGGTGTGATTTTTTTATGTATAAAAATATTTTTATTAATCAAACACTTTATAATACAATATTTGTTCATGTTAAATTGAAATATATTTCCAACTTAACTATATATGAATTTTATAGTTAATATTGTAATTTTCTATATTTCGAATTTGCGTTTCTAGGAAAAGACCAACATCAGCTCAGAGCAATGAATCTGTAGAAATCAAACCTGCGAGTGGAGATGAAGGTAATATAATTATTGACATGACTAGACATTATATTTAAATAAATATTTCACCAGAACCGTTGTACATAGTATTAACCAAATTACATTATTTATCTCAATCATAGCTATACTAATATTATAAAGCTGAAGAGTTTGTTTGATTGTTTGTTTGTTTGAACGCTCTAATCTCAGGAACTACTGGTCCAATTTGAAAAATTATTTCGGTGTTAGATAGCCCATTTATCGAGGAAGGCTATAGGCTATATATCATCACGCTACGACCAACAGGAGTGGAGCCACGGGGGTGAAACCGCGAGGAGATGTACAGAAAAACAAGTCTAATTTTTATCAGTCATTCACTCGATTTTTTATCGAAATATACTTATCTTAAATAGTAAAATTAATGTCTTTGTTATAATTTGCTTTGTTGCAGAACAGTAGAAATAAAAGGTTTGAAAGAAAAAATATAAGTAGACATAATCTGTCTTACCACAAAAAACTTAAGACAGGGTTAACTTTAAGCGCGGGTTCTCTTTAACACAATATACAGATACATACAGTAAGGAAACTTCATACAAAACGTTCGAAATGGTACACACACACAAGCAAGCGTGTTTACGAGAATCATAAGGGTATTCAGGGGGATCGATAGTAGCGGGTGACACATCCACAAATTTTGAATGACAAAGATACATAGTACAGTAAAGTGGTGTCAATGACTTCACGTTAAATAAATATCGATTGTTTCAGTTTGTAGCCTAACTATATTTTTGGCTTCGGTATCTATTGTCCCAAGTATTCTTTAAAAAAAAATATTCAATCTACAGTTTTGACTTTCCTACAATTTTATTATATGTATAGATATTCAAATAACCATTACATAAATATGCCTTTATTCGAAAAAAAAATTACAAATTATTTACTGAAAAATACTTTCGTCTACTACGACTAATTCGGAATTTATTGTTAAATTTTATAGTGTAAAATATTCTCAATCTTATGAACAGTTTTTTTAAGTAACTGATTATGTTTAATTCGTTGTAAATTAATTCAGCCACTTTACAGTTTATGTGTTCTCTCTTAAAGCAGCAACGAAAATGTTATCCATTTTCTCGACATATTGAACAAAATCATCTGGTGGTATAATTGGTATAGTTGAATTCAAGCAGCCGAATACTGCGCAATTAGTACGTGGCATTTTTAAAATGATCGCCGAAATCAACTTATCTACAAGCACGTGTTCAAATTAAACTGAAATAATATATTTCACCAAAATGTTAAAACATAAATACATAAAAGATAGATATTATAATTATTGTATTTTTATCGATACGTGATGTCACCACTTTGTCAAGCACTAAGCCTGTCAAACTATTTTCTTTTTCATCCTAAAACAAAAAGGTGGAGGTTCTATGCTCGTATAATAATAATTTTAATTTATTTCTGCATATTTTGTGTTTTTTAATTTAATTTAATTTATCGTTTTAAAAATAATTTAGTAGGTATACCTACATACAAGTATTGTAAATTCTGGTTTAAAATAATTATTGAATATATGTATAATACAAATATCAAGCATTATAAATAATTTAGGTACATTAAATAACTTTCGGTGTCCATAACAAAACAAGATTTCGAAATATAGAACTGATAAAAACGTATTTACTTTTACAAGGTGTATTAATTCGGATTGTTTCTTCTTGTAAATTCATATTTAGGCTACACCACTTTTGTATTTTAACGAGTTTTAATCTCAAAATTACACAAAATCGACTGTGAAAAAAAGCAAACAGAAATATACAGGCCGAATAGATAACCTCCTCCTTTATTTTTGAAGTCGGTTAAATATCAAAAAGGTAACAGCCCTATAGCTATAACAGTGCTAACGTCATAATTTCATCGCAGGGGCTTAGTTTCCTAACTGTATGTACGTATATATCTGTCAACTGTGTCTTTAATCTGGTTTTGTCGTATTTCACATTGACAACTATTGAAGTGACAGATCTCTGGTTTAAAGTTAGACTGTGTTTAAATTGTTTTGTGGTAAGACCAAATATTTTCTTATTCATTTTAAGTAATTAAAAAAAAAATATATTATATTATATTCTAGACGAAGCAGACACTGATCTCGAGACAGATAGACTACTGGGACAGCAGAGAACTGACGATCAAGGATTCTTTGATGACAAAGTGAGTTAATTATTTATGACATAATTATTTTTGTTCGCAATAACGTCTTGTAATTAGATATATTGCTGTAAAATTATCTATTATTTATAAATTTATAAAATTATCTATTTAATCATACAAAATATAGGTAGATAAAAAAATTCAAATTTTAAAAACCAATTTAAAATATTGTTTTTTCTTATTAAATAAAAACATAGGTGTAATAAAAAAAACACTATCAACATCATTATTTAATGGAGCTATCTTAATATATATAAATCTCGTGTCACAATGTTTGTCCTCAATGGACTCCTAAACCACTTAACCGATTATAATAAAATTCGCACACCATGTGCAGTTCGATCCAACTTGAGAGATAGGATAGGTTTTATCCCGGAAATCCCACGCGAAAGGGAACTATGCAGGGTTTTCTCTGAAAACGCGGGCGAAGCCGCGGGCGGAAAGCTAGTAATATTATAAGACAGGAAATGTAATATTATGTTCCATAGTCCATTATCATTCAAATTCAAACAAATATTCACATCTCAGTTTCGATTTAAATTAAAAACACATCAAATTCGTTAATTAAATCCTCTCAATTTGCATATAAAATAATAAATCGAATAAGGCGATGAATCAACGCGTGAAGTAATGTCCACATTCGTCCGGTACAATGACGATAATGTTCTGACGACCTTGCCCTCAAATAAACGTCATAGATTATCTGTATCATGGGTTTCTGTTTATGTGCCTTGGTGGTTGTTGCCGCACAGAGGAGATGTAGTGAATTAAGTATTTATTTAAACGTGTATACTTTATAAAAATGTTTTACAGATTTAATAATTTTTATGTTTAGGTACAAAAATTGATTATATTTTATTTCTCTTTCTTGTCATGACACGTAACTTACATATTATGATAGATTATTTAGCAGCAAGAAAAAACACTGGAATAGGTACCCATTTCAATTATCTTCATAATATATTTTCTATTCTTCTTTATAAATTATCATAATATTTTCTTAACAAAGAAAAAAAAATCCAAACACAAAGTTACGTCTAACCAAACCAATAATATAGCGTTTCATATATTAATTCAAAACTAGTACCAGCCGCATGTCACGCCTACACACCACATTAACATAATCTTTGGCCGCCATCTGTTTACTGTTAACTCATTCAGTCCGTACCGAACCGCTTGTATTATCATAACGTGTTCCAATGTTTATTATCTGTACTCAATAATTCGATAAATAATAAAATTCCATTTTCAAAATCTAAAAACTGCGTAATTAATCATGAGTGATGAAGAAAAGACGTTATGTATAGAACATTCTATAGATTCCGATAGTGAAAGTCATTTAGAGAGTGAATCAAATGATTGTATGAATGATTTACAAGTGGATATAAATAAAAATGTTTATAGTGATATTGTAAACATTGAAGAAAACACTGGCTCTAATAATGATTGTTCTAATGAAATATGTGAAACTTCGAAATTAAATGAAGAATGTGTGAATAGTGATAGTGGTTCGTGTAAAAGTGAGAGTGTTAAGAAAAAGAAGGTAAATTAGTAATTTATCTTAATATATATAAATCTCGTGTCACAATGTTTGTCCTCAATGGACTCCTAAACCACTTAACCGATTATAATAAAATTCGCACACCATGTGCAGTTCGATCCAACTTGAGAGATAGGATAGGTTTTATCCCGGAAATCCCACGCGAAAGGGAACTATGCAGGGTTTTCTCTGAAAACGCGGGCGAAGCCGCGGGCGGAAAGCTAGTAATATTATAAGACAGGAAATGTAATATTATGTTCCATAGTCCATTATCATTCAAATTCAAACAAATATTCACATCTCAGTTTCGATTTAAATTAAAAACACATCAAATTCGTTAATTAAATCCTCTCAATTTGCATATAAAATAATAAATCGAATAAGGCGATGAATCAACGCGTGAAGTAATGTCCACATTCGTCCGGTACAATGACGATAATGTTCTGACGACCTTGCCCTCAAATAAACGTCATAGATTATCTGTATCATGGGTTTCTGTTTATGTGCCTTGGTGGTTGTTGCCGCACAGAGGAGATGTAGTGAATTAAGTATTTATTTAAACGTGTATACTTTATAAAAATGTTTTACAGATTTAATAATTTTTATGTTTAGGTACAAAAATTGATTATATTTTATTTCTCTTTCTTGTCATGACACGTAACTTACATATTATGATAGATTATTTAGCAGCAAGAAAAAACACTGGAATAGGTACCCATTTCAATTATCTTCATAATATATTTTCTATTCTTCTTTATAAATTATCATAATATTTTCTTAACAAAGAAAAAAAAATCCAAACACAAAGTTACGTCTAACCAAACCAATAATATAGCGTTTCATATATTAATTCAAAACTAGTACCAGCCGCATGTCACGCCTACACACCACATTAACATAATCTTTGGCCGCCATCTGTTTACTGTTAACTCATTCAGTCCGTACCGAACCGCTTGTATTATCATAACGTGTTCCAATGTTTATTATCTGTACTCAATAATTCGATAAATAATAAAATTCCATTTTCAAAATCTAAAAACTGCGTAATTAATCATGAGTGATGAAGAAAAGACGTTATGTATAGAACATTCTATAGATTCCGATAGTGAAAGTCATTTAGAGAGTGAATCAAATGATTGTATGAATGATTTACAAGTGGATATAAATAAAAATGTTTATAGTGATATTGTAAACATTGAAGAAAACACTGGCTCTAATAATGATTGTTCTAATGAAATATGTGAAACTTCGAAATTAAATGAAGAATGTGTGAATAGTGATAGTGGTTCGTGTAAAAGTGAGAGTGTTAAGAAAAAGAAGGTAAATTAGTAATTTATCTTAATATATATAAATCTCGTGTCACAATGTTTGTCCTCAATGGACTCCTAAACCACTTAACCGATTATAATAAAATTCGCACACCATGTGCAGTTCGATCCAACTTGAGAGATAGGATAGTTTAAACATGTAGGTACCACGGGCGAAGCCGGGGCGGACCGCTAGTGTTTTTATGTGTTGTTAAACATTGTTTTCATATTAAAATAAATAATGTGGGTTGCATGCCTCAGCCCCCGGAATCACAGACACAATAGAAAATCTATTGTGTCGTGGCCCGATCAGGCCGCTCGGTGGTCAAGGGGTTATAATGTTTTCTGTGCATTATTATTAAAATGAAATAATTATTATAGTGCTCAAAAATTATAAAGGCACTCAATTTCATGAGGTCGATTTTAAATTTTAGTGAAATCTAAGTAGATATAATATTTTTATACGACACAAGGATTTTATATTTTCCTTTTGATTTAATAATTTTATATTTCAATAAATTTTTTTTAAATTGCGATATGGATAAAAAGTAATTTAGGGTCGCTTTATCATTAATTAGTTTATTACCGTCATTAGATGATAATATGCAGGTTAAACGTGACTAATCAACTCGTTATACACATGTTTGAATATTATTGTCAATATTTATAACCAAACTGCTCCGAAAAGGCTTGACAGATATTAATTATTTTTCTTATTCTAAATTAAGACGCAAATTGTATTTTAAACACCTAACTGTTGTTATAAAGCTACTAAATAAATAAAAATACACGCTTAGAATGCGAACATTTATCGACAACGGTTTAAAACGACTTATAATTTATCAGAATTGAATCGGAAATTAACATAACATATACCTTATGATAATAGCAATTTAATTCAACGATCAAAGGTTATAAGGTATACAATATGTAAATGATACAATCAATATTTACCACTATTTATGAAAAATAAGTGAAAAACATCATCTAATATTTTAGATATCTTAATACTTAACTGATATCCAAAATATTTCGCTTATATATAAATTAATTTTAAACTCTTTATATTCGAGCAACATGCACTACTAACGGAAATCTTAAAGACCAATTAACTAGGTATAGTTGAGCCGTATCATGGAAGTACGTAATATGATACTAATTGACGTTGTACTCAATTGTAGTCATTCTCTTCATGGGCATGAATTTCTTTTCCCAGAAAACTCATGGGTATTGTTAATATGGCTTTTCGAATCATTATAATAACTTTAAAATATATCCACATTATAGATAAATAATAGGTATCTAAAGTTATATGATTCTACATGTTTTCACAATGTTTTCGCACAAAAACTAGGTACTGGACCGATATCAAAAATACGTTTTCCATTAGTCACATAATATGTTATAATATATTATTTATTTTCATCCAGTACGTGTTAAGAATATCATTAAAAAGTTATTAGGAAGAATTATTAATTAATGTGCATATTAAAACCAAAACAATTCCTTTAACCATAAACCAGAACTAAACACGTATAAATTGCGAATAACAAGTTAATTTTACACACCATGGCTCTAATCACTGAGTCACCAATGTACTTCGTGTATAATTGAAGATAAACCAATTGTAACTGGGTTGTAATAAATACTCTTGGACATCTTTTTAAACATTATTAAGACACAAATAAGGAATGACTTAGAATTAATGAAATTTTCAACACGTATGTCTAATTGTTCTTCACTCATTTTAAACTGTACAAGTCTTCAATATAATTTAGATAAGTTAAATATTATCACAAGTACCCAAAGCGTTAAATATAACAATACAACGATTTTTCTCAGAAATCGTAATAGTATGTCAAAAAGTCTGTATCTAGTAATATACCCAGAAAGTTAAAACGCTTATTATTGTGCACATTATATCGATGGGCCGTAGGCATATGGGCCAAAATGTTAAATTACAATTTTCAATATTTAACACATATTGTACATTTTTACGAATATAATATTATGTAGCTACATTATATTAATTATTGTATTATAAGAAATAACAAGCGAGGCCGGTTTTAATATTAGTTTGAATGTAATAAGAATGTACTGCGATTCTACACAGCTACCTAATTGATGTAGGTAGTTGATAACAAATCGCAGCAAGTCAACGACTATTAGCAAAGTGAAGGTAGTTGGGTCGAACGTCGTATAAACAACGTCCGAGCCCCTAGGCACGATTCGTACGAATGCGCCACGAGTCAAAGGAAAGCAGCTTTTTATAGTATTCGACAGCTAAGCATGTTCACACATCAAATAATGACAACTATTCATCCACAAAAATATTAAATCAAAAGTTACGTCTAACAGTATATTTAAAAAAATTTCACCTTCCAGGGTTGTCCCAAACAACAATTTATTAAAACATACCATTTAATTTCTATTCCTATTTCCAGGGCTGGCGCAAACCAAAATCGCGAACAGTGATGCCCTCTGTGGGCTCGACGGGAACTAACAGGGAGTCGCATGCGCATGAGAACAATGATCCCAGGGATGAAGATACGCTTCATAATGGGAAGGTAAATCTTAATTTTGAATGTTTAAACTAATACTAATATTTTAAAGACTCCATTATATTGAGTTGTGTATTAATGTAGATGTAAATTTTGTTAGGAAATTAATTTATTTATTTATTTTATTTATTTGCGTGGAATCCGTAATGCGTAAAAAAAATCCGTAATTAATGATCTTGTTGTATTAAAAGTCTCTGGTAAATAATAATTAATGAGAAAGTGTATATCTTTTTTAATTTGAACCGTAATACCGAATCGATTTCATGAATTTTAGCGTACATAAAGATTTGAATATCTATACTAATATTATAAAGAGGAAAGGTTTGTATGTATGTATGTATGTATGGTTTTCACGCATAAACTACTAGACCGATTTGGATGAAATTTGGCACAGATAATCTTTAGACCCTGAGAAAGAACATAGGCTACCTTTTATTGCGAAATATGTACCACGCGCGAAGCCGGGGCGGACCGCTAGTTTATTATATTTACCGAATAAATAGTTTAGCTTGACGACGCGGTTGGCGCAGTGGTAAAGTAACTGCCTACTGAGCCGACGGTCCCGGGTTCGATCCCCGGTCAGGGCAAATATTTGTGTGATGAACTCAATTATTTGTTCTTGGGTCTGGGTGTTATCTATATATGTATTTATTAATATTATATTTATCGTCGCCTAGTACCCACAACACAAGCCTTAATTGAGCTTACTGTGGGACTAGGTCGATTTGTGTAATAATGTCCTATAATATTTATTTATTATTATTATTAGTTTAATCGAATATTCCAATTTAAGAAATTTTTGAAAGTTTGTAACGTAAAATGTTATCAAGATAGTCAAATATTCTTTATGAATTTTAATTTATTTCGCAGGATAAAGATGCAAAGAAGAAGAGTAAAAATAAAGAAGGTGAGCCGTTATTTATTTAACTTTTATGACTAAAAAAGTATTATTTTCTTTAACAATTTAAAAATAAAATTTCGAAAATTTCATTAACATTTGATCTAATTTACACGCATCTGTGGATATATTAATTACGGTGAGTATTTATTATAAATACTAAAACTATTCAAAATTACTGTACAGATTAATTTTAAATGATAAGTTAGTTATTTCTTACCTACCTTACCTCTGTACGTAGAATTATAGAATACACTTTAATACATAATAAACGTCCATCTTATTGGGAATCAACTTAAATCCAATCATTTTTACTCACGGGTCAACAGTTTACCTAAAAAATTGGTTGTCTGTAAAGTCGGTTTACTGACGATAGTTGAACGTGACAACGTCTTAAGGCCGATTGTGCTTCTTTGTCGCTCGTTCCGCGCTCTCGCTTGCACTATGGAACGCCTCAGAGCGAGGTAACGCCGCATGAGTCATGTTTTTTCGTGCGTGCAGCCGGCTCTATCGAATTATAAGACGTTGTCACGTCAAAAACCCTGTATTTCCAGAATATCATTATTAAATTAACTAAAAATCCATCTTACATGTTTTAACCGGTATGTTATTAAAAAGCATGTGGATCAATACAAAACCCTCTTTCCAGACATCGCTTCAGTCCTCATAGAGGGTGTATTATTCCGGGCCCGGTATCTCGGTTCCACACAACTGGCCTGCGAGGGACAACCAACCAAAGCCACTAGAATGCTGCAAGCTGAAGAAGCTGTATCTAGGATTAAGGTTAGTGGGATACAAGAGGTAATAAAATCATCAATTTTTTACAAAAGATATGTTTGTAAAACAGTTTAAAAAAGGGATTTGATCATAAAGTTTCGATATAAAAAAGATATCGTTTATAGAGCATTGACGTACTTGAAACAACTACTCACAATAACTATTAAACGTTAGTCAAAAAAGCCCGGAGCGTTTTCTCATTTATTCATTCAAATTTACAACTTATTCCGTTGTAATAATGTTCAAAGTATCGCGCGTTAGAAAACTCTGCCTAAATAGATTAACAGACGCCAAGGCAGAGTTTTGCTTCGGACAACTAGTGACTATTTGTTTATTGTACGTCAATGGTAGAGAATAACGATTAAGGAAACTATGATAATAGGATCATAGGATCCTTGTTGTTTATAATAAGGAATTGAAAAAATGTTATGTATGTTTTCAAAAATATTATTTTATACATGACAATGAATACTACGTTTGCTATTTAATAAATACCTAGTAGGTTACTCATAAGTGTGAATAGTAAAGATTTAAATGTAATGTGTTTTAAATAATAATGCATTTTAAAGCTTTATTCATGAAAATGTATTGATTATAGTCATTACTATTCAAACTTAAATAATATTATAGAGCGTTTACAACACTTTTATGAAAATACAACTTTATATAGTATCGATATATACAAAATACAGTAACTGATGTTACTCCCGTAACAATTGGCATTCTCATAGGTACACGTACGCCCGTGTGAATCGGTAATATTGTATTACCTTATTTTTTCGTAGTTAAGAGCATGAAATTCGTATACTTACTTCATATAATTTTTTTACAACATTTTCTTCAGTATTTTAAGAAGATTAAGAACAAATAAAACACTGAGTTTATAATGTTCATTGTATATGACGTGAAAATAAAGTTTTTAGTATCTTTTTAATTTATCTATACGCAATTTTATGCTCATTAGAATTAGTGTTGAGAATGCTAGTGGGATATCCTCTATCCAAATACCCCGAATTATTCTAGAAGGTACCGCTAAATCACGTGTGGCCAGCCCACTGCCAAACTATTTTCGCTCTTATTGACTTGGCACTAGAGTATTTTTTCAGTGTTCCTCACCCCTCGACCTGACCCAAGAAGATGTCGGATCCCGTATTGGCCGGCTAGCCTCCTCTGGATATCTTTACTGTCGCTTATTCGCTTAGCTCGCTTTGCATTCCCTAAGGTATGGTATGGCTTGACCGTGATGCATTGATGACCTAAAACCGTAGACTTGCTCGTACAATCGTGATTGCATGGAATGTTTTACCGGGTTAACCTTAAAGATTGGGAAGATCATGAATGTTTGTCCCCGTCACCCATTTCATAGCACAGCGTAGCTTGTTCTAGTCCGATTCACACCGGCTTAGGTGGCCTATCTAACACGGGAGACGCACTAACATCGGTCTAGCTTCCGCCGCACGATATAATACCCTACTCTCAATACTGTTAAGGTTTATTTTCCGAGGTCCGCTTTCATAACGACGACGGCTTCTCACATATCATTGTCTGTGTGTGTTCGCGTTGTTTTGCTTGCTTATGCGCAAAATTTTTTGTATGAACCAATTGGCTTTTTGACATTATTTGCAAAGTATCCAGAATGTTACTACATCGAAATATTTTTTGGTTGGTCGGGAAACGGCTCAAAATGCATTATTTAAAAAATAAATGAGCCATGTTCTCGTATTTACAATTAAGAATGCTTTCTCTTCATCGCGTATTCTGCAAATATATCAACCATTCAAAACCCAACTTCAAGCAAAACGACGCAACCGGAAAAGTGTTGTCCAGAAACGATTCAGATATACAAGCAATCTATGCCAAACTGGGTCTTATAATTCCAGTACAGTGCACCAAAATGCAATCAGTTTTAGATTAGGTACTTCCATACATTCGATATTTTCGCACAAACTCAGATAAATGCAAACCTGAGGCAAAATGCAGTTTACAAAATAATTACATTGCTGGCCAAGCTTTAGTTTTCACGCGCAATTTTAAAAAGAGCAATTGGAGCTTTTTTTATTGCTCTCCAATTTCATTCCGTAAAAGCATAAAACTAGTGGTCATCTAAAAAAACAATCTACACTGAAATCCAGTTTTGGATTACATTGCTTCTCAAGTTAATCACCCGCAACTATCACACAAACTATTAACGAATCATTGCAGTTAAAAACGGCTTGAATTACATTGTTGGCCAATCTAGTTATCACGCGGAACGAATTCAAAACCAGACAGGCGAAGTACTACTAGCCACACTTAGTAAAGCCAGTTTTTGTCTATAAAATAGTCAGTTTTGGCGTACATTGTTCGTAATGTTCAAGCTTGGCAAATCCAGTTTGGCATAAAAAACGGCCATTTGGCATACACTGCTCATTTTAGCCAAGCGTGGCAAAAGAGCCCGTTTTGGCATACATTGCTCTAACTACTAGCCAAGTTTGGCATACAAAACGGCCATTTTGGCATACATTGTTCTACTAGCCAAGCGTGGCAAAACAGCCCGTTTTGGCATACATTACTCTATCTACTAGCCAAGTTTGGCATACAAAACGGCCATTTTGGCATACATTGCTCTACCAGCCAAGCGTGGCAAAACAGCCCATTTGGCATACATTGCTCTATCTACTAGCCAAGTTTGGCATACAAAACGGCCATTTTGGCATACATTGCTCTACTAGCCAAGCGTGGCAAAACAGCCAGTTTCGGCATAAAACGGCCATTTTGGCATACACTGCTCGTACTGGACAAGCACGGTAAGGTATGTGAGGGGGTTAGCCGGCGTGTGCCCGCAGTGGTGCGAGGGCCCGTACAGCGGCGTGTACGCGGCGCCCGCGGCGGTGTTCCGCCTCGCCTTCCTGGGCTCGGTCGAGGTGGACGAGGACTCGAGGCGACGCAAACGACGCCCCAAAAAGAACATGGTGGAAGAGGCGGTCACTAAGATCAAGGTTGTTTGGTTCTGTGGTTACATGTTTTTAGTCCGTGGTTTTAGGGCCGGCGCAGAGCATTTTTAATTGTCAAACTATTAAGGGGAGGCTCCCTAAATTTTATGTGAATTTGCATTAATATTCTGAAACAGGCACACATACAATCAAAATGGAACTTTAGTATATGATTTATTGGGTATTCTTCTTTCGATGTACAAGACAGTTAAGTAATTGTAACATTTTCGCTCGATTCATTTTTTATTCAAAAATTATGCCTTTTTTAAGGCTTATTACATTTTTTTAAAGATTTACTTGGACTTTATGTCTAAAATAAATGTTAACAGTAAGAAAATAGAGTTTACTATCGAATCCCATGATATTTCTTCTCTAGATCAATTATTACTTTAGTTATAAACGAAATAAGAATTGAGACTTACTTTTCGAGCTCGAACGCGATCAAAGAGCGCACGGGATATTAAACATTATTACGGCTGTGTTAGCGTCTAGTACCGTAACCGGTCTCTCAGTGCCAGAAATTATGTTAGGGAGCCTCCTCTTAACGACATTGTCCATATTAAAATAATATTCAAAAGCGCAGCGCGCTACCTTTCGCATGTGATGCTTCAATGCTTCTTGGGAATAAATTGTTATTATTTGATTTTGAATTGTATTTTGATGAGGACAATGTCGATAATAGTTTGACAGTGAAAAATGTAAATATTTCCGCCATATCTGCGCCGGCCCTTAGTTTACGGTTTCGTAGGTTAGGTGGGATAGTTTGGTTTGATATCGATAGGTTATTAGGACCTTATGATCATTACATAATACGTTGTTTCGGTCATTGCTTTTAGAAAATAAAATTCTTATTCTATTATAGTTTTATTCGTATGATAAGAAATTACACAAGCTGAATAATAATTAATATCTACTAATTTAATGAATGCAATTATTTATTTTTAAAGATGAAGTGGCACTTGGCAGGGTTGACTTTTTAAAGTTACCGATGCTTTTTATTACTTAGGCTTAATTAATTAAGGCTTTTATTGTAGTTAGTCAGATCAGTGGTGAAAAAAATTATTAATACGTGCATATTGTCGGGGTTCTATAAATTTAAGTACCTAATTGAATAGAACCATGATTAGTTTTATCAATACCAATACAATAGCATACCAGCAAAACACTGCTTGAAAGCCTTATACCTAGTAATATTTATTTTATTAGATTTAATTTTTAAAAATATTATTGTGTATTTTTTATAACTCTATAAACTATTATTAACATTTTATTTCTTACACTTGCTTTCCATGGATAAATAGGCTTTGGTAAGTTTTAAATTTTAGTTGACAATTAGTTTTATAACAAATCTTACCTAGAATATTTCATAAAAATAACCACAAAAATGTCCTATACAGGCCCCCGAGGGTGAAAACCAGCCAAGCACAGAGGTGGATCTATTCATATCAACGGAAAAAATAATGGTCCTGAACACGGAACTAAAGGAGATCATGATGGACCACGCTCTACGGACGATCTCATACATCGCGGATATTGGAGACTTGGTGGTTCTGATGGCCAGGAGACGCTTCGTTCCACATGAAAGTGACTCTGACCAACCGAAACTGAACCGTACGCCCAAGATGATATGCCACGTTTTTGAGAGTGAGGAGGTAAGATAGTAGACCAATAGTAGACGAATATATGACATTGTTTTATTTAAGTTTCTTTAAGAATATTTATTGGTGTTATGAAATGTGTTTTAGTTTGGTTTCAAAACAATATACATAGTATTATTTCTCACCATATCAGAAGTTTTTATAGTGTTATGAAATGTGTTTTAGTTTGGTTTCAAAACAATATACATAGTATTATTTCTCACCATATCAGAAGTTTTTATAGTGTCATTGGTTTTCTAAATACAATTTCAATTATTTTAGGATATATAAATAATGTGCAATTGTACATTAATAAGGTACACTGATGATATGAACCTAATTACAACATTAACTGTCGCTTATTGCAATTATCATTAGATAATATCACAAATTTTATGTCAGTCCAAAACAGAAACAACGTGTTAGATTTAATATTTTAATAAAAGCAAGCTACTATGGGAAAAAATGCGTTTCAGGCTCAATTCATCGCCCAGTCTATTGGCCAAGCTTTCCAAGTGGCATATATGGAGTTTCTTAAGGCCAATGGGATCGAAGACCACAGCTTCGTCAAGGAAATGGATTATCAGGAAGTGCTCAACAGCCAGGAGATATTTGGAGATGAGTTGCAAATGTTCGCTAAGAAGGTATGTACAATCATTATTTTGGTCATCAAAAGTGGGATACGGCGTTCAGTTTAGTACCATTTTTATTTAGATTCATACATTTAGAAGACTATCACGATATATTTCTTATCGAATACTCAAATAAATCGTCGAGTAATATTTTAAGGCTCATAGTATTGGATTTTAATAACTTACCATTCAAAGTATAAAATAAAATTCATAAAAAATATCGAAGAAAAAGCATATCAACATAATATTGGACAATTAATAAATCCAATTCTTCCAAATTCAATTTTCGTAATAGCACAAAGGCAAGAAATCACGGAGCGTTTTTCACTACAGCGGGTACAAAATCGCTCCGTCCGTTCTTAGCCTAACCCCACTCGTCTGCACCACCATAAATAGCAGCTCAAACATGAATGTTTATGATCAGGAGTTACAGAAAGAGGTGGTGGTGCCGAAGAGCAAGGGGGAGATCCTGGGGGTGGTGGTGGTGGAGTCGGGCTGGGGGTCCATGCTGCCCACCGTCGTGATCGCCAACCTGGCGCCCGCGGGGAGTGCGGCCAGGTGCGGGCAGTTGAACATTGGTGAGTTTTGCTTGGAATTAATAATATGGCTATATAATAATAATCTTTGTTTAGTCAAAATAAATATTTCGGGACAATTTTCACACACGGCACGATCTGATCCCTGCTGCTTTCGCTTGTGTTATGGAAACCAGATGGCTGATAAACATACATTATAATTTTAAATAAATACTTATATAGATAATTAACACCCAGACACAGAGCAAACATCTATGTGCATCACACAAATATTTGTCCCGGGTGGGGATCGAACCCACGACCTCTGGCTTGGAAGGCAGGACCACTACCAACCAAGCCAACCGGCCAGTCAGAGAGAAAACGACGCAAAATTTAAATATAAAAATGAAAAAAAGCGTGTGTGCTGAGCACATGTGTCAGAAGTGAAACTTCTTTGGAAAGATTCAAAGATATCAAAATTGTCGCCTTACTCAATGATGTGTATTGCCATGACGCGACCTAGAAATTTTACTTTTAATATAAAAAGTAAAAATCACCATTTCAAATTATAATTGTACTAATCATGACATTCTAGCGCATAAGCCTGATATCATGGATAGCAGGATTATGTTTATAGATACCAATTTGTAAATATTATTGTTCTTATCTTTCGCGCTTGTGGTATTAATGTTGTATAAAAACCTTTATGGTTATGGATTACATTCTGGGATTTTATCAGAATTATAGAGTACTTAATATGTATATTAATCAATTAAAAAACGATTCTATCAAAAGAGTAACGTTCTATTTGAAGCTCTATTACATATATCCATGAAGTAGCATACAAAAACCTTTCAGATGACCTAATAAATTTTCGCACACGACAAACGAGAATAAATGTTTTATTACACACATAAACTTTCAACAGGAGACCAAATAATAGCCATCAATGGGGTCAGTCTGGTCGGTCTCCCTCTATCCACTTGCCAGACGTACATCAAGAACTCCAAGAACCAGACCGTTGTGAAACTCACCGTGGTTCCTTGTGCTCCTGTCGTGGAAGTGAAGATCAAACGACCAGACACTAAATATCAGCTTGGTTTTAGTGTTCAGAATGGTGTGGTGAGTGAATTTGTAGTATAATGTTTCAAATTGTTTTGTGTGTTTGTCAAAACTTAGCCTTGTAACTTGTATTTTGATAATCTTAATACTATTATAAAGGCGAAAGTTTGTAAGTATGGATGTATGGATGTATGGATGTTTGTTACTCTTTCACGTAAAAACTACTGAACCGATTACAATGAAATTTAGCACACATATAGAGGGTAACTTGGATTAACACATAGGATAGGTTTTATCCCGGAAATCCCACGGGAACGGGAACTATGCGGGTTTTCCTTTGAAAACGCGGGCGAAGCCGCGGGCGGAAATCTAGTGAATCTATAATACAATAGCGCACGGCTAGTTGAATAAGTATCTAACGTGGCTTCCAGGCTCATTTTCTAAGTCAGATTGTTCTTTACAGGATTTTCAACATCAACAGTATAATTAAAATAGATCACCACATTATTTTATCTCTACAATCTATATATCTACATTTCCTGACAATGTACTAGATTTACAGACACTTTTTTACTATTTTACACTCCTTACTAATCTTCCTTTGAAGGCCTACATAACAATGTAACGACAAACATTTACTTTTTACGCTTTAATCTATTTTTTTTTACCCAAAAATCCAGAATTATACCAATTTTATCGCAATATGTGTTTCAATTAATGTACTGTAATTAATGTATGTGTGTATGGCGTGGCGTGAAGTCCCATGTCCCCAATTGGGGTAAGGGGCAGATGCATTATGCATACATCTGTTTCACTGATCGATTTTCTTTAGGGACAAGTAGGTGATCAGCCTTCTGTGTCCTGCCAGACCGAGACATTTTTTTTTCTTCGTCTCCACCGGGAATCGAACCCAGGACCCCTCGGTTCTACGCTCACGCGTCAACCACTGTACCAAGGAGGCGGTCTCACAATTGTGTATAATTAGTCAAAATTGTCAGCTGTGTGCAATTTTTAAATAAATAAATTCACAGATATGCAGTCTCCTCCGCGGCGGTATCGCCGAGCGCGGTGGAGTTCGCGTCGGACACCGCATCATTGAGATCAACTCGCAAAGTGTCGTCGCAGTACCTCATGAGAGGATTGTTAACTTGCTCGCTACTTCTGTAGGGGAGGTATGGGCAAAAATGCTTAAGTAGTTGTAATGCCTCCTCTACACTACTCGCGAAGTTCCTCGGCGAAGTTCCTCGGCGAAGTACTCGGCCGAAGTCCGCGGTGCTACACTACATACACGTTCAACTTCGCGAGGAGCGCATTCGTTCATATTCAGAACGCACTTCGGGTAACTTCGTGCCCTTTGACTCGGGCGCAAAAACCGACAACAAACGGAAGTCGAACGAGGCGAGGTAAAGTTGGACGAAGTAAGCCGAACTGCCTCTCCACATTATTCTATTCGTCTAACCTCGTTCAACTTCGCGATTACTGTAGAGGAGACATAATGATGGTGTTGTAGAAAAAAATGCGGGTAGTTGCTAAAACAATAAGAGCTTGATATAGTTAAGAAAACTTCAAAAATAGGGCGCGTGGCTGGTGAGGATCGCATTATAGAGATCAACTCCTAGAGCGTGGGTGCCATACCGTATCAGAGTATTGTTAATTTGTTCGCCACTTTTGTGGGAGAGGTATATGATGGAAGGATGATGAATATGCAAAAATGCGTTTTTTTATTGGTTTAATTGTAAAAAAGGCGGTAGTTGCTAAAAAAATTGAGGGTGATGATACAATACAGAATTTAAAAAATAAGAGTACCAACTTATATAGTAGAGAAAACATCAAAAATACCTAACACAAATGGGGATACTTTGTGTAAGTAGTGATGTGCAGTGTGGGTCCTCACACACGGAAGAGATGTCAGAATAAATAAATCTTATACTAGGTAATTCAGTTTCAAAATTGTTCTTTACTTCCAGATCCTAATGAAGACGATGCCTACATCAATGTTCCGACTGCTCACCGGCCAAGAGAACCCCGTGTTCATATAACGCGAAGTGCCTCACACTACACAATACACACCTTATCCATACATTTGGAATTAAATCGCTATTTCTATACTCGAATCACGGAAACATAGTACATTTAATGCTGGAGCTAATTGGTCCTTCGAGGACGCTTAAAAATTAAACACTGGTGAAGCGTTTGTAATTTTACATGACACCTGAATCTGGCTTGTAATTCGTAATAAACACCTAAAAAAAATGTGTGCGTGTACTAGTGTACACACGTGAGAAGTGAAACTTCTTTATGACCTTATTTTTCAAAAAATAATTTACTATATGCAACTCAATGATATTATATATAGAAACGCAACTTTACAGAAATACGTCGAATCACGCGTGGTAGGGATAAGAAAAAGATGACGCGTAACGGAAAAATGTCACGCGTAACGAAAAAATGTTACACTAAATTTTTTTCCAACCCCGATAAAGAAGTTTCACTTCATTAAAACATCATGTATTTGATAAAGCGTGAAATGCTATAACGGACTCGAGAATATTTAATTAAAAAATCACACATTTTGGTGAATTTCCAGCAAGCGATTTTGGGTCCTAAAGCTGTGCTATAATACTCAAAACAAAGGCTATACAATGTGATGTCTTACTTCGGATCGCTTATGCTTAAGTGGTTAAGACTAGATCTAAGTTGTATATTTAGTCGGTTATTATTTGCTATCAATATCGTGTTAAATTATTTCATAATGGCTCATTTTGATCTAAAACTTGCCTGTTTTTTACTTGCCCAAAATTACTTGTTTATAAAATAATTTCTTTTGGTAAATTTTGTTAGTCATTCAGATGAAGTGGAAATTCTTGACTATATTATGTCTTTATTGGTAGCAAATATAACTATTAAAATTATCATAACAAATGTATACATACATATTATTCCATTTACTAATTTATTATTATACGTATAAAATGTGAAAAACTCATATCTGCTTAGATATTATTAAAATAAGTGTCATAGTTATGCTATATTAAGTTTTCCCTCTAATCAAATTTGATGCCATTTTTGCCCCGAATTTTTATGTTTTTAAAATTTTAATTTAAAATTATTGGTTGTGTAACAATATTTTGTTGTTTTATATTTAGTTAAGTAAACGATTGCCATATTAATATTAGTTATTTAAAATTTTCATCATTCCATTACTATTTTCTCTTTTAAAGTCCCTCACCGTGCACCATAGTTCAAATAAGTTCAGATTTTAAATGTATAGCTGATGTAGGACGGACGGGTCTTGATACTCGCTGATGGTAAAGTATCAAAGTTATCCGCGACTATACCGAGACCATGAATCTCAAGTGATCATTGATAAATAAAGAATTGATTAGCGGATAGTATTACTAATACATTATTTCGTGTAGCGTTTCAAAAGATATGTCATATTTTGTAAATTTTATAGTGTGGCTATAGCATTACTATATAATCTGTGTTTCATAGCTAAGCTTAGCGCGACAAGGTTTATTTATGTATAAAATTATTATTGAAATGATATTTTCAAAAGTGTATGATGTAATTCGTGAAGTAACCCTAATATAAATCCTGCTTGTATTCTCAATATTCTGATGCTTGGATACAATTTTATTTTTCATTCTAAAAAACACCGATTAGTCAGTCACATTGTGTCTCTGTTACGACCAATATCTTAGTTTTATTTTTAGGAAACTTGGTTTCTATTTAATACCTACCACTTGATATGATTTAAATTGAACACTTTTAGTCCCACATAAAATTCCGCTAAGTATATTTATAGACAATACAGTCTGACATGTAATTTTGTATTGCTAGCTGTTGTGAATAAGATTTATTTACATTGAAATAAACAGATAATAAATAGCATTTTATTGTAAAAGCTGGTATATTGTAGGTACACTATAACATGTGAAAAACTATTGTTGTTCTCATTTCTAAGAGTATTATTCTAGTCTGCATTAAAGTTAAGAATAAATTGAACAAACTGAGGTTGTATTTTATTTTTCCCGCCATTGTGTTAATGTTAATTATGAAATGTTTCGAATTTCTATTTTTAAATTTTACAATACAGAACATTTCAAATGACATAAAACAGATATAATAGTTTTAATTCTTCAAAACGGTAAGCTAGTATGAAATGAACTTATCCTACTAATCCTACTATCCTACTTCCTACTACTTAATATTATAAATGCGAAAATTTGTGAGGATGTGTGTGTGTTTGTTACTCTTTCACGCAAATACTACTGAACCGATTACAATGAAATTAAGCACACATAGAGAGGGTAACTTGGATTAACACATAGGATAGGTTTTATCCTGGAAATCCCACGGAAACGGGAACTATGCGGCTTTTCTTTGAAAACGCGGGTGAAAAGCTAGTTCTCACATAAATACTTTAAAGTTTAAGGCAATAAGTGGTACATTTATCTAACTAGGTAGCTATTAATATAACTTAAACCCATGGGTGGATATACACTTTTTATCAATGTTCGATGTTCTGTTCGGTGTATTGCTCTCACCAAATGTGCACATACCTGTAACATTTTGTTGTATGTACTAGAAAATATAATGTAGAAGCATTCGCTATTTATTATTAAGATGTTACCGAAATACGCTCATTAATTGACTTATTGTACATACGCTCTTAAATCAGGTGGCTAACAAAAAGTTGAGCATCAAGTTCGAATGGCGGTTCGTAACTTTGTAAATTTTGCAATCGGCGATTGCTTGAGGATCTTTTACAAGTAATTGCTATAGGATGTAATGTATCAGCACCTTAATTAAAAAAAAATGCTTCTAACCTCAAGACTGATTATTCTAGCTGTTTAGATACAAAAAATATATATATGAACCACTGTTGGTAGGCATGTTTCTTTTTTTACAAATAATAATTAAATGCAAACTAGTTAAAATTTAGTCTGTTAAATGTAGTGTTACCAGGTGAAGCTATCTAGTAGTATAGTAGGTAGTATTTAGGTTTTATTCAATGCCTGTGTCATATTTCTTCAGATTTGAATACATTGGTTAGTTCATACCACAGTTCATACATACTTACATGACTTCCAAATTTCTGTTTACATCTCAACGATGCGATGGTAACATTTTACCTTAATTACCAATTATAACAATTTACCTTAATTGCTTACCAATTTTAAATAATAAATCTAGTTACGAATTTGCTGTTACGCTTTTCTAAATCTTAGGGCCTTAACCGCTTATGATAATATCATAAGCGGTTTTGTACCTAGCGGTTGCGAAGCGGGGGAGGGTCGCAACGAATGCGTCACGAACACGCAGCGACCGCAGCTGCGTATCAAGGACGTAGCGGACGCGTTGCAAATACCTATTTTACGTTTTCGTTGCGTGTTTGTAACTAGCAAATTATCGACGTTCAATACACTACAAACAAACACCGACTATGAAACGTAGCGTCATCTCGGTAACTCGGCGTCGGCCGTCGACCTCTATTTTTGCATGCAGTGATAGCCATAATGATAGAAAATCTATGCCATATGATTAGGTACTATATTATGAAACAAATTGCCATGTAAAAATGTTAACAATTAACATTCTATTTAAAGCAATACTAGAAATTGTATGGATCGAAGATATATTCTTTTATCTTATCAAGTTGAAAAAATTTAAAGTTGGCAACACAGTTGATTTCACAGCAACATTAGTGTATGCTAATATATAACATTGTTTTTCTCTAATGTCACATAATTACCTATGCATGGCTTACTCTGGTTAATAAACTGTAAAATTGAGTATACAAATGTCTTTATCTACCTCAATTAAAATGAATTATTTATGCTAGTCTTGGTAGTAAATAATTAACTCAGTAAAGTCTGGCAACTGGAATTGGAATAAGTCATAGACAAAAATCTTGTTATGGATATTATTTTAAAAGAGTACTAGAAAAACGTTGGTCACATTTTTGACAAAATTGGTTCCAAAACATAGACAATATGTGTGTATGAAATTATTGTTTCTGCATTCACATTTCCTACTCTTAGAAGTTAGTATGTACCTACATTCATCCAATTAGTGTTAGTTTATTTAACTAAATAAAGACATGAGTTAATTGATTAAAGATAATCCCTTTACTATTCATTACCAGTCATATTTGTTATTATAACTATATTCCATTCCTATTATAAAACCAAAGCACAAATCACTGCGATAATGAAGCCTTTGAAATGATAAAATTGGATAAACCTAACTTGATTTCTCTAAGGCATAGAGCATGTTATTGTTTATGCATGTAATTCACATAGGGATATTAAAATAACCGTATCACACATTCACAAATCAGCATCATATTATTGTGATTCAATTTATAGGTAGTTTGAATAAATCTTTAGCTGGGCATTTCAATGTCTACAAACTGAAAACAAACAGTATTCTAGTAGTTATTCTTGCATTTAATTTGATGTTTAAGCTATCCAGTTACACCAATATTATGTTCTAAGTAAGAACTCGTCTTGTTACTTCTTAACATTTAGAAAAATTACTTGGTTCAGTTATTTCGGGAACACAAATCTATTTTCTAGTTTCTAGCTGTCAAAATTGCACACCACTATTTTGTAGTACAATTAAACATTATGCAAAATTCGTATTGGTTTACCATACTGATGTAGCATATGTGAATAAAGTTCAATTATTATGGAATAGTCTGGTATTAAATTTCAAATAAAAATTATAATAATTTAAATATTACTGTAAATTCACATCAAATATTTCGACTTGTCTGCTGTAAACAATCAAGTCAATTTCTAACATATTAATAATAGACTTTTTATCAATTACATTACATTTTTCCTACATTGTTGTTTTGTATAGAATAACCCAGTTTGTCAGGATAAAAATAACCAAATGACACATCTGCAGCGCTGAATAAAATACAAATCTTCATCTAACCTTCACCTATGACTATTGTCAGTATAAATAAAAGATAACATAAATAAAATAAGGATTAGCATTTGTATATTATGTATTTTGAAGTTGCTCACAAAGCCAAATTAAATTTACATAAATACAATTATAACTTTTATACAAGTAAATAGTACACATAAGATTCACAGAAAAGAAAAAAACATTATTGATCACTGAAATAAATTAATTATTTTCCTTCCTCTGTCTAATAATTATCCAGTATCAATAGAGATCAGGGAATTGATGTTGCATTAATATAGCACTTAAAATTGATAAGATTCTGGCAAAGGCAATGAACTTTGTGACGATACACACTATCCTTTGTATAAAATTAACCAAACTTCATAACCATGAATATATACATTACAATAATCTCCCGGTGTTCTTTAAATTTGCTATTTTATTACAGTAAAAAAATATGCATACCTAATATCATAATGAAGCTACAAGTGAGGGGAAACAATGGGCTGTCGAATCGTGCCAAGACGAGGAGGACTACGTTCAGATGCAAAAGGTTAACCTGAGCACACCACGGTGTCACAGCAATTACCTCAGCCGATTTATTTTTTTCACAATTGTCTCTTCACAAGTTACTGGTCTAGGTTGTAAACATAACTTGCACTCTTAAATCATGATAATAATATAATTATGTTAGTTTCTTCCACTTTTCTCGCGTGTGGGGAGGCACTGGTTGCGACGGCGTATGCTCAGTTGTCCATGGCATATCTCCTTGTCCACTCCTTGGCGTTTCGAATTGCCTCGATTTCGTTAACTTTCCAAAGTTCGGCTACGTCGTTTGCGAGGGGGTCGTCGGGGTTAGGCGCCGATAGTAACGCCTGAATGGAAAGGAGAACGGTACGAATTTGCAGTGCTGGGCTCCACTTATCCTTCAATATATCCAGGCATATGCGACCCAGCCGGTCTATGTTCGGGTGATATATTTTCGTTATAAACCTAACCTTAGGCGCTGACATTGGATAGTCTTCTGGCAGGAATAGTTCTAATTTGAATAGTCCTCCTTCGAACGGTGAGTCCTCTGGGCCGGTGACGATTACGTGAAAATAACGCGCATTAGTCTCGCTAGGCACCGCACTTATTCCCGGCACGGGTTCTTGCATCAATCGCTGTGTCTCTTTGATTATTCTACGTGGTAGGGCTGCCATTTTATATATGCGGTCTAGCGCAATTTGTCAAATGAAACAAAGTAATCATATAATTTTAAAAAGTATCTGTCTCTCCCCTGCACGTGTGTATAAATATCACTGAGGCACGTATTCCAGACAATTAAATTACAGCAGCATTTTATCCATGATATTGCTGAAAACGAGATTACAAAAGCGATGTTACAGAGCTCACTTCAATTTTTAACTATGAAATGTCATAGATAACACATGCGTTTTTCATGACTAGAATATTACATATTACAGATTAAATAGAAACTATTTATTTTTTTAGACTATGTTCATAAATATATCTATTAGAAATATTTTGTTATTAAAATTGCTATAATGTTTATTAATTTATATCATGTAAACGGTTGATTGTGTTTATCAAATCTCAATAACTTAAAATAATGTTTTGGTCGATCGACTGGTTTGTTTTATTCAAGAACGATAAGTAAAATCTTTTTTTAAATTTCATATTTTTATAATAGTCTGATTGATGATGTATTTGGAGCATGATATAACTCAATTTGTTGTGTATCCGACATTACAATACCAACAATAAAATTTAACAATTATTAATGTCTATGGTATGTGTGCTGCCATTTTTTTAATTCTTTCTTTTTTTTCATAAGGCAATCATTCATTTTAAATTGATTTGAAAAAATCACACGAGATGGCACTGATCTATAAATTTGATCACAAAAAAAAAACGAAATTACAATACACAGTGTAGGTAACGTAAGTGTAAAACAAATTTTATTAATTCACAGTAAGAATGTTGAGTTATTGGTGGATATCACCACCAAAAAAAAATGGTTGCCTGTAAAGTCGGTTTTACGGGCGAAGATTTTACGTGACAACGTCTTTTTCTCGATCATAGTTGAGTGGGAGAGAGACGCAAGGCATTCGGCGGGCCTCTCTCTCGTTCGGTGACTCATCGTAACGTTACCGAGCGTTACACTTTTTCATAAGTGACTCCCAGTCGCAACCTAATTTAAGACGTTGTCACGTCAAAAATATGTGACTCAAGAATTAGTGTAACTTTTATGTTCTTGAGTTTTTCTGGGTATAGAGGCGCAACTTCTTTGTCAGCACTAGCGGCTTAGAGTATATTATATTACAGTAGTATAGAGCGCGTGTATTGCACAAATTGCATAGTGCGCATCGTAGGCAGATGAGCTATAGATACTATATAGATGTGTGTGTGACAAATAGGGATGGGTAGGTATCAATTGCGTGCCGAGCTTTCGATAAGTTATGTAAATAAATATGTATCTTAAGTAAATTTTATGTTCAATAAGTTATTAAAGGAGAAATGTATGAATAAAGTATAAATATGTAATTTTAAATTTGTTTGCCAACTGAATAATGTGTGTTTATTCCATTTGAATATTTCTTGTATTAATTATAATGTACTTTAAAAAAATGTTTAATTGGAATATCAGAAAAACGTATGGACTTCTTAAATATTAAAATTAATAAAATAAAAGATCGGGTTTAGTGCTATTTTTTTTCAATAATATTAAAAATGAGAAATAATTAATAATTTAAAATGAAATAACTAATAAATAATATTAATAATTTTTTATTTAATTTTATCCATTCTATACCTACCAAAATCTTCAAAATCAATTTAGCGGTCCATATATCGTAACATTACATACTTTACATTTACACTATTAACTATAATACATTCGCATTCATAATATTACAAATTGTATCATACAAAACACACCACAAAATTATTTATAATACATTTCCAGAAGAGTTTTAATTTTAAAGTAAAATAAATAATATGTTAAAATATAGTTCTTCTAGTAAACTATCGAGTACAGCGTTGGTCAAGTTACATCACTACGATCACGTGAAGTGCGCGAGCGAGCCTGCGCGTGTCCCCTCCGACTTCCCCTTCACCCCCGCAATGCTACATTTATTTTCATAAAAATAATTATAACAATCGACTTACCGATGAAATGTGATACTGGATTTCAATTTTGTGATTTTTCTAGTATCGTTCTTGCAAGATAGAACTGCACATTTCACCATGTTTATTCGTAAATATGAAAAAAATTCAAGAGCAACGCACTTCGATAGCACTCAACCACGACTACTCGCGCTCGCGGCGGGAACGTCGTGTTGTTCCCACCTGTGCCTACTGTTCCCACTTGGTTGTTCGCACTCTATAGATAGTATATATTATACTCTAAGACTAGCGGCCTTTCCACTTTCTGCGGCAATGCTATGACAAGACTTGTCATAGCATTGCCGCAGAAAGTATATAAATAAAATAAATAGTTATACTTAGTACAACTATATTTTTGGCTGAACAGCCGTGATTGTGACAGTAGTGACACTACATTTCGATGCCTCCTAAGTATAATGAGTCAACTGACATTTTAGTAATTTTACAGGAGAGTGATTTGAAGGCAAATCATTTATATTTTAATGAAATCAAATTAATTCGAAACAAAGTAAATGTTTTTTTAATAAAAATTGTAAGCCCTTCCTTTGGTATAAAATGATTTTGCTGATTTTTGTTTTTAAATGGCATTTTTTGTAGATGGCTGGGTATACGCCGGCGGGACTCAATAGTGAAATGGTTTAACTACCAGTTATATTTATGTACGTTGTTCATCAAAATCTATCGTTAACACCAAAATCACATGAAATAATGATTGTCATTTTATTAATTTAATTTTACTTTTGTTTGTTTTCGGGTTTGTCTATCTCAATAAATAATAAAATGCTGAAATTATGTCACTTGACTCATTATATTAGGAAAGTAATTAGCAAAGTTAACATTTGAAACCTCAACGTATACTGGACCAATGTAATTTACTGAGGTTTATTTTTAGGAATTTTTACGTTTAACAATAATGAAAATTATAGAAATTAATAACGTAGTAATCCAGGCATTTCTAATGCTTAACAAATTAAAAATCAGTCGTTAGATCCATTAGAATTAGTTGAAATCAATTAGTTTATTAAAAAATAAATGAAATTCCTCTTTTTCGCTATAATTAATTACGAATTTCTTTATAACATAGTAGCCTTTCTAAAAGCTACAAGTAAAAACAAATCAACATTTAACAAATTAACAATGTTCCATCATCAAAGAGAAATAAATTAATAACGTAACAGTCTAAGGCATTTCTAATGCTCAAAAAATATCACTTTTAACAAATAAGAGTCATATATCTATAATCATAAGTCAGAATCGCTGTCGTTAGCTGCATTAGAGTTCGTTGAAATCAAATTATTATAAAATTAATGATACTCTTTAGGAATTACTAGTGTCTTACAAAGATCCATCAAATCTTTGTGCTTATTTTGGTCAATAGGAATGGGTATCTGATAAGCTAAAGAAATATTATCTACGTCAATATTTAACTCTTTTCTATTTCGTGTAGCTTTTGACATCTTTACACAATCTATCCACTTGTAACAACATCTTGGTATCTCGTTTTACAAAACAGCCTATATGGATAATCCGCTTAAACTAGTTCTTCTGTTACTTTATTCCAAGGCATTTTTGATCCATCATTGGTAGTTGTCCAGTTGTTTATAAGTTATAGCTTTGAATTAAAGTGAGTGAGACACTTTAGTAACTTTGTATGGCTTTTCATCGGATTTGGCAAAACTAAAAGCTGTAGCTGTCTTTCGTCTGTCTTTCAATTATAGCGTTCATACTGTCGCCCTCATTTGGACCCACTAATAGAAAGCTATGACTCTATAACAAACTTTGAACTAGCTAGTTCAAAGTTTGTTATAGATATATTATACATATTATAATACATTAAGAATACAATTCTGTTTCTATTTGGCCTCCACAGTTGTCTGACCTCAACCAGTAATCTTTGACACCATTACCCACCGTGTCTTCTATAAACTTGAAAACACAGCTGGAAATTTCAGTAGCGCCTCTATTTGCTGTCTGTTGATGCCATAAAAAACAATAACCATAATATCATTAATTCATGTCATCAATCATCATAATATCATCGATTCCTGTGTAAATTTTTAAAATTTTCGCGCCCTGTTTGAATGCATTATGTTAATATAATTAATTTAACATGTGAAAGAACAATTATTACCTAAAATTGCGCGCTTACTTGCCGCCATTCATAGTCTACTGAGCCGATATAAACTTGTATATCGATACAAGTTTATTGTGTCCCCCCTCACGCCCCGCGTACACTGGTACAATGTTATTTAGATCAGTTTACAATGTACGATTTTAACTGATGTTGAAATTGATTTAGTATACGTGAAATTATCTCGGTAATTATTGTATTTTTTTAATTTTTTTTAACACGAACGTTAAGATCACGATTTATCATGTTCGTTAATATAAAAATATGAAAATACCTAAATTTGTTAGTTGACTCAGTATACTTAGGAGGCATCGATTTGTAAAACTGTATCAATCTGAGCAAAAATAACTTGTCGTTTTCTAATAATGCTTGATTTCAAAGATGGAGAGCTTTTCACAATTTGCACACCATTCAACACACTTCCACAATTTGCTTTTCTACCTTTTAAGTAATTTTTTTTTAAGTTGAGTTTCAAAGAAAATCTTTTCGTTTCTTGACTTACTCGTTATTTGCTCTTTGGTGTGGCATAATTGAAGATTAAACCAATATTTAGTAATATTATTATGTACTGCATTCGGTAAATTATGATTTACATAATATAATACTCACAATAAAATTATGGTCAAAGTTATAACTCGTAAGCCGAAAACTGGTAGGACAGACACGGGGAACAGATTCCGAATCCGAAAGATCAGAAATAAATTCTTTCATTGTGTAAAAATTAAAATGGGATACTTACCTAGCTTGAGTCGGGGTATATTAATATTACTATAGGTATATACCTAATTGGGATGGCATTGAATTAAATATATAAATAATGTAAAAATGAATTATAATGACAAGAACATACAGTACTCCAAAATTAATAATGCGAATGCAGATCTTCGCTAATTATCGTATTTCCAGAAACACCCGAATCACCCCGAATCATTGAATCGTAAGTGCCCTAAACAATGCACTTGCATCTTGCACCTTGTTCGAAAGAAATAGGTGTCAATTCAGAGTCATACACAATCGAAAACAATTCGGGCGATAGGTGACGGTAGCCTGTCAGTCAAAAAAATAAAAAATCCGTCAGTCGTCTTTATATATTGGTGGTGACCGCACGTATTATCTCTGTATGGAATTATATAGAGCTGCTGTTACATACCCTTCTTAGTTTTGTTTCAAAGTTGAATTTTCCGGTAAAATGATTATTTACACAGGTAGCAGATAGCAGTGGGAAAAGTGAAAATGAATATGAGCATAATGAAAGTTCTGATCATTCTACGGTATCAGAAATAGAGATAATCCTTTGAACTGAGATTTTAATGATTAGATTTCACAATTTAAATGTAAACCAGTGTTTGACAATCATTTTCTTTAATATAAACTTTGTCTTATTTTAACCTTCCATACATCCATCATTACGCCAGCACGACACTTTAATAGTTGTAAGTATAGAATTTGCCAAGTAAATCAATACAACAAATATATATTCGCAATCGTGTGGCTTATCCTCGCTATTAACTTACAATGAATTGTTGAAATTGATATTTTTTGTTTTATGGCTATTCAAATGCTTATAAATATAAATTTATAAAGAATAGAAAAAATTACAATGAATTATCGAAACAAATTTCGTTACTTATCTCTTTTACCATAAAATCACAATAAAACTCATAATTCTAATAAACTATGCATGAAGAAAATACATTTAACCACTCTAGATACATATCGTCTTCGGAGGCTCGAGGAATGACAGTTGCCGAACAGTGACGAATTTTTCTATGCGCATTATCAGTTTGGGAGTACTGTACTTATGTACAACCATTATTGTTTGTTTATTTTTTGTATTTTGTAATTAAGTTAGAGCAGATTGAAAATTAAGGCCCAGAAAAGCATTTATAATTATTTATATCATTTTGCCCATACCTACCTACCTATAGTTATTTAGATTTAAGATACATAAGTAATATGAAATTTTTTCATGTTTCACGAGAATGCAGTAATAAAGTAGGTATTGTGGTTTTACAACGATATTAAATTTACGTTAAGCTTTTTATATTAGGTAAGCCGTAAAGTGGACACCTAAATCTCAAGCGCTCACTCGTAAAGTTATGAAGCTATTTTTGTAGGACGAAGCCGTAAAAAATATAATTCGTAAAATATAATATGATACCTACCTATTATACAATTAGAGTAGGTAGGTATATAAAGATCTGTGCAGAATATTGCCTATTTTTCTTATAAATTAGGTAACTAATATTATCGCATTATCTAAGTAGCTATCAGCACATTAAACATTCTTGTTTTTAATTATTTGTTTCTTCTGGAATTTCCAGGATTGTTCCGATGGGTATCATATATCAATTTAAAGAAAAATGAACGTATATTTTGTCTAGCATATAGGCACGTTACCTATTTACACAAAAGTTCTAATTATGTCCATGTTTTAACAATGAGTCGAGATTGTTTTAACAATAGACCAAAACACACCTAGGTACCTACTTGTAGCTAGCTATTAGTTATTATTCTGTGGTACTAGCAGCATACTAGAGTAAGTACGGAAATGCAGATACATATACATCTATATATATATAAAACTCAAAGGTGACTGATATAGTGATCTATCAACGCACAGCCCAAACCACTGGACGTATCGGGCTGAAATTTGGCATGCAGGTAGATGTTAGGACGAAGGCATCCGCTAAGAAAGGATTTCCCGAAATTCTTGCGGGAACGGGGAAAAACGGGGATGCACGTACAAAGTCGTGGGCGGAAGCTAGTATTTTATAAAACGTCACTCTAGAATTTGGAACATTAACAAGGTACGTACTTGCTTGATAATTTAATAGGTACCTACCTACTTACTATGTATGAAGTTGAAACTAATAAGGATAATAAGAAATTGAATTGTTAAAAACAATACGAAAATAATATATTATGGTGCTTTAAAAGCTTCTCATTAGAGTCAACAAAAATGATAAAATATTATATACTTACTACGTTTATTTGAGTTTTATTTCTGAAAAAATAAATAGAAGTTTAATTTTACTCCTTTATGACTGTGTCCTTGTCGTGGGCTACTATTTCGTGTACAAAGGTACTTAGGTTGTGTCACGATAATTTATGTTTTTACTTACTGGGTGCAACGTTTTAATCCTCCGTCCAGATTATATAGCAGGATTAAAACACATAAAATGTAGTCTTTATTGCTCAGAAACAATGTTCTTTTCATAAATAGTTCCAGTAGTTTATTCAAGTCCAAACTTATTTGGTAGAAACAAACAGTAAGTAGTTATTTTTAATGAGTTAGTTTATTCCTCAAAATTACATTGATGTGCAGCCTTCTTATTTAGGATATTAAAAATAATAATTTGAATTGAAAAATATACACAATTGATCGATCTTAATGAAAATTTGAAAGTTATCAAAAAGTAAGTAATAAAGAGCATAATCAAGCATAATATTTTCACATACAGCTAGGTACCCTTCATCAGTTAATAATAATTATTACTCGTTGTACACTGTACAGCGTATATGTCGTGGCCATATCGTAGATTTGCTCATTTCATGAAATGGCCAATTTAGTGGCCAGATCGTTAAATCGTCAACGTTTCACGATTTGGTCATCGACATTTGGCCAGATCGTATAAAATATCTTAGAGAGTCCATAAATTTATAAAACATTAAAAAATTCAGAATATTTTAAGAACTTGTTTATTGTCATTTAAGTTAGTGCCGCGGTAGCGCCGGCGAATACCAGAAGCGAATGGTTTTTTCAATAGAAAACAGTTAGGTTAGGTTAGACTTTAATAAACAAAGCACGGCCGGCGAGTGCCAGAAGCGAATCGCTTTTTAAAAAAGAAACAAAAATGGTCGCATTTCGTGAAATGGCCATCCACGTTTGGCCAGATCGACGATCTGGCCAAATGTGGATGACCAAATCGTGAAACGTTGACGATTTAACGATCTGGCCAAACTAAATTGGCCATTTCATGAAATGAGCAAATCTACGATATGGCCACGACATATACATGACAATTTGGTATGCAGATAGATACTCTATAATGGCTTATAGGCTACATATTTTGTAATATATCATGCTTCTCAAGAACTTGTATTGAAGTTATCAGACAGTACCTATTATTAATCAAAGTACTGTACTTAAGTTTATAAAAAAATCATTCGTTTTTAACCGACTTCAAAAAAGGAGGAGGTTTAATTTTTTTAATTTTAATTTATTTATTAATACATATTATATACCTTATATATTATATTATCTAATTCTGTATTATACCAAAATAAAGGGGGTCTGAGTATTAAAAATAAAACCAGTGTTTTAAATTCTTACGTAGACATAATTATTACCTAGGTAAGTAGGTACTTTTTAAAATTTTGTATTTTATTTTTTAATACAAACATAACTGCATAATTATGCAGGTTATATTATGAAGCAAGATTTACATATTTATGTAGGCAAAACCCGCCCGTATAGTCTATACTCTAATATGAAACGTAGACAGAAAATCCGGTGCTCTAACGACCACGTGTTCGAAGTCCATAAACGACAGTCTTCCATCACCATCCACATCAGCTTCATCCAGCACGCTAGCCACGATCTCCTCCCGCTCGTGCTGCTGAAGCTCTCCCTTTGTGAGTAACTGGGTCGCTTCTAGAAGGTCCTCCCGCCCGATGTACGTGTCGTCGTCCAAGTCGTAGATACGAAACGCGTACCTAGGAGTTTAAAAGATATTTTATTGTAAAAATAGTGAGAAGTAATGCTATTTGAGGAGTAAATTGCGGTGCACTAAATTTTGACAAAAAATAGTTGATGCGAAAAAGCGAAAAATTTACCGGGAACATTGTAAAATCGATTAATACGATGCTTTATTTAAATAGCTCTAGGTTGACATGTTTTTTAATGAAGTGGGTTTAAAAATTTTGTTAGAGATGTCAATAATTTGGGGAAAACAAGCATTCTGTAAATCATGTTATCTATAGGCAGGGATGCCTTCTTTTAAGTTTTAATATTAAAATAATATTTAATATAAAAAATATCTTGTCACAGAATTATACACAAAACACAATATCCAATGAGTCTCGATAAAATTGTCATCAGTATCACAAAATTGAACGCTAACAGCAGTATATTATGTAGTTTCGAACTCAATAAAGCAAACGAAATTGCTCATATCGTGATCAATATAACATTCCTGTTACGTAATGAGACGATATATTGTACCATTTCTGCAAATCATTCGTTGTAATTATCTCATTGCTATCTGATGGAGTTTTAGTGAAGTGGTTGAGATATGGGTGAACTGTATTAGTTACGAATAGCTTAATGTTATAAATAATATTATTATTGCGATCAAATTTAAAATTTGGACATAGGTCTCTCGACTTTGGACTCGTCAATTTCATATAAATCTGTAGACATTTGCGATAATATTGAAATTATAGGTACATATTAAAAACTAAATTACATTTTTCATACATAGATCTACATAACATACCAATATAACATATTTCAAGTGGCATCATATCCCAAACTTTCCTTAAAAAAATCTCTATCTCTATATTAAGTAAACAATTTTACAAACCAAGCCTTAATATCCCGTGGAGCGGCTTCACTGAACACCGACATCATATCCAAGAAATCCTCAAAAGTAAGGTTTCCGGAGCCATCGTGAGAGAATACCTGGCAGATGCGCCGCTTGAACGGGTTTTCCTAAGAAATAAGGTTATTGAAAAGCGCGGGATATCTTTGAGTTTGTGTCTGATAGCTAGCGACCTTTCCGTACTGTGGCTGCTTAGTAACTTGAGTCGTAAGTTTGATTATAGAATATAGATAATAGAAGTTAATACTAACTATGGAAATTATTTCGTGTGAATAGGTAAATTACAAATTAATGGTAGAGTTAGAAGATATCAATTATTTATTCTTAAATGATAGGTCCAAAGTTCGATTGTAAAGCGGGTACCGTAGATAATAAAGATTACTTACTTGTGGACAGCTAAATTATTAAATATGAGTCAACAGAAACATAAATCATGAATAAATACTTATTTAAATAATTTAAATAAAAATATCTAAATTAGATACCTAAGTTAAATTTTCAAATGAATAAGAAGTATACTGTTTTCATAGAGAAATGTATTATGTAAATTCATACTGACGAAATTCGTACGTTCACGAAATTGCTTGTAAACTTGATATTATTTTGATATCAAAGGGAATGTTTAAAGCTTCACTTCGTGTATCCAATATCCATACAGGTAAATATCACCAAAGGTTTAAAGTTTGCTGTATACAACTTTACACATTTAAACAAGATTTCAAATTCGTTTTGTACATTATTATTTTGTACAATAATTTTTTCAATAGAAAGCGTACCTAATTAGTAGTAGTTTAAGCGTAGTCTACGCAAAATAAATATATACTTAAACCTTCATTTATGCTGATGATTAATTATGATATAAGCTAAAATAAAATTATATTTGTACATTATTATTTATTATATGTATATATATTAAAGCGTAGTTAGTAGAAGTTTGAGCGTAATTTACTCAAAATAAATATTTACTTATCCCTCCATTTATGCTGATAATTAACTATTATATAACTAGGCTGTAATGTAAAACCAAGAATTAAAAGTTACCTTTAATTCTGGTAACTTTTCTATTTGATCGACTGGAACAGCAATCGTATGAGCTTCATTATCCGTCATGCTCTTCGGCACTAGCTCTGGATTCACTTCTCTGAACCTCTTGAATACCCTGAAGGCATATTATCAAGTTATATATGTAATAAAAATTAAAAAATATATCTTTAGAGATTGTGCAAGAATTTAAAAGATTACTCCAATTATGGAGAAATCGACAATCGACTATATATAATGCTGCGAAGTGTGCTGCGTATTTAATTTATGCCTATAATATACTGCTTACTATTATAATATTAATTATATTAGAAAAATAAATACAAATGCATTATCTGTTTAGATCAGTCTTTCCCAACGTGGGCGATAACGCCCCCTTGTGGGCGCTGCAGGCCTAAAGGGGGGCGGTAAGAGACCCAGAAAAAAAAGGGGGCGTTGTGTAGGGCTTTGGGGTCGATTTATAATTTCATCTACCTAGCTAGGAAGACTCTTAGAAACCGACTGAGCTCTCGACTTCGAGAGTCGACATCTTGTGAACATCAACTAATATTAATTAAGATATAGCTCAAAATCGGTTCGATATAATAGACCGCGGGCAGTCATGTTTTAACAAGTTTTTGTTAAATAATCCGATTTGTACATTCCTGTATCAATCGGCTGGTTCTATAATACTTGTTCTTGCTTGTCGAGTACGATTGGGCGTCGAATGAGATAAACGAGTTTATGCACGTTTGATGTCTTATTCCTGTTGGTGCGTGCTGCTTATGCAATCCTATATAAACGACGTAAATTTATTTTATTTTCATTTGCGGTTTCGCGCATAATAGATAAGCAGTACTTGATTTCAACACTTACGTATTTCTCAAAACAAAACAATGTCGGAAGTAAAAAAGAAGAGACGGCAATACTCTGCGGAATATATTAAATTCGGATTTATTGAAAATCCCACAAACCCGTCGTCGCCTTTGTGTCTTCTATGTCTAAAAACATTTTCGAACGAAGCAATGAAGCCTTCAAGACTGCAAGATCATTTGAATAAAATGCATCCAGATAAGAAAGACAAGAATGTAGCATATTTTCAAGACCTAGAGAAGAAGCATAATACTCAGCCAAGTGTATCAAAACTATTTTCGGCGGCTGCTAAGCAAGATGACGACGGACTTCGAGCTTCGTACAATATCTCTTTGTTAATTGCTCAAAAAGGCAAACCACACAACATCGGAGAAGAGTTAATTTTGCCAGCAATAAAGGAAGTAATAACTACTGTGCTTCATAAACCGGCCGCAGATATTATCCGAAAAATTCCTTTGAGTAATAATTCTGTGCAAAGACGAATTGATGAAATGGCTGAAAACATTGAAGAATCATTGTGCAATCATCTGAGGACTAGTCAATTCTCAATTCAGCTCGATGAGTCCACTTTACCAACTAATGAAGCGTTGTTGCTATCTTACGGGAGGTTTATTAAAGATGAGAAAATACGTGAAGAACTATTGTTTGCCAGAAATTTGGAGACAGATACAAAAGGCGAAACCATATTCAATACATTGGAAAAGTTTTGTGAAGAGAAAGAGATTCCTTTGAAAAATATTATATCAGTTGCTACGGATGGCGCTCCGGCTATGACAGGGCGCCATAAAGGCTTCATAGCGTACTTAAAGAATAAAATTCCAGATGTCCTTGCTATACATTGCGTTATTCATAGACAACATTTGGTTGCTAGAAACTTAAGTGAACGACTATTTCAATCACTGCAATATGTCATCAAAGCAGTCAATAAAATCCGTAGCAGCTCTTTGAATGATAGATTATTTCATCAGCTTTGTGCTACTAATGACGAAGATTTCAACCGTTTGTTGCTTCATACTGAAGTTCGTTGGCTGTCAAGAGGCAATTGTCTGATTCGATTTTACAACCTGTTTGACTCTGTGATAGAGTTCTTGGAAACTAAAGATACAGAACTGCGCAACAATCTCATAACATCAAAGAATGATATAGCTTACATGACAGACCTGTATAAACTGTTCAACGACATGAACCTCCAACTGCAAGGCGATGAACTAAATTTAATTAAAACAAAAAATGTCGTTGCTGCTTTCGCAGCCAAACTGCTTCTGCACAAAAAGAATATGGGCAGACGTGAGTTTCACAATTTTCCGAATTTATCAGTATTTTGCAGTAACGACGACTTGTTTGCCTACTGCCAACATTTGGAAAACCTCCACATTGACTTCACCGAACGATACCAGGACATTTTAAACTTGGAAATACCAGACTGGGTGTTGGATGTGGAAATGTCAACACAGCAATGTCACCTCAGCTGGAAGAAGAACTTATAGAATTGACAACAAACGAAGAAACAAAAATCAAGTTTAAAAATGGATATCAAGAATTTTGGCTACAAAAACCGATCCCACAATTGTACCCTGGATTGTGGTCAATTGTTCAACGATTCTTGATAGCATTCCCATCGTCATATTTGTGTGAACGTGGATTTAGTGCTGTGGCAACGCTGCTTACTAAAAAGAGAAATCGTTTGCGTGTTACCGAACGTGGCGACTTGCGGCTGTTTTTGAGTAAATTGGAACCTGATATCAACAAACTTATTGAACAGCATCAGATTCAACCTTCACATTAGTTTTTATATAAGAATTGATTATGTTTGTTTTATTTTCAATAAAAGATACTCTACTATAAAGTTGCGTTTCAATAATCAGTTATAAGTACTTAGCGTTTTTTAAGTATGTTTAAAAAGGGGGGCGTTAAAAAATAATTTATTCTTAAAGTGGGCAGTAGACAAAAAAAGGTTGGGAACCCCTGGTTTAGATGAAGGATCTAGAAAAAATATATTGGGTATATATTTTAGTTTTTACATACTGAAATATGCCAAAGTAAAAAGAATCTATAAACATAAAATACAAAACGCGAAAGATGCTACTATCTCCAATATATCCAGCGATAATCACTACATAGTTTAAAACAAAGTCGCTTTCTCTGTCCCTATGTCCCTTTGTATGCTTAAATCTTTAAAACTACGCAACGGATTTTGATGCGGTTTTGTTAAATAGATAAAGTGATTCAAGAGGAAGGTATATAATTTATTAGGTTTTAGACAAAGTGGGCGAAGCCGCGGGTGGTAAGCTAGTGTAACCTAAACACTAAACCGGGAGCTAAAATAATGTCTGAGATTCTAAATCAATGAGAGCTGCATATCTTGCAAACGGCGTCGTCAATTCCACGAAACATAACAACGAAGTACATCACATAAATACGAATAAAATACCTTTATATAGGTACATGAGAATTTTCTATTTTAATGTTAAATGTTATTAAAGTCCCCAAATCCTAAAATTAAGTAACATGTTGTTATAATACTACAAATGGGTTGAGAGCTTTTTTTTTTTTTTATTGTTGATAGGGAAGCGCTTGACCACAATCTCGCCTGATGTTAAGCTGATGTGGTCTAAGATGGAACGCGCTTCCCTAGTAGGTACCTGTTCACTCTACGCTTGAAGACCCCCATATTGTACTCGTAGGGGAACACAGATTCAGGAAGCATGTTCCAGTCCCTCGCGGTTCGGATAAAAAAAGTAAAAAGCTAAAAAAAAAAAGTATAAAGCTTTTTAAAGTAAGTTCATATTCCTTTTGTTATTTCATATGGAAATGCTATTTGATGTTGAAACAGGCTATTTAATATTCATATTGTATAAATTATTTTATAAACCTACAAGTTTTAATGTTTTTCATGGATGAAAACATTTGGTTAAAGCTTTATCTAAATAAATGGAGTTTGAGGGTTTGTAGAAGCAAATAGCACCCTTCAATTGAACGTGGATTATGAAAGTTTGCACGTTACTACAAATATTTAATGGATGTGCAAATGTTTTACTTAAACGCAAATACACAAATCTCTTAGTTGAAGGGAGATTATATTATAAGCACAGATAATATCTATATTAATCTAGGATCATAAGTATGCTTATTTTTAACTAAGTGTGATCCAAAGGAAACAATAAACTAATTTATTATACCTAATTAATTTTTTTATGACCAAATATCAGTAGGTATGTTTGTTCCTCAATTATGCTACACTTAGTAATTCCTTTTTGGGTGATTTTTCTTCTACATTATCAAGAATAAGAAATAGAAAACTTTATGCGAATTTCACGGAAAATGCCGCGGGCTACAGCTTATATATTTTAACATAAAATAATTACATTCATCGAATGATAAACTTTTTAAGTACCTACCATGTAAAGGACTATTTTATAGAGAAGGGACTTAAACTTTCACAAAGATTATTAAAAATAATGTTGAGACAACTTACCTCAGTATTTCTTTTCTCGTGAAGAACGTACAGTCCTGTGTAAGTTTAAATGTTTTACAATTTCTTCATAAATATTTAAGTACCTTAATAAAAGTTGTATAAAACTGACGTAAAGTAAAACATTTGTATTTTTATTATATGAAGCCTATTAGCAATTTATGCTTGAAACTTTGTCCTTACATAATAAATTTTCTCAATATAAATCATTAATAACATTCGCAAATCATAATTTCATTGCACCTTACAAAAGTAAACTATCTCTATCGTTATCGCTTTTAAGCGATAAGGTCACCTTTAATTGTACTTTACCTCGCATCCATACAAATATAATATATATATATATACTGTACATTGTAATGTTAAATGGTGTGGTACAATAAATGGTTAAATAAATAAAATAATAAATATCTTCATAAAAATAAAATCAAACACCAATATCATTTTTCGTTGTTTATGTATCTTACTCAGGCTTTTAGTAATACCTGACATCTTTATTCGATCATAACTTATAACTGAAAATATCTTAGTGTTTATTATTTATTAATAAAGCATGAATAACATGGCAATATTATTCAGTCTAATCACGAATATCTAGGGCTAGGTTAGACCGATGACGTCACTGCTATTGACCCATTTGCTTCAAGATTACGACTGTCTGGGACGTAAGACGTCATTCAAATCAGAAACGGGTTCGTTTGAAATAAATTGATTTATTTATAAATAAAAATTTCTTTGAAAAATATGTATTATTTGATAAAAAAAATTGTTTTGGAAACATAATATGTCTAGACTCTAGAATCGAGATGCATTAATAAGAAAATTGGTTTAAACTCTATGTTTTGCCACACCCCGGACACTCCATACAAAATTATCGTTTTGACAGTCACATTGTAGAGACTGCAAATGTGTGTGTTAACGCGTTATGGTTGGCACATTTTTGACTAGCGTAAAAAAATATTCGCGTTTTTCTGATGAAATACATCCGTAAACAGCACAATATCTAACCATTTTCTACGAAAAACGATAATCACAAATCCAAAATAATAAAATTACTTTAAGTCAATTTGATTAATGTTGTCAATCTTCGTAGCGTATCGTCCATAAAAATATGGCCCATTTTAATCACGATCGCGCGGGGTGAGGTAAGTGTTTAATTTTGGCGGGAGGCGGAGAGTGTCCGTTCTGTAGCGTTTAGCTACTATTATGTATTCTGTGGTTTTGCTGAAAATTTTGGGTGTTCGATCTTTATTTTAAAATAATACATAAAACTAAAAAAAAATGAGCAGCATAAATGGTCCTTTTCTGTCTTGTAGCGTGTAAAACCAGATAAAAAAGTTTAATTGTGACTCAAGTTCATAAAGCGAGTTAGAAAAAGTTTCACCGCAAAGGAAACCAAACATTTTTTTTGTAAACTAAGTTTAGTCTTTGTTTTCATTGTAGTTTGTACTGAACTTTTTGTATTGATAGCAGTTTTCACCGGTGTGAATTGACTTTGTTGTTTAACTAACAGTGTAAGTAATCTGTTTCCTATTTTAAGTGTATTTTTATCAAAACGTGAAGTTAACTGCTTGTAATGGTTATGAATTATTATATCTGATTAACTGTAGCTTTGAGTTTGGGAGGACATCACTATGCGGCGCTTAGTATTTGTATAATAACTTTGCCATTTCTCTTATTATTATTGTCTTGTTTTTCGTGATCTCATATTGTATATCAATCAATATATATCATTAGAATAATCATCATACATAGGTAAACAAGAAAACCAATTATCACCATACTCTTCTTCATGTTAATCGATGTAAGAATGGTATTTATTTACTAAACTTTGTCTAACAATATTTACAACGGAGACTATACTATATATCCTTAAGTTAATAGCCTAACTCAAACTCAAACTCAAACATTCATTTATTCAATTAGACTACTATTTAGTAGCACTTTCGAATCGTCATTACATAAGTATTTTTAACATTTACCACCGATTCGGAAAGCAGTATCTATGGAGAAGAATCGGCAAGAAACTCCATAGTTGCTCTTTTAAAATCATGTCAATATTACATAATATGTAACTTATATCTAACTACATAATATATCATAATATGCCAAAGAAAAAAGCCTAGTTTCTATATTCAGTAAAGTACATAAATACAAATAAATTCAAACCTGATAGTCCTCGAGTTGTTGTTCAGTGAATGTCACAACTTTGTTGCCCATTGTACAAAACTAACGGATGTCCCGGCGCCCTGTCAAATGGACACTGCCATAGTTTTGCTAGGGCGCGACGCAGGTAGATTAGCTGTTTATAGAGCCTTTTGTATTAAGGGAAAAAATAATATAGAGCAAGAAACGAATAATATTAAAGTAGAGCCCATTTGGCGTTAGTTATGCTTTAGTCAAGATTTTAATTTTTACTTTTTATTAATTGGTTGTGAAAGGATTTCTTGTTGTGTGAAACTATCCATATTCTAACTTGGAATAATTTTTCTTATAATATTAATTATATAGTTACATAATTTTTCTTCTACGAATAATTTTGTAGCATTTTTATTAACCAGACTGTTAAGATTTTAGAATTAAGCCAACGGAATCAATCAATACATTTTTTACAATATTTTATATTTTTTGAAGTGAAAACTTCTTTAGCGGCGTTGGGTATAAAATCTTAAACTCGCGTCAGGACACGTGGCCTGATCGAAAAAGCGTAAGACGGACTTTTTTTTTTTTCTTAGCCCTTATATTCCATGCGTAAGACGGATACCATTCCAAAATATCAAACATGCTGAACGTTAATAATCAAGTTTTCACTTCTGCCGGCACTCCCGGAGTGCAACCCATCTTTTTTTTTATTGTAGATAGGGAAATGCTTGACCAAAATCTCGCCTGATTGAAAGCTAAGATGCGATCTAAGATGGTACGCGCCTCCCTAGTAGGTAGGTACCGGTTCACTCTACGCTTGAAGATCCCGATAATGTACTCATCGGGGAACACAGATTCATGAACCATTTTACAGTCCCTTGCAGTTGGAATGTAGAATGTAAACATAATATTATATTGATTTGATTGGAGTCTATTTTCCAATATTGTAGTTCTTCATTCTTGTCATCAATTTTATTTATACTTAATATTTTTTAGAAACACATTTACAAGAGACATTGATTATCTCGGCAAAATGTTATATAAATACATGTAACATGGTAGCTTACCATCAGGTGACTCACGATCGGTTGTACGCGCTGAAATAAAATAATAATGTCTCTGATTTTTATTGATCTGTGGAATAGGGGTGTATCCGCCACACCTTGCTCGCCGAAGTCTATTCGATTCCTTAATTATTCAATACTAGGTTTCCGCCCGCGGCTTCGCCCGCGCAGTAAAAGAAAAACCTGCATAGTTCCCGTTCCCGTGGGATTTCCGGGATTACGTCATTTTCCCGGGATAAAAAGTAGCCTATGTCCTTTCTCGGATATCAAAGTATCTCCATACCAAATTTCATGAAAATTGGTTCAGTAGTTTAGGCGTGATTGAGTAACAGACAGACAGACAGAGTTACTTTCGCATTTATAATATTAGTATGGATATTTATTTTTTTCGAAATAAAAATCTGTGTCAATATCTTTCGGACTGAAAGACACTCTTATTGATAAAAAATAGGCAAAAGAAAAAAGTAGGTACCTAAACATTTTTGCATTTGGTAGGACTACTAAATACATCGCGAATTCAATTTATAATGAAACAACAAACACAATAAGGCGGAGAAAAGGAAGGTTTTGATATAGAACAATAAAAGATAACGGACAATTGTCTGCATTTTATTATGAAAACTAATTAATATAATTATCAAGGAACATATTAAATTCTTAATAAAAATTAGAATATTATTATCTATTACCGTCTACGCTTTAACTTTTGTGTCAGAAAATACATATTAAGAAGACCTTTTTATTTTAGCTAAAACATATTAACTATTAACTGCGCTTCGCGGTTTCACCCGCGTGGCTCCGCTCCTGTTAGTCTAAGGCGCTGACTCCACGAGCGAGAGAATCGCGGCGATATTATCGTCGTGCCACGTATTTCTATACACTCTCTATGGAACCGTCTCCACACGGCGATATTATCGCCGCGATGCGACGAGTGGCAATGAGCGTGCGAAACGTCATTACATCGTCGCTAGCCCGCCGCGACTAGCAACGGGCCCGCCGCGCGCTCGCGACGATCGCGCAGCGGGCGCGCTGTCAAACGCAGCGTCATTTCAGCGTTGCCTCTGGTCTTCTCGTAGTTCTCTTCAAGGAAACGTGGCGATACCGTAACAAGTCGCCGCGGAAACGCTGCGATTCCGTTACGACTCGCGACGATACGCGGCGGAATTATCGCTCGTTCGTGGAGATTGTCCGACGATATAAGGGCGGACTCGTCGCGATTCTCTCGCTCGTGGAGTCAGCGCCTTAGCGTAATGATAAAAACCTTCCGATATATGGGCTATCTAACACTGAAAGAATTTTTCAAATCGGACCAGTAGTTCCTGAGATTAGCGCGTTCAAACAAACAAACTCTTCAGCCTTATAATTTTAGTATAGACTAGCGGTCCGCCCCGGCTTCGCCCGTGGTACATATTTACGTTTTCTCTACATAAAAACCATCCTCGTACTTCAAGGAATATAATAGAAAAGAATTATCGAAATCGGTTCAGCCGTTCGCACGTGATGCCATGACAACGCGAAACGGGTGCAGACCCGCCGCCTTTTTATAGCTCCCGCCGCGAAGCGCGTCGAACGCGGCAACTGATACACAAAAATAATCCTTATGGCATGATTCTGTATTCACGCGCGATGACTTATAGCGTATTTCATGTAAAACTTTGGTGTTTCTACACCGATTTACATGATTCTTTTACTATAACCTGCCCAGGAGTATGAAGAATAATTGTGCCAAATTTGGTTAAAATCCGTCGTGTAGTTTTTGTTTCTATAACGAATATACAGACAGACAGACAGACAGACAGACAGACAGACAGACAGACAGACAAAAATTTTACTGATTGCATTTTTGGCATCAGTAGCGATCCCTTATCACCCCTTCATAGTTTTTTTTTTTTAATATATTTCATGTACAGAATTGGCCTCTCTACAGATTTATTATAAGTATAGATAGATTAAGCCCAGCCCCCACACTCTGAGTAGCAAATATGTTCTGATTCGAAGTTATTAGTGAGAGGTGGCAGAGGGCCGCAGTACTCCGCCCAGCGGATGAGTAAGCATTTTCGGCGATCCCATTTGTAGGTGTACCTGGAAATTATAGAAATGTTTATTAATGTAGCGAATGAAGGTGTTGCTCGAGTTCATTGTATGTTACGTTAATTACGCGCTAGGTTTTTTCCTATGCCTTTTTTGTATTTTTGAAGGCGACGGTGAAGACTTAATGACGGGTTTTAATGTTGGTAAAATAGGACATGTTTATCTCCATATAATAATAAATATCTGCCTGCTTTCGGCATGACATATTTCATGCCAATCAGTTCTGCGGTTTTGCTAAACCGTAAGATCATTCAACTTAGTGATTACCTACTTCTTGTATACTTATGAGTTATGAGTTATGAGTTACAAGACAAAAGAGCTAACTAAGAAGAAAATGCAGTTACATATTTTCTTCGAGTACATAAGAAGTACTTAATTATTATTTCTATACATTGCCCACAAACTACATCCGATGAACCTATCTAAGAAAAATATCGTATCAATCGTCACAGGAGATAGAAAATCTACGATTTTTATTATAATGTTATAAAATGTTATATAACCTTTCTGTGTGCGCCCACCTCTCCCTCGACATCCATTCTATGATACAATACCTCTGCGCCGGTAACTTTTCACATTTTTCAGGTGCCACTAAAATTGGGATATAGGAAAATTTATGGCTTTAAATAAATAACAATTTAAGATTTAGATTTTAAATATATAATATTATATTGAAATAGTACGAGAAGCTTTGTGCTGACGAATTTTTAATTCTAAACACTGAGTTCCAGTATTGGTTAAACAGACTATTATTTTTTTATAGAACTGATGTAAATATTTAAAAGTTGTTGTGATCAAAACTTTTATTTTCTGACCAATCGATTTTCCAGATTTAAGGTTGAATATACTAGATAAGTTTATTGAATAATTTTTAAGGAGAGCTTGTTGAGCTTGCTGTATCATAATTTTAATTAATAATGTATCATTTATTTGTGATATCTTCATTAATAAATTAGGATTAATTAATGAGGAAAAGTGATGCGTTATTATTTCTCTTATTTCTATATGATTTTCCTGTTAAAATCAATTTTTAAAATTTTACTAAATAAAATTTATGACAACAATGTTATTGGCGAATAGGTACAAAATTTTGCGATAAAAATACTATTTTTTTTATTTCGATTCACCTCAATTAAAAAACGTCATTTATAATTTTTTAATTAAATTATTTACATACCAAATTGTTATTAATTTTAGTAAATACTTACATGCGTATATTGGATAGGTCCAAACGAATAAAACTAAGATAACAGAGGTGAACATTTTGAACAAGTTAAAGTTTATCAAATTATCATTAGTTACAATATTATATAAATTAAATATATTACAATAGGAGCGTTTACAAACACGAGCGCGTGTGCAAAGTTTGAAATTAGTCATTTTGTAGAATTTATATAGATAATTAATTAGACTGATGACATAATAATACTCCTTGGATAAGCATGTGATTATCACTGGCAGGAAATAATATTTTTTTATTGAATCTTCTTTATTTAAAATATGTATATTATATTCGTTGAATCAAATGTAAATAAATTTTTTATTGAAAAACAAATGACTGTTTAAAACGGGAGTTCTCTTGTTTGTGGTTGTGTGTGCGCTTTTTCTTGTTTTTGCATACAATAGCAGATATAATGTAAATTATTTTTTGAGTAAGTATTTGTTTATTAAATACTAGCGGTCCACCCCGGCTTCGCCCGTGGTACATATTTCGCAATAAAAGGTAGCCTATGTTCTTTCTCAGGGTCTAAAGATTATCTGTGCCAAATTTCATCAAAATCGGTCCAGTAGTTTATGAGCCTATTCATTACAATCAAACAAACAAACAAACAAACAAAGTTTTCCTCTTTATAATATTAGTGTAGATGAAATAATAAAAAGTACCGTATAAAAAGCATGTTATAACAACGGTATCCCGTTATAAAACATTTCTATTCCGCGCTTTTTGTAAAAGTCTTTTGAAAATAACATTTTTTATGAATTCCATTGTGTGGAAACGGGGCTTTAAAAATACGTAGCTTGTTTATTTTGCAACTAAACACTGCATTTCTTTATAAATTTTCCTTTTGAACGTGAAACTTAAGAGCTTATAATTATGGGCCTTAAAATTAAATTGAAGCTCCTTTGTTTGGGTTTAGATTGTTTACGTTCTCGCGATGATTTTTAAAGAATAATATTTTTTTCATTTTAAAAAATATATAGAATAAATAAAATGTTTTGGAATTTTTTACTATTGAATGCTGCAAACACTTCTTAAATTATTTCTTTTATTACTATATTTATGTTGATATATCAAATAAAATATCAAAATAAAAAAATATGCTCCGCCGTAACAGCTATTCGCTGCCGTGACCAGGATTCGAACCTGGGTTACTACGGCCACAACGTAGGGTCCTAACCACTAGACGATCACGGCTACCGGAGCAGATACTATGGATATAAAATTCAGCAAAGCAATCTTATTTTAGAACTAGCGACCCGCCCCGGCTTCGCACGGGTGCAATGCTGATACTAAATACACTACAGAAAAACTGTGAACGTTAAGTATATAAAAACATAGCGGCCCGCTCCGGCTTCGCACGGGTATAAAATATATAGCCGGGCGGCCGGCCGGTACCGCCGCAAACGCTACGTCCCGCAATTTTTAAATCTGTAATATCTTCGAAAATATTCACTTAAATCATACGGTGTAAAGGGCCATATAGATCTATATTAAATGAACAATGTATTCAAGGTATTTAATTGGTTAAGGATTAATGCTGTATTGATTAAAATCGCATCGAAAATTAGCCATTATTTGTCGTAAAAAGTAAATGACAAAAAAAGTTATTGTGGGTTATCCATAAGAGATAGACATATACCATCGCGGACTTTTCTGTAGACCTTTTCAATGTGTATAATACTTAGTACATTATTTTGATAAAACTTGTAGGGTTCAGCCTGCGTTTGCAATGTAAGCGGAAAAAATGTAATTTTTTACGACATCACATTAGAAACCTCAAAATAACAGTACTTCTCCACTATTTAATGGATGTTATTTACATATAAACCTTCCTCTTGAATCACTCTATCTATTAAAAAAAACCGCATCAAAATCCGTTGCGTAGTTTCAAAGATTTAAGCGTACAAAGGGACATAGGGAAATAGGGACATAGGGACATAGGGACAGGGAAAGCGACTTTGTTTTATACTATGTAGTGATGATAAAGAAGTAAAATATGAAGGTACTTTGTCTGTATTTATGGTCATTTAAATTTGGTCGGCTAATGGTAACTGGAGCACTTTCACTCAGCTTGATGTTGCTTGGTCTGTTAGGCAACATTTTTTATATAATTCTATTGCAAAGTCTGTTAGTGATAACGGTATTATATTTTTAGCCGCATAGTTAATATAAGACTACTAGATCTCTAATGCATGTTATGTTTATTTCCTCAATCCAGTAAATTTGCTGGGTTAGGAAATAAACATAAAATAGATATTTTTTTGTAAATTATTAAAATAAACATAATTATTAGGTCTTTAAGTTCATTCTGGCAAGGAGCTACTCTCTTAATATTTATTTAATTTTCATATATCTTGCATAAAAGTTGTGGTTAAATTTTTGAAGTACCATGCTTATGTTTGGAATTCATATACGTTAAAGTCATTCGACAATAAAACAAGCAACTGTCATAGAGCAGAAGTTTTTTATAACCCAAGAACAATGAAACGTATTTTAATAATTTTTGGTTTGTTGGATTTGTTTCCGTTCTGATAATATTTTAAATGCGAAAATAACGTGTGTATGTTTCTACTCTTTCACGAAAAAAAAAAGACGGGTTGCACTCCGGGAGTGCCGGCAGAAGTGAAAACTTCATATAATATACTATCTATAGAGTGCGAATAACCAAGTGGGAACAGTAGGCACAGGTGGGAACAACACGACGTTCCCGCCGTGAGCGCTCGTAGTCGTGGTTGAGTGCTGTCGAAGTGCGTTGCTCTGGAATTTTTTTCATATTTACGAATAAACATGGTGAAATGTGCAGTTCTATCTTGCAAAAACGATACTAGAAAATACACAAAATTGAAATCCAGTTTCACATTTCATCAGTAAATCGATTGTTATACTTATTTTTATGAAAATAAATTTAGCATCGCGGGGGTGAAGGGGAGGTGGGAAGCGGACACGCACAGGCTCGCTCGCGCGCCTCACTCCCGCCACGTGATCGTAGTGATGTGACCTAACCAACGCTGTACTCGATATAAAGTTTACTAGAAGAACTATATTTTAACAAATTATTTTTTTAACTTTAAAATTAAAACTCTTTTAAAAATGTATTATAAATAAATTTGTGGTGTGTTTTGTATGATACACTTTCTAATATTATGAATGCGAATGTATTACTTATAGTGTAAATGTAAAGTATGTAATGTTACGATATATTTTCTGAACCGCTAAATTGATTTTGAAGATTTTGATTGTAGAATGGATAAAATTAAATAAAAAAATTATTAATATTATTTATTATTTTATCATTTTAAATTATTAATTATTTCTTTCAAACTCAAACTCAAACTCAAACATTTATTTATTCAATTAGACTTCTTCTAGAAGCACTTTTGAAACGTCATTAAGTACATATTTTTAACATTTACCACCGATTCGGAAAGCAGTATCTACGGAGAAGAATCGGCAAGAAACTCCATAGTTGCTCTTTTTAATCATGTCAGATTTACAATTTTGCAAATTACATATGTAATATCATAATATATTATCATAATATGCCAAAGAACTGTCCTGTGGTTTTTACGCGACAACCCTCCATGGGTTTTTATCGTCCATAAATTCCTTAATACTGTAATAGGCTCTCTGGACAACTACATTTTTTATATAAGTTTTAAATTTAGAACTACTAAACTCTTTAATATTATGAGGAATTCTGTTGTAAAAGCGTATACCTTGGCCCATAAATGAATTTTTAACTTTAGCTAGCCGAAAAAATGGCATTTCAATTTTATTTCTGTTTCTTGTGTCATAACAATGTCTATCTCCTACTTTTGTGTGTAAGTAAGCGTTATTGTGTACATATAAAATATTATTAAATATATACTGCGACGGTACAGTAAGGATACCAGTATTCTTAAAGAGATCTCTTAGTGAGTCTCGAGCACGCAAATTATATATAGAGCGTATGGCTCTTTTCTGTAATATAAATATAGTTTCTATATCTGCAGCCCTGCCCCATAGCAGAATTCCATAGGACATTATGCTATGAAAGTAGCTAAAGTAAACCAATCTAGCCGTTTCTTCATCAGTGAGATGCCTTATTCTTCTAACTGCATATGCAGCTGAGCTGAGCTTAGCAGCGGTGGTGGTAACATGGGCCCCCCATTGAAGCTTCTCATCTAATGTCAAACCAAGAAAGACAGTCGATTCCACAGGGTATAATGCCTCCCTGTTTAAAATAATATTCCTTTTCACCTTTTTTACATTTGGGAGGATAAATTCTACACAATTTGTTTTTTTTTTGTATTTAATAGTAAATTATTAGCATTAAACCAATTGGATATGCGTAAAAGAGCAGAGTTTACTTCGTCAACATTTGTGTCAACAACATTTTGTCTTATTTTTATTAAAGTGAAACTTTTATTACATCGTCTCAAACTTTTTGGTCTGTGTAGCGTATGTCGCGTGTATCGCGGCTGCCGAGTAGGTATACCTACTCGGCAGCCGACCGTCACGCGACATGCGCTACACAAAGCAGTGTTCGGAACCGTTCGAACAGTTTCACTTTTACCGTGGTTTCATAAAACCACACAACATTTTTTAACATTTTTAAAACATTATTATTATTTTTTGATTTATTATTAAAGAAATAGCACTAAACCCGATCTTTTATTTTATTAACTTTATTATTTAAAAAGTACTCACGTTTTTCTGATATTCATAAACATATTTTTTTAAGTACTTAAAATTAATACAAGAAATATTCAAATGGAATAAACAAACTTTATTCAGTTGGTAAACAAATTTAAAATTACATATTTATACTTTATTCATATATTTTTCCTTTAATAACTTATTGAACATAAAATTTACTTATGATACATATTTATTTACATAACTTATCGATAGTTCAACACGCAATTGATACCTACCCATCCCTATTTGTCACACACACATCTATAATATAGTATCTATATCTCATCTGCCTACGATGCGCACTGAGCAATTTGTGCAATACACTCGCTCTATACTACTGTAATATATACTCTAAGGAAAACTTGATTATTAACGTTCAGCATAATAATAAATAAATAATAAATAAATACACTTTATTCAGCACCATGTAAATACACGTAAAAAAAAGAAACAGACAATATGATTATAAAGCTAAAAAGGCGGCCTTATCGCTACTAAGCGATTTCTACCAGGCAACCTATGGGTAGGATTTTTTTGATGGGCAGCATGTTTGATATTTTGGAATGGTATCCGTCTTACGCATGGAATATAAGGGCTAAAAAAAAAAAAGAAACATCCGTCTTACGCTTTTTCGATCAGGCCACGTGTCCTGACGCGAGTTTAAGATTTTATACCCAACGCCGCTAAAGAAGTTTTCACTTCAAAAAATACTAGATGGATTGGGATGAAATTTTACAGTAATATAGGTAGGTAGCACGTAATAGCAAAGCAAATGAGCTATAGAAAAACTTGATTTGTGGGTATGTCCGCGAGTGAAACCGCGCGACACATCTAGTATTTTCATTCCAATTCCATTTAACAAGTACCCTTTTATTCCAATAACCGCGTTGCTAAAAACATCGTTGTGTATACAGTATCGTGTTCCCAGCGATGTTCGCCAAGCCAATCTCCTATCGGTTTCCTTTAGTGGCATCAAATTTCCGCCGAGTGATAAATATCCTTTCAAAAATTTCCATCGCGATAGCTTACGGAAATCCATCATTTGTTGATCCGCGTTCAAAAGCCATAATGATCAGTATCAACTTCACTTTTGTCTGATGTCATTTAAAAATATTGAAGTAACTTAGGTACTTTATAAAATGCATTGAATAATAATGTTTTATGTGATATTATTTAACTGTATCTATTAAGTAATTGGCAGTTATAAATTTCCATTATATACTTACCTATAGAAAGCGTAGTTTTTATAGGTACATAATAAGTAGCAGCGTTTTGTTTTTTGTTGTGGATATGCTCTATGCAGTGAATTTTGTGTACCTTGTCAAACAAAATATATCTTGTCAAAACCATTGAATTTTAAGGGGTAAATGGAATTCTCTATAGGGTATTTACAACATTTTTAAGACTTACGAATAATACTTTACTTTATTCAAAGATTTGAAGAAAACATGGAACCTTTAGTGGCAAGCGTTTAATCAAACCTAAGCTTACAAATCAATTCTTTATAAGTATATTTCAGTATTGGCTCTTACAAAAGGCCCTCGTTAAATTTCTTCTCATTCAGCACTTGAACAAAAATGTAGTTGTAACTGAGGGTTGAGTGACCCTCCGTAATCGTTCTTTTAACGTAACCTTAGACCCTTTTCAGTGAAATTTATCTTGCCCTTTACGTGACAGCCTGCATCCGATCCTGTCACAGAAACAGCTGGTGACATTGCAGCCAAAATTTCATTAAAACTGCTATGATTTATTAAAATATCAACCTTTTTGTTTTAAAGCAATATCTATTTTTAGTGAAAAGTTTATAAAAATATGAATTTGGCTCTCTTAAAAATTAATATTTGAAATTTTCTTGAATATTGAATTTAAAAATATGAGCACTTCTAAAATATAATTGCATAAACTTGTTAAGCAAGCGTAATAGAAGATACCTTACGTTAGTTTTAATATATTTCCAATCACCCAATAAACTATTAATATGTGTCATCCATATTGCAAATAATGCAGATAATATAACGTATGTTAGATATATGGACGATATTATTACCACCATTTGCATTACTTTTCGAATTCGAACAATAAAACAAACTTAAGTGTTTCATACACTTTATTGCTTCACGGATATTATTCTCCATAAAATCATAAACAACCATGTTTATAACGACGAAACGAGCGGCGCTCCTGCGCGTAGACTATACGAGGCACTGAGAGACAGGAATCACAGATCGAAAGAGCTTAGAAGATAAATGTATATCAATATAGGAAGCTAGAAGGGGGCGGGCGGGGCGAGGGCGCGGGGCGGGCAAGGCGCGGGTGGAACGCGCCCAGGGCTGCCTCGTTCGTTGACGATGGACGCTCCTCCCTAACCCGCAGCTGCGGCATCCTCCACGCAGCGCAGGCAGCGGTCAGCGCATGTCTGTTCAGCACCCAGTACGCCGCTGCGTTCAGCGCTGAATGCGCATGACCGAGCAGCAGCGCATACTGACACACAACTATTGGCGCGTTCAGCCCGAACGCACTGCATATCACTATCGCTGCGAGCGGACACCAGCATGCGGCGAATATCGCGGCGATGCCAATCAACACGTTTCCGAGTCGCCGTCGTGAGCGTAACGTCGAAGTTTGCGGTTGTGGGCCAAGAAGGCTGGGCTGCAGTTTCTTTGCTCTTACATCGCCGATATCTACGGCATCGCGGCGTTCTCTAGGCCCGACGCCTGCTACTATAATGACATGTGTCGGCCTTCGAATTAGAGGTACAGGAAGAGGCAGTTCCCCGTGAGCTGCCCGCGCTGTCAACGACAGAGCAGTGAGTTTGACCCGCACTGCCCAGTGGCATTTTGTGACGGCGATCACTGGGACGCAGTATGTGATGACTGCATGCGCTGCAGCTAGTGGCGGGCAGGATAGACATGTAGCTATGACTGTTACTCCACCTGGGAACAAAAAAAAGATTTTATGATGTGACTCTTCTTTTTTATAATACTTTCATCATCTGATCAGAAGCTATACGAGGCACTAATAATACAATTCAGTTCTTCAACGTAATTTGTAGTGATAATATAATTTGCTTTGATTTCCCTAAAATCCAATTCAACTCTATTTACATATTTAACAAAACAATTTACCCAATAAGAGCGCAGATATCCACACTAAGACTACAGCTAGGAATGGTCGAGAGCAGAGCGTGCCACGACCGCGCCGCACGACGCCGCAGCGGTCCGCTGCCATGGCAACCAGGGAAAGCGTGCTGGCTGCGACCGGGAATGACTGCGAAAATAATATGCTATAATAATGTACAAACATTGTAAAGGATTTCAAAATACTGTTTGTATACTGGGTTGAATTGTCAAAGTCACATTTAATAGAGAAGGCTGGTAAACGATTATTCCGAAAATACTGTCAAGGAAAATGTAATCTTCAATGAACAATATCCCAAATGATATTGTCCACAATCATTATTATCAGCGGATATAAATACTTCTCTGATGAACATTTCGTGGTAAAGTATTTTTTTAAGATTTGAAAATGATTCAATAATTTGAGGGTACTCATAAAATATGATGACAAATGACAATAAACGAAAAACGAACATAAACCTCGTGCTTTATATTGTGTTACAAGATTTTAGGTTTTAGTATCTTCATAAAGTCTAATACCTAACCTACGCTAAAAATTACCCAAGCCAACAAAGAAAGCTTCATATTACAATGGATGATAAAGTCCCATTTATTTACTAAAATGAGATTTTATCCTTCTAACCTTAGCGAAATTAAGTCAATTTCATTGAAATTACGTCGGAACATAAACGCTCCGGACTCAGAAGTGTAAAGTGAATCTTAAAACTTTATATTCTAGCTGGCTTTATGTTTATTTTATAATATGTTGAAACTTATAACTATAATACTGTCTGAAGAAAGTTGAAAGTTCGTGGTAACTGTTAATTTTCATATAATGGGAGCTTCTGTTTGTGATTTTAAGTGAAATATTTGCACTTTGCTGAAATGTTCATAGTTCTCAAGGCAATGCGCATATACGTGACTTTCCTATGAACAAATAGTGCAGTTGGTTTTAATTTATTTAATAAATAAATAAATAAATAAATATTAAAGGACATTATTACACACATCGACCTAATCCCACAGTAAGCTCAATTAAGGCTTGTGTTGTGGGTACTAGGCGACGATAAATATAATATTTTATAAATACATATATAGATAACACCCAGACCCAAGAACAAATAATTGAGTTCATCACACAAATATTTGCCCTGACCGGGGATCGAACCCGGGACCGTCGGCTCAGTAGGCAGTTACTTTACCACTGAGCCAACCGCGTCGTCGAATTCGTCGTTAATAGACAGTAGACACTGGTTATACTGTCATGTTTCAAGAAAGGTATTTAATAGAGCTAGGTAGTACCAGAAAGTAAAGGAAGGTACCCGGTTATTTGGAAGATTTACATGGGGTCATAGATCAACCGTGTAGACTGTAGAGCCCTTAGCATATATTAAAATTGTATTTATATTATATTTGACTTATTTCGGATGCCAAAAAAGCAAACGCCTCATTTCTATTTCCTCCATTTATATTTGTATATCAAATTACCTCAATATAATAAGTAACATGGCACGGCAGGTGCTGTATGTGTGCGGCGCGCGTGGCGGCCAGCGGCGCACTGGCAGCGCACACGAGGAGGTCCGCCGCGCATGCGCTAAGCAGCTGCGGCGTGCGCAGACGACTCGCTCCGTTTGACGCTAGGGCTGCCATGAGGCTTACATTGCCTACGAAAAATAGGATAATAAATATGGTAGGTAATAGAACAAAAAAAATATGAAATTCGGATATATGTTGTTTGGCAGTTTCTGTGATGAATTTGAATTAAATAGGTTATAAAATGGTTGTTTTATTTCTTGGTTATACCAGTTGTCTGATAAACATTTGGAATCTTATGAGCTTTTAATACGAGATATTTATCGGTCCATTACAAATAATACTTTGGTTAGGATTTTAATTGGCGTTAATTATTTATTTGAAAAAGAATTCTTAGAAAAAATGTCGCAAAAAAAAACAATTTAAGAACGTAATTGACTCTACATCAGTGAACGAACACAACTAGAAATTAACTTTAATACTAAGAATAATTTGTTCTCAGAAGAGCACATACTCCACAAGTCCAGAAACACGAATACCCTTATAGTTTATCAGTATTGTGCTAAGTACTGAAGGTGTTAGTTGAGCAGTTTTAGCTGGACTTCGGTCATCAGGTCTTAAAATATTCCCTATACAGGGTTACTTGTAAAACACCAGCAACCTCGCAGGACAAGATAGCTAACATCATAAGTAACAACATTTGTTCTACGACTTTTGGAATAACGCAATAAATTATTTTTAAAGATTTTTTTAACTTTTATTGTACTCTCCTAACATTTGTAAGTCTATGTTCTATTCATTATCGAAAGGACCACGCGACGCCCCCTTCCCCCTCTCGTTCGCTTCTTGTTTACGTAATTTTTGGTATGCGCGTAGAGTTTATAATATTCAAACGGAAAATTAAAAATATCTTTGTATGAAAATAAAATCTAACAAATTATCAAAAGTCGTAGACCAAATGTTGTTACTTATGATGTTAGCAATCTTGTCCTGCGAGGTTGCTGGTGTTTTACAAGTAACCCTGTATATTACAAGAACTCGCCTATAATACCAACAACAGAAACTAGCACATATAGCGCTATGAGCACTGCCAGATGCGCGGGAGTTCGATCTTCCACCGCCCCCTCCTCGCTCCAGTTACCGTACATTGCGATGCATCACTGTAACCTGGAATAAGTAAAAAAATTATATTAATTAATCAATTATTTCTATAGCATTCCAATGCTTTATAAATTAGAATTTGTTTAAAGTATAGAGAGGGAAGGGTGGCCAGGAGGCTAGGTAAATTTTGTCTATGCTTTAAAAATTTCTCAAATATGTTTTATTATTATATACTAGCGGTCCGCCCCGGCTTCGCCCGTGGTACATATTTCGCAATAAAAGGTAGCCTATGTTCTTTCTCAGGGTCTAAAGATTATCTGTGCCAAATTTCATCAAAATCGGTCCAGTAGTTTATGCGTGAAAACCATACATACATACATACATACAAACCTTTCCTCTTTATAATATTTTTATTATGTATTTTTGTATCTCATTCATATGATGAACAACTTCTCGAATCGAAATCTCCCTCAGTAATTTGCCTACAAATATTTTGGCGTATATGTTGATGTCCGAGTTATTAGACCTTATAGTAATTGTATTATATTTTTATCAAAAGTATAATTGGAGAAACGAGAAGGGTGTATTAGAACAATAGAGTTGGCCAATTAAATGTATTTAACCGATAATAGTTAACAAAGATATGCCTAAGTACCATATGGCACAAATTATATAATACTTATTAATTACAATAAGTGCTCCATGTCAAACCGTCTAGGCTAATCTATCAACCCCGTCCGACTAGGGCCCTTCCGGCCTCCTCCACTCAAGCGACAGCCCAAGCCGAGGTTCGAGATCCCCGTCAAGGGGGGACGCCCTTGCGCATGTCGCTACCATGGTGAACCTTCAGTTCACCCACGCGTCCGCGTTAAAATGTAGTAGCCCTTCTGGCTAACATTGTGAAACACCACACAAAAAAAAAAATAATCTATCAATCTTCAAAACTCTAGGGACTATAATAATTGTGTTTCATTGGGCAAGATAATTGGAAGAAAATTACAATAAATCTAGAAGAGCTTCTAAAGATATTAGTTTAGTAACGCAATTGAGCGTATATTTATAAAAAGGTACTGAAGTAACAGTCTTCAGAAAAATGTTATAAAAGTTTCTTCGTAAATATCAAAGTCTTGTAAACTTATAAAACAGTGTTTGGAATAACCATTACATAGTTATATCTACTAAATTTGTTATATATTAATAAAAGAAAGACAACAAATTATTTATGAATTTTTTTACAAAAACTTTGAACTAAAAGTTTAACTTCTAAGCTCGGAACTATATAGTTAACAAATGACCAACATTAGTCGCTTTTAGACCTATACTGTGATTCGCTTCACTCCATATGCCATAAAAAGTTTCATTAAAGTGCTAAATCATCAATTCTTCATTACACGTAGATCACTGCAATTTCTAAAGAGTGGTAACGAGTTGAGAGACGAATAAAAAAATCTGAACAAAAAGGACGTTAAAGACGTGGACGTTTAAGTTCTAAACGTTTGTACAGAAAACATTCAGTGTTTTAATGTAAAAAGTATAGCGAAGCGAAAAAAACCGGCCAAGTGCGAGTCGGACTCGCGCACCGAGGGTTCCGTACATTGCTGTTTCTTTTGATTGCGTTGACATAGAAGTTTGATTTTGTTACAGCTTAAAGGTATTATAGACCTGAGTATTTGGTATGAATTTCAATTTAATACCTCTACGCGTTTATGAGGAAATGGGTAGTAAGTTTAAAATTATTAAAAATAAAAAACCGGCCAAGTGCGAGTCGGACTCGCGCACCGAGGGTTCCGTACATTGCTGTTTCTTTTGATTGCGTTGACATAGAAGTTTGATTTTGTTACAGCTTAAAGGTATTATAGACCTGAGTATTTGGTATGAATTTCAATTTAATACCTCTACGCGTTTATGAGGAAATGGGTAGTAAGTTTAAAATTATTAAAAAAAAATATATTATGTGATGTAACTAAAAATTTATGGTTTTCGTAATTTTTCCTTTATCTATGCTATAAGACGTTGCTTCGTACCAAATTTCAAGATTCTGAATTCACGGGAAGCACCCTGTAGGTTTTGATTCCCTTGCAAGTGTCGAAAATTTGCGGCATAAACGGCTGTATCTTTTGATTGCGTTGGCTTAGAAGTTTGATTTTTTCACAGCTTCAAGGGACAGTAGACCTGAGTAATTGATATAAATTTCAGCTTCATACCTCCACGCGTTCCTGAGAAAAAGGGTCTTGACAGACGGACGGACGGACAGACGGACAACAAAGTGATCCTATAAGGGTTCCGTTTTTTCCTTTTGAGGTACGGAACCCTAAAAAATATATTATGTGATGTAACTAAAAATTTATGGTTTTCGTAATTTTTCCTTTATCTATGCGACGTTGCTTCGTACCAAATTTCAAGATTCTGAGTTCACGGGAAGCACCCTGTAGGTTTTGATTCCCTTGCAAGTGTCGAAAATTTGCGGCATAAACGGCTGTATCTTTTGATTGCGTTGGCTTAGAAGTTTGATTTTTTCACATCTTCAAGGGACAGTAGACCTGAGTAATTGATATAAATTTCAGCTTCACACCTCCACGCGTTCCTGAGAAACAAAGTGACAACAAAGTGATCCTATAAGGGTTCCGTTTTTTCCTTTTGAGGTACGGAACCCTAAAAATGGGAAAATTCATTTCGTTTAGTTTCTATACAGATTTATTCTATTTATCTGCACCATTTAATACAATAAATTAAATGAAGACAATAAGTAACATAGTTTTCATTTAATATTCCTACTCATACAATATTCACATAGTAAATTATCACTACATAGTATAAAACAAAGTCGCTTTCTCTGTCCCTATGTCCATATGTCCCTATGTCCCTATGTATGCTTAAATCTTTAAAACTACGCAACGGATTTTGATGCAGTTTTTTTAATAGATAGAGTGATTCAAGAGGAAGGTTTTAGTATATAATTTATTATGTTTTAGACAAAGCGGGCGAAGCCGCGGGCGGAAAGCTAGTACAATATAAACTCGTATACAAAAGGTTACATACATTCGCGCGAGTTATGACGTTCGTTCCAAAACAATGGCAGCAAAAATATCTCCTATTGGAGGACATTTGTTTCAACGAATAACAAGAACAGATCCTATTTTATTCCACCACACTGCACAGAGAGAATCTGAAATTTATACACTCAATAGTGCAATATTAAGCACACCAACAATAGCGAATATAAAATTCGAAAAGCGTATTCTAAAAGTATTATTGTATCTAAAAGGTTTTCTAATCGGGTATTCTCTAGAGAAAAGGAACAAAGATATAACGAGATATTACGAAGGAATCGCTTTGTCTAGACAACATTTTGCTGCACTTGTGATTTTTTGCGGATTTCTCACCCGTCGACCGGTAATTTTATAGAAGACTTTACAGTCAATGCTTATTTAAATTGCCTAAGTTCCGTCAGGCTTATATAATTTTATGTCATGATTTGTAAGTCCCTTTTTATCTAACGTCTGGAAACTGGCCTCGACTTTGAAAAGGTAAAAATTACGACACAATTCTATGGAAACTTTCCTTACTTTTATAATTCAGAAAAGTTCCCTGTGAGTAATTATCTGTACTCATTATACATATACATATTATATTGGGACGTGTTATTGTTATGTTTGCTAGCTTCTCATAATGTCATACTATAAACGCTTAATAGTGTGAGACCCATTTGTAAAAAAGTCTTCAAATAACGAATTTCGTGGGACTCAGCTCCGACATACGGACTACTGATATCCACTTAATCGGCATGTTTTTCTGAACACAAAAAGTGCGGTAGTCACTTCCTAGGGGTATGGAGGGGGGAGCTATGACGTAGCAAAGGTGGCCGTCGGGCCATTCTATTGTGCGGTATATCTAGATAACTACTGGACCGATTTACTTAAAAAGGGTGTCATTTGAAAGATAATTAAATAAACATTATTTGATTCCTGAGATTCATTAATGTAAAACTAGTACCAACTGAAATATTTTCAAAAAACAACATTTTATGAAATATATATTTTTTTTAAATGTAAAAATCTCGGTAACCGTTAGAATTATGAGAATTTAGCTTATTATAAAACATATAGCTACTTTTATCACCTTTCTAATGAACCTTCAATAATGACCATCGAGCAATAAACAACGGAACTACAGCCTATTAATTGAGCGTCGGTAGCGCCAAATTAGCCCTTTGTTGGTATGAATCATCTTGAAATTATTCTTAAATATAATAAAATCGTAGGAAAGTTAAAACTGTACATTGAATATTTGTTTAAAATAATACTTAGGGTGTGATCTACAATAGATACCGAAGCCAAAATTATAGTTTTTAGAATTTTTGTCTGTTAGTCTCTAAATATGTTCGAGCTTTACTCAAAAAGTATCTACTGTATGGATTTACTTCAAATTTGGAACAGAGGTAGCTTGAGATATAAGGAAAGTCATAGGGTAGGTTTTATCCCGGAAATCCTACGGAAACGGGAACTATGCGTGTGTTTCTTTGACTATGCGGGCGAAGCCGCTAGCGGAAAGCTGTGTAAAATAATATAATTCTGAATAAAAAGTAGTTAGTTACGTCAATTTTTTTTTTTTAATTTCCTGATATTTATGTGAGCAGAAACGTATTACATACATAGTATTTTCAGTGTTTTTTCTAATGTGATCAGCATAATAAATAGCATAGGACAGCGCACTTTACTTGGATATTAATAAGAATGGTTTTGAGTAAACTCAATACAAGGCTAAAAATTAATAAAAAATGTTTTTTTCTAATTTTCATCGTCATTATTTTGATCAATATCTTCTACATAATAAAACTGGTAAAACATTTGTATCGGACGTGGCATATTCCTTCCAAGCACTTTTGTTTCATGTCACTACATACACAACGGGATAAACGGCAACCAGCTTTACATTGACATGATAATATCACTTCGATAAATTGACTTTACTGATGAAGTAATTGCTTTTAGCTAGAGTCTATGAGTTCAGGAAGCGTGGGTCTTGCTACATTTGCATTTTGCCAATAAAATGCCTGGAAGGTGGCTCTTAACACATGCAGGCGAGACGCTTGTTGTGTAGAGGGTAATTTATCAAGTTTTCTGATGTTCTGGAACATTGCTGCTCTCAAATCGTTAAGGTTATCTAATTCTTTTGTTTGAAGTTCAGATGCCTGAATGGATATTTCTTTTGATAGAAAATCGGATAGACGGTCTTTGTTTTCAGTTGAGTGTATGAATCTTTTCCATCTAGCAGGCAGAACAAGTCAGTTCTAATAACCAGCTTTGGTTTTTGTCAGTCGTCGATGAAGTTATCGAATTCTTGATACAATAATTAGATAAGCTCAACGTTTCGCCTGCATGCGCTAAGAGCCACCTACCAGGCATTTTATTGGCAGAATGCAAACGTAGCAAGACCCACACTTCCTGAACCCATAGACTCTAGCTAAAAGGTTGAGGACAACAAACTGTTGCCAATTACTTCATCAGTAAAGTCAATTTATCGAAGTGATATTATCATGTCAATGTAAAGCTGGTTGCCGTTTATCCCGTTGTGTATGTAGTGACATGAAACAAAAGTGCTTGGAAGGGATATGCCACGTCCGATACAAATGTTTTACCAGTTTTATTATGTAGAAGATATTGATCAAAATAATGACGATGAAAATTAGAAATAAACATTTTTTATTAATTTTTAGCCTTGTATTGAGTTTACTCAAAACCATTCTTATTAATATCCAAGTAAAGTGCGCTGTCCTGTCGTAACTAACTACTTTTTATTCAGAATTATATTATTTTACACAGCTTTCCGCTAGCGGCTTCGCCCGCGTAGTCAAAGAAACACACGCATAGTTCCCGTTTCCGTAGGATTTCCGGGATAAAACCTACCCTATGACTTTCCTTATATCTCAAGCTACCTCTGTTCCAAATTTGAAGTAAATCCATACAGTACTTTTTGAGTAAAGCTCGAACATACATAAAGACAACCAGACAAAAATTCTAAAAACTATAATTTTGGCTTCGGTATCTATTGTAGATCACACCCCAAGTATTCTTTTAAACAAATATTCAATGTACAGTTTTAACTTTCCTACGATTTTATTATATTTAAGAATAATTTCAAGATGATTCATACCAACAAAGGGCTAATTTGGCGCTACCGACGCTCAATTAATAGGCTGTAGTTCCGTTGTTTATTGCTCGATGGTCATTATTGAAGGTTCATTAGAAAGGTGATAAAAGTAGCTATATGTTTTATAATAAGCTAAATTCTCATAATTCTAACGGTTACTGAGATTTTTACATTAAAAAAAATATATATTTCATAAAATGTTGTTTTTTGAAAATATTTCAGTTGGTACTAGTTTTTCATTAATGAATCTCAGGAATCAAATAATGTTTATTTAATTATCTTTCAATTGACACCCTTTTTAAGTAAATCGGTCCAGTAGTTATCTAGATATACCGCACAATAGAATGGCCCGACGGCCACCTTTGCTACGTCATAGCTCCCCCCTCCATACCCCTAGGAAGTGACTACCGCACTTTTTGTGTTCAGAAAAACATGCCGATTAAGTGGATATCAGTAGTCCGTATGGCGGAGGTGAGTCCCACGGAAATGAATTTTATTTCAATTGGGGACTGTACTATAACCACAGACTATAACATTTGATTTATACAGACAGATTAACACACAATTATAGCTCTAACAAATAGGACGGGTAAAAAATCTCAGTTAGATTTTTTACCTTGTGAACTTTGACAGACAAAAAGTCGGTGAAATGTGTCAAGAAAAACACCCTAAAGAAAGCCCTTTTTCTAATATTGTTACGTGAATTTCTTGAAGTTGCAGATCATATTATGTCTGTGAAGAGAAAGAACAGCTGTACACCAGATCCTGTCTTACTAATGGTATAGCAACCGTCACCAACTTTAATATGACTTTTATATATGTCTCTACCATTTTACGAATATTCCTGCATGAAACGTGATCTTACTTTTCACTTTATACGTCACTTTTCACTGCTTTTGCTGGCATACCATTTATAGTTCATTGTAATAATGCCATTTTTGTGATACACATCAATTTATCAAAGTGGCAAGAGCATGTAATGGATTCACAGTAAGTTCTAGGTGAAGGAACGATCATTATGTATGATTTAGTACCTACCTGGGAATAAGAAAATGTACTTTTGCTTTAAGCTCACGTAATTATTGAAAGAAGAAAGAAAGAAAGAAAGAAAGATCATTTATTTGACTCCACAATAATAACAAACACAATTGACACAGAATACAATACTTAATTAAAATTAAAGCAACACAACATGAAACAAAACAATACAAGTACAATAAATGAAAGAGTAAAATAAAATAAAATGAAGCCGAAAAGTGGAGCCAAGTCAGGTAGCCACTCAGCATAAGTTGCAACATAGTTGCAACGCTGATTTTCAGTGGCCCCTCTCTGAAGCGATTGGAGCGGCAGTACGTTCATAGATAGATATATATATATATATATATTATATACATATTTTAATATATTTACATATTATAAGCTTATTGAAGAAAATACATAATTATAATAATTTAACTTAATATTATTAATGGATAAATGTTAAGGTTTAAATAAAAATAATAATACGTAATATAGTAATGGACAGATAGATAGTATACCTACATAATGTGTAAAACCTAATGACAGTGAAGAACCATCACACAACTAAGGTATTACATTGCGTAAGATAATACAGCACATAATACAGCTTAGTTGAGAACTTCTTGGGTTATCTAGTCTTTACAAGGTCAAGTTTATAATTTAAGATTTGTCAAATAAGTTTCACGTATAGGAGTAGGAAAATGCAACGAGGCAAGTAACGAAAATTATGATGCTAGTTTTAGAAATGTTCGCTCAATTAATTTAATAATAAAATGCGCGTTGCAGTTTGGCGATGTTTGCATAGGGTAATAATATATTGCCTTATCATACTTTTCCGTGAAGCCTAAGAGCTATGTTGGATCGATATAGTTAGAATATACATAGATGAATGGGCTCAAATCCTAACTACACGGAGTTAATAGTGTATCAGAAAGAAAATAAAAAATAAAAAAAGCTCCGCCGTAACAGCTATTCGCTGCCGTGACCAGGATTCGAACCTGGGTTACTACGGCCACAACGTAGGGTCCTAACCACTAGACGATCACGGCTATCGGAGCAGGTACTGGTGACTGCAAAATGTTTACTGCTTGGAAAAATATTTTGTTCACTCAATGAACCATAACATTTAGGGCGCTTGTATACTACGCAATTACAGATGCAGTGAGCGAAAAGATAATTACTACTACCTTTTTTTCCTTTATCTTAGTAATGTTTCTTTTCCTTTACATTTATTATAATTCATTCCTATCCCGCTATATCGCAATATATCCATGGAATGTAGTGCCGATAATTAAAAATAATAGTTTTCAAATTGTATAAGATTTTCATCTCCTCATAAACTTCTCTATCAAAAATGCCTTAAAAATTCTTCAAAATATAAGATCATCAATTTACCCCTGTCCTCGCATAAAGTATCGATTTATTTCTTTAAGTAAAACTTCATGAACGGCAAGTAAAACCTAAATAGCTGTCCTCGCGTAAAGTTCCACCCTCAAACGTTCATGTCATAAGATTTTACGATCACGAGCACATTTCGAATTTTTTGTCCAAACTTGCACTAAAAGTTTAAGCGGTTGGGATATTGATGTATCGTTCGCGAATTTAATGTGAAGTTGAAAAGTTTTTACTGGGAATACTAATGGGCGTACGTGGTAAGGTAGTATTATGAGTGTCGTACATTTCTCGTTTGACTTACATGTTTCTGCACCTTTTGTAATCAGTTTATAAGTTGTAAAATTTTTTATAAAATTAAATAAAAATCTTACAAAAAATAACAGCCCAGCTTATCGAATGATTTCTTCATAAAATTGAGTAAAAACAAAAACTCTACATTATATTTCAAGATGTATCATCACTTTTTAGCGCAACTAATACATTTAAAATCCCTGGACAATAATTCGTTACTACAAAGTTTACCTCTAAAATACCAATGTTCAACATTGTGTAGGCATCGCTTTAATAATGAATTTTATATTTTCTTCTCTATATTGTGTAAAATAAGAATTAATAAATAAAGAGTCTATTCTTACTGTCGGAGACCAAGACTCACTTTGTGTCACTGCGCTACTGTAGTAATTAAGTAAGTTAATTCGGAGTATAATTGTTTGTTGCATTGTGTATAAACAGCTTAAATTGTCAATTACATGGCAAGTATCGCTTATGCAACCGTTGCTCTAGTTTCATTATAACAGTTATAACCCGACGAAATTATAATGTAAACAATTAGAAAGTAAGTGTATACGAAAGTGGGGTATTTCATTTTGTCGCTATTTAGTTGTTAAAAATGTAATACAATTTTTATTCGCAGTATCACAAGCTCCGATAGCCGTGATCGTCTAGTGGTTAGGACCCTACGTTGTGGCCGTAGTAACCCAGGTTCGAATCCTGGTCACGGCAGCGAATAGCTGTTACGGCGGAGCATATTTTTTTGCTTTGGTTTGAAATATAGGACTAGAAATCTATCCTCCTAAGAATATCTCCATTATTTGATCAGATTTAAAGAAATGTATGTTTGTTTTAACAAAAAAAAATACTGGACTTATTTTATATTATACTAGCTGTTCCCCGCGGTTTCACCCGCATTTCTCCGCTCCTGTTGGTCTTAGGGCCGATTCAGTGCGACGCGGATGACCTACGCGGACGTCCGCGACGGACGGTCAAATGTATGAAACCTTACACCGCGTTCAGAGCGACGCGGAGCTGTCCGCGTCGTGGAGAGCTATCCGCGCGCGGTCGAAATCGATCCGCGCCGCTCCTCCGCGCCGCGGATGTCCGCGGGCGGACGGTGCTTGGTTCTAATGTATTTGTTCAGTGCTCGGCGGACAACAGTCACGCGGAGCGGATGTAAAATAATGTCGTTGTCATGGCGGCTGCGTCAAATGTGCAAACCGAGAGGGTTACAGTCGATCCCGATCCGCATCGCACTGAACGACAAAATCATCCGCGACGGACGCAAAACCTAGTCCGCGTGCGGACGGTCCGCGTCGCACTGAATCGGGCCTTAGCGTGATGATAGCCTTCCTCGATAAATGGGCTATCTAACACCGTAAGAATTTTTCAAATCGGACCAGTAGTTCCCGAGATTAGCGCGTTCAAACAAACAAAAAAACTCTTCATATTTATAATATTAGTATAGATAAAAGATCAGGTTTTCAGCCAAACAAACGAACGTTTAACTAACACGAGCAAAGACGCGTTTGAAAGTACTATAACATAAATGTTTCCAGTTTCAACAACGTCTGCTTTAATTTAACCAGTAATTAAATAACTCATTTGAATTTCTTTTGCATAGAAATTATACAAGAACGGTTCTTAACAGCCTTCGTACAATTAAATTTAAAAAATACACTCTGAAATGATATCGCATTGCGGGGATGTTTCAAGTGTACTTGAAATTGAAAATATTTAATACTAAATAATGTGTACAATTTAAATTGCGATAAGGCTCTATTCACAGTCATTATTCTGGTCGTCCTTTATACATTTTCCAGAATTTTCCGTTGATCTCTTAAAAAGGTATGACCTACGTATTTTTTAAATATATTTTTTTTTATTTAAACTTTGGTAAGTGACTTTCAAATTTTATGTCTATGTGTGTTTATGTGTCAGTTAACTAGCTTTATTTGACATTAAATTATTTATTTATTTTATACAATACTAGCTGTCCCGGCGAACTTTGTACCGCCCTGTCAATGAATGTTGTGTTACCTTTTAGCTGAACTAATTTAGGCTTTGATGAACGTAATTCAATGATACAAAATAAATATTTATGTGGATTGATATGTAATAGTATTTTAATTTATTACTTCAAACACGTCTCAGAGAAAAATGATTAAATTTTAATAAGTTGTTCAGCATGGATTAACTCTTTTCATTCTTTAACTGTTATCGACCACGCCATCGTTTCGTTTCACTTTAGTTGTGATAATAATTATACCATTATCATTGGGCGATCGACGCTGATACAGTGGGTAACCATCGTTGCCTGTGATGGTCTCTGCCATCAATTTTCGTGGATACCTTTTGGTAAACTCGCTGTCAACCATGCATGGTGTTTGGTGGTTGATGGTGTCGCACGGTCCATGAATCACATTCGTGATAACAACGTTATGTCGGTCTGGATCGGTTTCAGGATTAGCAATCCCCGCACACTCATATATTTTACCTGCCCGAATTCTTTTGACTAACCAAATTAAAATGTGTGCATGCTGCAAGCCAGATTTTTGTCATTCAATTGAATACATCCATTATTGAATAATCCCAAAGATGTGTTCCTTTAATGTAACTCATCAGTGATCGGATTTTTTGCTTGAAAACACGTGTGGCGATGTCGTGCCGATAATTTGATATTTGTCCGGGAAGCAGCAGTTGAATAATTTCCATCCATTTCGGATTAGGTACGGCCGACCACAATGACGAACATATTATTATGTCATTGCATCTTGCGCATATTCACTTGGGCTACCTGTGTATGTCGCCGGTAAAATAATCAACATTTTCTGCATCTTCTTCTGTGCTAATTGCATCGCATAAATGGATGTAATCTTCAAAACGCAATTTAGCATGTTTATAGCTACGCACGCTATGCAATATTGTTGACGCAGTCGACGTAATCGCAACGAATAATTGTCAGAATTTTTACATTTTTCTAGATTTTTTTTAACAATTAATCGAACTAACCTTCTTGGTTAGTTCCCCCACCAAAAATACCTAATCAATTTCTGAAAGCACGCGTAAACACAAATATTTGAGGAATTTTTATGTATCTGCTTTAATTGCACTTTTCAATAATTGATTTTAATAAAATACAGACAATAGTTTATTCACCCTTTTTTCTTTTTAATTATTTTACACAAAATACATTTTTGAACGCATGAATGTCAAACAATATTTACCGAATTTGACAGGATTGACAACTAATGATTGACATGTACGAAAATCAAAATTTTTGGAAAATATTTATTGGTCTAGTTTTTGTTGTTTTTAGGATTTATTCTGCTATTCTGGGCGGAGACAAATCCAACAAATCTAAAACCATGAAAATTGGTTCAGCAGATCTCGAGTTATAAGTGTTGGAACATACACGACTTTCTTTTATATATATAGACTAGCTTTCCGCCCGCGGCTTCGCCCACGTATTCAAAGAAAAACCCGCATCCCATGGGATTTCCGGGATAAAACCTATCCCATGTGTCAATCCAAGTTACCCTCTATATGTGTGCTAAATTTCATTGTAATCGGTTCAGTAGTATTTGCGTGAAAGAGTAACAAAAAAACATACAACAAATACACATACATCCTCACAAACTTTCGCATTTATAATATTAGTACGATCGGATAGATTGGTAGGATAGGATAGAATAAGATAGAATAGGATGATTTGTAGATATTAGTTAAACGTGTTCGTTATTACAATTTGAACATCGTATTTAAACAACTGCTAAACTATCACGATATTATAACATTCTGTGTTATTTGCTTAGCTGGATAGTAAGTTGCCAAATGTCATAACATTAGGCCGTTGCGTTAAGGTTAACTGTTTTATAGTCCTTTCCACCTAAGATGATTTCTGTGACACATCGATTTTTGACACGTGTAGGGATGTCTTTACTGAAATCATATCAATTTTTTCCGATAATCGATAATATTTTATATAGAAATGAAATCGATTTGAATAAAGTACCAAAATTAGTTTTTTCGGCATTTCGCCAACAATTAACTAAGGAAACTTAGCAAACAACAGCAACAAAAAGTCAACATTAACAATTAGTAACAATAACAGAATACCACGTAAAGTATCAATATAAAAATGCAACTTGTATATAAGACTGACGCACTCGTACAGACGATTGACTCGATTGACAAACGATCACAAGATAGGCGCCGATTATATGATTTTCCAACTCTATGATTTTTCAACGATCCATTTCATGTACACGAATTGCGTAGGTATTATATTTTGGTGTTATTTTATTTTATTTTTCATTATATTAAACTAAACAATACTGTTTTTGATTTATAAGCTTAAGATGTTTCATTTTTATATTTTTGGTAAGAATGCCGCCATAAAATATGATAAAATTATTTTGGCGTTTTAAACATAAAATACGTAATTCGGAACACGATGAAGTGTCATAGGAATCATCCTAGTTGAAAAGGACTATAGTTTAACATTTTTATTAATGTTGGAAATTTGTCAAAAGCTTTATTATTTTTATATAGTATTATATGCATAATGAAACCCTTAGTTAAAAAGTCATTTTTGACCTTTTGAACACATCCAACTATAGTCCAGCTCTTTAAAATAGCCCTTATAGTCTTTCACTGGAGAGAACAGCGTTTTAAAACCATTTAAAATCATCAATAATCAAGAAAACACTAACAATATGATACTTTCACAGTCAACCCTCGTCCAATGGCGAACAGCGTTTTGGGTGTGCTTCACCGTCCTAGTTGGTACCAACGTGGTATACTGCATCTGGGCTGATGGTGAGCAGCAGTGGTGGGATGACGTCAGGAAGTTCGGATATCCGGCAGACTGGAAGCATGGCTCGCTACTACGTGATGACGTCATGATCGAACAGCCAGAGACTGTTAAACTATCTAGCAAAAAGAATACTGATGATGATGATGATTAAATGGTATATTAATAAATGATTGTCGCGTGTGATTGATGGTGCATGATATTATGGTTTTAATGTTATATGCTTGACAATAAATAGGAATGTAATAATATCTGCATACGACAAAAAAAATATACCGTAATTTTTATGTTTGTTTAATATGGAATTGTAAAAATATGGATGCAATTTATGTGTAATCAACGTTATATTTTGTTAATGGTCTATGCATGAGTACTATATTTAGATACTAGCTTCCGCCCGCGACTCCGTCCGCGCGGATGTCGGTCTTCGCGTGGATGGTTTATTTCTCCATTTTGAGTAACTCTGACAATGACATCTTATAAATATCTATTGGACCCAAATACCTATAATAATTAACGCAACGTGTGTTCTCGGTTCTACAGAACAACGTCTATGGATAAAACTGAAAAATTAAGATTTATTTTTTTCTACGTATTTTTCCAGGATAAAAAGTATCCTATTTTATGCCCAGGATAATAAGGTATAATTATACCAAGTTTCATCGAAATCGAACAGTTAGTTTTCACGTGATGCCTGAACATACAGACAGACAGACAGACAGACAGACAGACAGACAGACAAAAATTTTTTTAATCACATATTTGGGTTTGCTATCGATCCAGTAACACCCCCTGCTATTTATTTTTTCAATATTTTCAATGTACAGAATTGACCCTTCTACAGATTTATTATATGTATAGATATCAGCCAATATACAATTCGCAGCATTCAGCATACAATTCGGATATCGCAGATCCATATTTTGTTAGTAAAATAAAGAACCTAAGTATTAATGTTAGTAATTACATCTAAAAACTAAAAACTAAGTCCTAATAACTAAATTATACTTTTACTTTAAAAGAACACTTTTTATGTCAGAAAAAAAATTGAAAAATGATATTTTATCATTGCTCTACAATATCTTTACATATTTCTTTACACTTAGGTAAAATCTAATTAGTACCATGCCAAGTATCAAATTCCTAAATCTAAATAGTATCAAAATAACAATAGCTAGACATCCTATACAATTTGATTTGGATTGATTCATTAAAATTATAATAACAAATAACAATGCAGATTTGTCCAATGCTTGTTGCATTCCAAAAGGTACTTGAAGTTCTGGTGAGAGCCGTTAAAAAGAGAAGGTCGAATTTCGACCCTCGAGCGAATGTAGTAAAGATTATTTTCAAATGGATCGTTGTCGAATGTCAAAAATTCACAATAAATATGTTCTTCCTTTACCTGAATTGAATTGTTCCCCAAAGATTCAACTAGAAACTAATGCCATCCATCTCATATTCAGTAATAAATGCCACACAGAAATAAGTTGGTACCGTCAACAAAATAAAGACGAAACCATCAATCCCGCTAAACAAATATTTCTGGAAGGTTCTACTATTTTTCAAGAGCAATTCACTCGATCTTTCTTCAATGCTGAGGCGTATTCTTATTTGTATCAAATATATTTACATGAGAATCCTGTCGTTTTATTAAAGTCTAAGGAAAGTTTTCTAAAGGAATACGTGATTGGAAAGTCTAAATGACGTCCCTTTTTGGGCAAATTTCATATGTAAAAGTATTGAACGATACGTGACTTAGGTCCCTCGATTTGCCTTCAATTTATTTGCAATGATAGACAAGTAATATTGTTAGTTTTCGGCCTGGAGGGTGTGATCAGAATATTGGCTAATATTGAGAAATTTAAACGTTTATTGATTATGAGATTGAATCAGACACGTCGCTTAGGTTAACTTTAATTTGCAAAGCTATGATATTTAATTTTAAAAGAAATTATATTTCACACGCAATAATCGTCAAAAGCAATATTCTGTCGTTATTGTCGATTATTATATGGTATGGGGTATGGGTTCCATCCTAACTACTGAAAAAATATAATCTATACTAATACTAATAATTATTGAAAAATTAATTTTTATAATGTTTTTTATTTTAATTATAAAGCTGAAGAATTGGTTTGTTTGTTTGAACGAACTAATCTCAGGATAATAGGTCCGATTTACAAAATTCTTTCGGTGTTAGATAGCCCATTTATCGAGAAAGGTTATAGGCTATATAAATCATCACGCTAAGACCAACAAGAGCGTAGCCGACGCGGCGACGCGGGTGAATCCGCGGGGCGCAGCTAGTTGGCTAATATTTTTAGGTGTTTCAATTGCCTAGAATCATTAATTAATTGCTTATTTCAAATGTAATTACTATTTAATACCTTCTGAATAAATTATCCAAAAGTGCCATTTACAATACCCTAATAGCGTTTGATAAGATTATTGCTTTAAGTACTTTAAAAGCTTAAGAACTTAATAAGTTTCTGAGACAATAGGAATTAATGAAGATCTATAGATTAGCGAAATCTCTGTAATATCTACGATTACCAGTTCTAGAAATGGTTTTAGATAAATTGCTGTGTTTAGTTGAAATATAAAGTTAATTTTTAGAAAAAAAACAAAAACCGACTTCAAGACTATACCTATATGTACAAATTTAAACTGAAAAGTAGAAAATAATATTAAATAATAATAATGATATTAATTTTTTATTTTAATTACTTTAAACATTCAACGAAAAGGTTTCCTAAGTTATTTTTGAAGTCGGTGCCGCCCAAGAACAGTTTTATTGTTGCAAAGGCAGCAACAAATGGAATGTACGGCGGCGCGACGCGGCTGCGCGTGAGGGCCACAGAGCAAGTATGGTGAGGGCAGACTGTAATAAGTATATAGTCTATGGGGCAGACGTCGTTGACGGTTGTGTCTCTATGCATAAAAATTTTGATGCGCTTCTTTGCAATTTATAAGTAAGCTTACGTGCGATTTTCTGTTCTCTAGTAAAAGTTAAGGTAATTAATATAATAAATAGTGTAATTAATTATTAGGTTATTTTTTTATTAAGGATATTTATGCTATTGCATAGCTTCTATCGCGGGCCTTGAGCGCGGGGACCGAATCCAGAAATTCCGTAACGAAAAAACCTCACGCTCCCCCCTCCGACGGGCGTGGAGGTGTGGCATGAAGGCATAGCATGCAATAGCTTTACCGCGGCAGTCCCCGAGTGCCACACGTCTTTTTTTGTTTTGGTTGGCACCGATTTCAAAAATAACTTAGGAAACCTTTTCGTTGAATGTTTAACCCAGATAAGCCTACTGTCCTATATTTAGGACAGTAGAAATAAAAAAAAAAATATCAGAATACCCTCTTTATTTAAGATTATTTAGTCTTATGATTTGCAGTAAGAAACGTGTCAGCTTTATTAGAAAAAATAAAAAGACAGTTATTTTAACAGTTTTTACCTTATATTTTACCTTATAAGTGTGTAATAAAAGTGCGTTGCAGACATGGCAAATGACAGGTATGTATAAAAAGTTATATTTTACTCGTGAGTTGTTTTTTTCTGTGTTAATATCTAGTTGATAACCTTAACTTTTGTACATATGTATGTAAATAAATATTCTAGCAAAATAATATAAATAAATTACGTATAACTTGTTACAAATACTAGCGTACTATATATAGGACAGTAGGATAATATACATGATTTTAGTACAATAATACAACTTTTTCTATACAGACCGTTAGCTGCGCATGAAATTTTAGATGCTTTAGAAAATGTTTCTGATAATGGAGAAGATTATAGAGAACAACTGATATGTATTCTACCTCCTCCTGTTGATCCTGACTGTCTCACTGACGAAGATTCGGGTGAAGAACGAACCGAAGACGTAACTTTGAATAATTTGCCACGAAACATTCTGCTTCAACCGGCTGAAGTAATGATTCAAGGGCAGGTTATGGTGAGTGATACAGAAGAAGAACCTTCTGATTCTACAGGTAGAACTAAACGTAGGCGTACCTACGCATGGAGAAAACGGGACTTGGAAAAAAATCCCGTGAATTGGCCAGATGTTCAAGGCGCTTGCCAAGATAAGCGCCCAATTGAGTGGTTTGTAAACTTCTTAGATGAAGATGTTATTTCGTTGTTGGTGTCAGAGAGCAATAAATATGCTGTCAAAAAGAATTTGCCTGGAGACATAACCACTGAAGATATGAAATGTTTCATCGGCATATTGTTGGTTAGTGGTTATTCATGGCTCCCCCGTAGAAGAATGTATTGGGAAAACTCCCCTGATACAAAGAATGAATTGATCAGCTCGGCTATGACTAGGGATAGATTTGACTTTATTTTTCGCCACCTTCATGTCAATGAAAATCTGGATTTGCAAGACAAATACACAAAAGTACGCCCCCTAGTTACACTTCTAAATAAAAAGTTCTTAGAGTTTTCTCCTCTTGAAGAGCATTACAGTGTAGATGAGGCCATGATCCCCTACTATGGTAGACATGGCTGCAAACAGCACATAAAAGGTAAACCTATTAGGTACGCGTTCAAATCTTGGGTTGGTGCTACACGGTTAGGGTATGTTTTATGGATGTTGGAGTGTGTGTCAAGTGTTTTTAAACATATCATTCATAAATAGTGTTAATCTAGTAAATTACATATAACAATGGGTAATATAATCAATAGTTATCTAATAAACTACACTTTTTGATTACATTATGTTTTGTCATAAATGGTCTTTTATTTCCTCTTATTATCCTACTGTCCTACATATAGGACGGCTGTTTCCCTGAAAGCCTTACACTTAATTTTTTTTTCATAATTTTTTTTATGTTGCATAAGATCTAATAAACTAAATAATGTAACTTTTTTCAATATTTTCAGAAAATTTTAGTTTCAGGCTTATCTGGGTTAAAATAATTAAAATAAAAAATTAATATCATTATTATTATTTAATATTATTTTCTACTTTTCAGTTTAAATTTGTACATATAGGTATAGTCTTGAAGTCGGTTTTTGTTTTTTTTCTAAAAATTAACTTTATTTTTAATTTTTAAGTGGAAAGTTAGTGTATTTTGTTTGTATATAATATGGATAGGCCTACTAAACGCGCTTCTCAAATGAGAAAGCGTCGTTTGGAAGAAAGTAGGGACGAGAGGGAAGATCGTCTAAAGAAGAGTAGGGAAAGATTTGCAATAAAAATTGCAAATGAGAGTGATGAGCAGCGGGCGTATAGACTTTCGCATACTCAAACTTATCAAGGCTTAATGAAAGTCCAAAAAGTCATGCTCAACGACTCAGTTTGATTCACGAGCGTTTATCAAACGAAAGCGAAGAGCAACGTTCTCATCGCCTTGGTTTGATTCACGAGCGTTTGTCAAATGAATCTATCGAATCCAGATCGGCTCGATTAGATGCTATGCGACAAGCTAGTCGCAACCGCAGGAATGTTTTCGAACAATCTATATGATCAAACATACAAAAAGAAAACATACTGTCGAATCAAAAACCCTCCTTTTTTGATGTTGGTTAAAAATCGACTAGCATGAAGCTCCTAGTCGAGACGAATCAAATGAGCACAAACACGGCGGAATTGCTTTATTTTATTACAAAGTTCCCATGGCTATTTACCGTCTCCATCATCAGACCCTGAATACCACATAGGATCGGAGTACTTATTAATTAGACTCAAACACATTCAAATTCGATGGTATTACATAATTTTGTTACAGAGATCCCATACTCCTAAACCATTCATCATCAGCTTCATCATCAGCTCAGCAACATCAGATGGTGACCATTAGATGCAAAAATCTACATAGATTAAGATAATTTCTGATAAACAGTGTATATGCCTACAAAATTTGGGGGTTTGCCTCGATTTCCCCAGGATCCCATCATCAGATCCTGACCTGGTGACAATGGGACCACCTCTGACGTATGACCTACCAAATAAAAAAAGAATTATTCAAATCGGTTTATAATTGCCGGAGTAATCGCGTAACAAATATACAAAAAAAAAAAATACTGTCGAATTGAGAACCTCCTCCTTTTTTTGAAGTCGGTTAATAAAATACAAAGACATTTTAAGGAAAATATTAAATATGATATCGATAACACAAGCGCAATATAAACATAAACAACAATAAGTATATATTTTTGTCTTATACTTTTCACAAGTATAAGTTTTTTCCTTCTTCTTCACATAATTACGTCCAAATTCAATAATTGTAGAACTACATTATTTTCTAATGTAAATGTTTCCCAACAATACATTTATAAACGTAGAGTTTTCATTAAAACATTTCAAATACATTAAGCGTTGTCAAAACAAAGTATTCACAACAAAATTACGCTGAAATTCTTCGATAAGTAAATTATTTATCAAAATTAAAACTCTTATATGTAATCATTTTCTCAACACAAGAGTAACAAACTCGTTCATAATCTCGTCTCGATTTTCTATTACGCTAATAGCGGGAGAAAATCGAATCCCATCCTTATCCCATAGGTCGATCCCATCTCCAGGGATTGAGACAAATGAACCACCAAATTTTCACCTCGGGAAAGAGAGGCGTGATTTCACGCGAATTTAAGGTGGAATTTCCTTGTGATATTGCAATATATGCTCTATCATATGGTATTAAGGTTAACATTCGAATGATCTATTAGGTTAGAGACATTTACAAGTGATGGGATGAAGTGGCGGTCTCTTAATTTGTTGGACCCAAGGGTACTGTTATGCAGAGTGGCTTAATGTTACCTTAGGATGGATTAAAATAATTCGTCTTAGGCTCTGCGTCGAACTTAATTAATCACGCTATATTGTTGTTTTTGAAATATTCAGCGGGACTAAGATTCTGTTAAATATGAATCCCTTGTGATCTGCTCGTTTCTTTGCTGCGCTGTTTAGCATGCTTTAAGCTTTTTGTTCAAGATAATGGAGAATTAAGTGAAATTAAAATAAAACCTTTGAGTTGTTTTTATTAAATTCTAGTTAAATTTTGATACATTGGAACAAAAATTAAATTTAGAAGTGAGATGGTATTAATAATTAATTTATTAAAAACTTTGAATAAAGTTGTAATGTAATAGTAATGACACAGATTTTACTTTTTTTGAAAAATATTTTTTTGCCAACCCTACTTTTTCCCAAAGGAGGTAAAGATCGAGTCACGCCGAAGTAAATAACACGATTATGAGTTCAACAATGAGATCAATAGTTTCGTATTGGAGCGTCGCCCTGTTCAGTGGGGAATTGGGTGTTCATGTTTTGTGTATTTTGACGGATTTTTATTTTTTATAATCTTTTCATAATTATGTTGTGTTATGAGAATAAAATATAATGTTGTTGTATGTAGTTGTTGTTTAATTAAATGTGCCGTCATTAACAATATATAATATCATTTGTTACAAAAAGAACATTAAAGGGGAAGAAAATAAAGAAAGGAGGAAAATATACATATTTATTTAATGACTGTAAAATCTCTACCACCCCTTTTAAAGTTTCTTCTACACGTGCAAAAATTAAATTTAGTTCTCAATTTATATTGACAGAATCACCACTGTTCTAATTAATAGAGAAGATCGTCGTCGAGAAACTCATCATGATTAAGAATAATATCGACGGCATGTAACATAATATTATAATAAACCATTATATGCCATAAGCCTTACAGCATCTACCGCTTACATCCTTCCATGTCCTTGCCAAATAAAACAAAAAATCGCATATAACAATAAAAATCATATCATTTCCTACAATACCCACGTCAAACATAAATCCCAGTCACCCTAGCATCAAGTCAAAGCTTAACTCGTACATTTGGTCGCCTACAGCAAATTCTATTACTTCGCTTTAGGAGATTGCCTATAATATACACATTCGCACTTTAGAAGCTGGAATAAACGCTTTTATTTAATGTATTGAGTGATTTCTCACTTGCTTTATCGTGTTTATTTTAATTCATTCAGTATTCGTGCGTAAAATACGCTAAATAGTTAATTTAAAACTTAGTTCTTTTTTCGACCTTGGTACAGTGGTTGACGCGTGCGCGTAGTACCGATGGTCCTGGGTTCGATCCCCGGTGGAGACGAAGAAAAAAAAAAGACGTGTGGCACTCGGGGACTGCCGCGGTAAAGCTATTGCATAGCGTGCCTTCAAGCCACACCTCCGCGCCCGTCGCAGTGGGGAGCGTGAGGTTTTTCGTTACGGAATTTCTGGATTCGGTCCCCGCGCTCAAGGCCCGCGATAGAAGCTATGCAATAGCTTAAAAATGTCCTACTTGTCCCTAAAGAAAATTGATCAGTGAATCAGATGTAAGTATGAATAATGAATCTGCTCCTTACCCCCCCCCCCCCCTTAGGAGACACGGAACTTCACTTTTTTAGTTCTTTTTTCAGATATCGGGGTTATTAGGGTCTAGGGGTATGTACGAAAAACTTAATTGAAATTTATTTTATTCTTCTTGCTTGCTTGCTAAAGAGCTTTCACCGACTCTAAAATATAAATGATAGTAATCGAACCCATACACTAACAATACAAAATAGGTATTAGTAGGTACGACTGTCTGTGTGTCGAGATCCTTCCAAACGCATGAACCTATTTTAATCAGACTCTCACAAGCGGATAGCTCATGTTTAGTATGTACTACAAACTTCATTTTCTTCATCATATTCTACATCTGTTCTCATTGACTAAGACGAAGCCAGGAGTTTTAGCTAGCATTAAATACAATAAATACTAGTCCAGAATTGAGATTGTTATGTTAGGCCACTACAAGTTTGCCTGTAATCGGATCTTGTCGAATGTTAACTAACTTCGACGGTATTGGACTTTGTTTATACAACTATGCGAAACACTTACGAATTGATCCGTTTCGTAGCTTCTATATCCCTTGAAATGTATCGTGACTTAGGAAATATTGATTATTTTAATTTTAATACTGTTTCTTGTTGGTCTATGAGTCTTCAAAGCTTTCAATCTGACGCACAAATACTTTAAAACTTAAAAATATTTGGCAACAAAATCATTTCATGTCATAATAAACAAAAAAATATGTTAATAAAAAAACTACAACAAATCAATAAAGCGTAATGTATTCGAAAGTAAATAGCCATAGATCAAAACACACAGTCCTACTAATATTATAAATGCGAAAGTTTGTGAGGATGTGTGTGTGTGTGTGTGTGTGTTTGTTACTCTTTCACGCAAATACTACTGAACAGATTACAATGAAATTAAGCACACATATAGAGGGTAACTTGGATTAACACATAGAATAGGTTTTATCCCGGAAATCCCACGGGAACGGGAACTATGCGGGTTTTTCTTTGAAAACGCGGGCGAAGCCGCGGGCGGAAAGCTAGTTTGTTTATAATTCACTAATTGCAACCGAAAACAATAAACACGCATAAATTAGACATAATAATGAAAACAAGCCAAGCTCATAATTGTACCTAATAAGCGCCGTCATATAAATCTAAATACATAACTATGAAATATATTGTTTCTTGTTAGCAAAACGCCTGCAGTGAAATACCAAAACCGCATTTCGCTGTACTAATGAAGATGTATGGCGTATCTCCATTTGAGTTACTTTAGTTCTGCCATTATTCTTCTTATCATCAATACATATAATAAAATTGTAGAAAAGTGATGTCTGTACAATGAAAATATGTAGAAAAAAATTAGCAGGTGTTATTATTAAATCGATCCCGAACCCAAAACTGTAGTTAAAAAAAATTTGTCTGTTTGTCTGTATGTTTGTGCACGCTAATCTCAGAAACGGCTTATCCGATTTAGATGCGGTTTTCACTTATATATTGTGACAACCTTCATTTAACATTTAGTTTTTATTTCATGTCAATCGGTTCATAAATAAAAAAGTTATGACAATTTAAGTAATCACGGCGAACATTTGCTAAGGCATTCTATTGTACACTGTACAGTGTACGATAAAACGTAAGTTATCTGTTATACGCTACAGTTATTCCTTTACATGTCCAGATGATCATATCAAAATTCCCCAAGGGTTTGGGGGTCTGAGGCAGTAGGGAGGGGGGGGGGGTCCAATTAACATTATGCTTACTTCTAGGTAAATTTTCCACATAAAATGTCCTTTAAATTATGTCGTATTATATTTTTAACCCCCGACGCAAAAAGACGGGTGTTATGTGTTTGACCGCTATGTATGTCTGTGTGTGTGTGTGTCTGTCTGTGGCACCGTAGCTGGCTAACAGGTAAACCGAATTAGATGCGGTTTGTTTTTGTTAGGCAGCATATTTTCCGACGCTGGTTCTTAGATAAAGTGTATCAAAATCGGTTCATCCACTTATTATACCTACATGGGGGTAAAAGTGGGAATGAAAAAAATGAAAGTTGTAATTTATTTTTAAAGATCGTCGGGAAGTTTATGAAATTATTTATTCCTTTTTCTATACACTTTTCTTCGTCTAAACGGTTTAGTTATTTACTAAAGGGGCGTGAGACAGGAAAGATCTAATTTGGATTTGTTGCTGGATTTGATAAAAACTGAGTATCGATTAAGCTGATCAGTGGCTACACCATACATTATTAAAAACATCCATATTAGGAAGGAAAAAAAATTGCTCCTCTCCTCACTGTGGGAGTGGGAGTGGGAGTGGGGCTCGGGCGTGGGCGTGAGCGTGAGCGTGAGCGTGAAAATAAAAATGAATATGAACATGAAAATAGCACAGCACAAATAAATAATATGAAGTACCTAATTAATAATATCAAATATTTTTTATTTTTTACTTTTCCGTTTTTTAAGTCGGTTTTTTTAACGTACTTATTTTTATTTAGTTCTTTTTAGTGTATTTTTCAACACGAATCAAACGAGCCCAAACTCGATAACGTTGAGTCAATTAATTACTGAGTTCCTATGGCCACCTTCCGTTACGTACCTATACAAAATTTCAGCGCAATCGGTAACCGGGAAGTGAATCAAAGTTACTTGCTAAATTTTCATTAAGTCATCAAAATCAGACAAAAATGCTCATAAAATAAAAACTACTGTTCCTACCCGAATCAAATTGTTATGAGACAAATTCGAAACCATTCCGCATCAAGCAAAAAAAGAATCACGTAAATCGGTCCAGACCCCTCGACGTAATCTGTGTACATACATAAAAAAAATATACCATTCGAATTGATAACCTCCTCCTTTTTTTGAAGTCGGTTAAAAATAAAGTAAATAGTGTGTCATAAAATAATTTTTACAATTTTTTTATTCGTATTCCGGAGCAAAAAATGAAAATGAAAATGGAAATGGAAATGAAAATGGAAATGGATATGAAAATGAAAATGAAAATGACCGATGACCGATGACCGATGACCGATGACCGATGACCGATGACCGATGACCGATGACCAATGACCAATGACTTATGAACATTGAAATGGACCGATGACCGATGACCGATGAACATGAACATGAACATGGACCGATGACCGAATGAAAATGAAAATGAAAATGACCGATGACCGATGACCCATGACCGATGACCGATGACCCATGACCGATGACCGATGACCAATGACCAATGACCTATGAACATGGACCGATGACCGAAGACCGATGACCGATGACCGATGAACATGAACATGAACATGGACCGATGACCGATGACCGATGACCGATGGCCGATGGGCGATGACCGATGGGCGATGACCGATGAACATGAACATGATTTTTATTGCTGCCCCACCTTGAGCCCATGGCTAGCTACGCCCATAGTAGTAACTACTATGTAATCACTATTCCACGCGGACGAAGTCGCGGGCACAGCTAGTATTCAATATATCTGTGATTTTGGATCGCTATTGAAGTTATTTTTAGAGCTCGTCCCGGCTCTATTCAGCTAGTTTCGGCATCCTTAATGTAGCGGAGACCAATTTAAGAATCCAAAAATCATGAAATACCCTTCCATGGGTTTAGTTTTGAGTAAAACTGGTGTAGTGTAAATATCCTGACTTTCTTTAATGTACTCATTTATTTACATTTTAATATAAAAAAAAAGACGGGTTGCACTCCGGGAGTGCCGGCAGAAGTGAAAACCTGATTATTAACGTTCAGCATTTTGGAATGGTATCCGTCTTACGCATGGAATATAAGGGCTAAAAAAAAAAAAAAAAAAGTCCGTCTTACGCTTTTTCGATCAGGCCACGTGTCCTGACGCGAGTTTAAGATTTTATACCCAACGCCGCTAAAGAAGTTTTCACTTCAAAAAAGTGAAGTCCAATGTCCCCTAGTGGGGTAAGGGGCAGATGCATTATACATCTGTTTCGCTGATCGATTTTCTTTAGGGACAAGTAGGTGATCAGCCTTCTGTGTCCTACCAGACCAAGACATTTTTTTTTCTTCGTCTCCACCGGGAATCGAACCCAGGACCCCTCACGCGTCAACCACTGTACCGAGGAGGCGGTCAATTAATATAGTTTTAAAATAATACAAGACTTGAAATGCTTTTTTAAATTTATATTTGAGATTTCAACGCTATCTATCCTATGCTGTAGATTCCTAGATTCAAGGTTCTTTGGAAGACACCATTCCTCAGGGATACGGTTACTGCTTGCACAAGATATTACAAATGTTGTATTTTCCTACGGTATTTTCATTTCATTGATTGGCGGCCGAACTCCACCATATTAAAAGAAAAAAACTGTTTTTTGTATTTGAAGTCTGAATATCTCATAAGATGTTTAACTCAATTGAGTCGTTATATAATCTTAAATACATAATTCGTTTTTTATTAGTATTTTAAATTTGCATTGGCATACAGAGAGTAAGCCCTAATGCTACATCCTTACTTTTAAAGAATGTCGTTTATATCGATCATTGCTTATAAGACGTTGAACGATTAGATAAAGTTCCCCACAATTTCTATTATAAATTGGCAATGACGCGCATCGTTGATATATATTGCTTTTCCAAGCTAAGAAAAATTCCTCCAGAGCACGAACCTGTTTTTTAAATTCAGAGCAATGAGGTTCAAATTCCCGTGGGAAATAAACTGCAGTGTAATGTATTATGACGTCATCGGCGAGTGAATTTGACGTATCCTTAACGTAATCCATTTCTGAAGTGGTTATTAGAGGCAGTAGTGTTCGCAATATTATAATTATTTTAGATGACACTAGCAGACCCGGCAAATGTTGTTCCGCCTTACCCATATATTATAGGGGGATGAAAAATATATATTGGCCGATTTCAGGAGAATCGGTCAAGCCATTTCAGAGGAGACTAACTTCAAACACCGCGACAGGAGTATTTTACATTTAACAAGAGATATAAAAAATGTTGTGTGGTTTTATGAAACCACGGTAAAAGTGAAACTTTCCGAACACTGCTTTATACCTACTCGGCAGCCGACCGTCACGCGACATGCGCTACACAGACCAAAAAGTTTGAGACGATGTAATAAAAGTTTCACTTTAAAAACCAAATAATTTTTCATATAAAACTGGAATATGTCTATATTATTGACCAATATTTTATTGCGTATAGCCTTATCGCACCACATAAAATAAATGCATTTGCTGCTTTTCAGCAGCTTAAGTGCTTTCAGACCCGCTTCCTATTTTCTATTTATGGAATTTAATTTCCTCGCTCGGCTATTTCATACGTGTGTTATTATGGATGTGTCGTGGCCATATCGTAGATTTGCTCATTTCATGAAATGGCCAATTTAGTTTGGCCAGATCGTTAAATCGTCAACGTTTCACGATTTGGTCATCCACATTTGGCCAGATCGTCGATCTGGCCAAACTTGGATGGCCATTTCACGAAATGCGACCATTTTTGTTTCTTTTTTAAAAAGCGATTCGCTTCTGGCACTCGCCGGCCGCTGCCGCGGCACGCTCGCTTTGCTCGCTCGGCTCGTGCGTTGTTTATTAAAGTCTAACGTAACCTAACCTAACTGTTTTCTATTGAAAAAACCATTCGCTTCTGGTATTCGCCGGCGCTACCGCGGCACTAACTTAAATGACAATAAACAAGTTCTTAAAATATTCTGAATTTTTTAATGTTTTATGGACTCTCTAAGATATTTTATACGATCTGGCCAAATGTCGATGACCAAATCGTGAAACGTTGACAATTTAACGATCTGGCCAAACTATGTTGGCCATTTCATGAAATGAGCAAATCTACGATATGGCCACGACAGATGCATTTCCTAACACACAAAAACAAACAAGTGCGTATATTTGAATTTTAGTATCAAAACTGTCGAGTGTAGATAGCTGGAAGTGCAAATACATAAGTATTTATTTTTTTTTTTTTGTAAATACTTTATTACACTTAAAGATAAAAAACAAGAAATACAAACACTTAAATTTAACTTACAGTAAGTACAATTGGCGGTCTTATCGCTTAGAGCGATTTCTTCCTGACAACCTTTGGTACAATAGAGGAATAAATACATAAATGTATAAGTAATATATTATTATAACGATTAGAAACTTTGCTGATTTTAAAATTAAACACTTTTAAAAACTCTAAATGTGCCTAATTCATCTTAACGAGAACAACTAATATTCATCTTAACAAGGAAAAAGGATAGCAATACCGAAAAACAAGTTCGTCTCTAACATTTGTCATTTCTGCACTGACCCATAAAATTAATGAAGTCCCATTATCAATTCGAGTCTAGTAATGTTCATTACATATCTCTCTGATTGCTCCAATTTAATTAATGGCTATCACTTATCCCAATAATCTTGTAATCAGAGGCTCAGCTCATCAGCCCTAATTGCATGACTGAGTCACGCAATTCCGGTCCCTTTTCCAATACTAATTGGGTCTTTTTCTCTAATGAGCTAGTTACGAGTGGCCAGTTTTAATTGTGAATGTTACATTGTATTTCAGGAAAGTCGTGATGTAACTCAAATACTCAAGTATGTTATGTAATCAGGCACCAATTGGCACGGCTAAAAAGCTTTATAAATACTAGGAAATACTAGACAATAATTATAATGTGAATAAATGTTATTTTCTGTGAAGAAATGAAACATTATAGAATACAAATGATTATCGTGCTTTGTCTGGTAGAGGCCACTGTTGATATAAGGTCGCCCGCTTACACGACCTTAATTATTAAATGGTTTATTTACAATACCTACATAATATTTACCTACAGTATACTTAAGTGATTATTAAATTCACCTATTACGTACCAAAAACCCATTCTTTGAATTTTTAACACGTTCGGGACATCATTTGACTCTAATAAATAAAGCCCACATTGACTGGTAATACAAAGCATAGTATTTCTTCTGTACTAAGACAACTTGAATTAATGCTTATAAATGGTGGCCATTATAGCACACACATATTCTTATTATTTCATATGTATTAATCTATACTAAAATTATAAAGCTACAGAATTAGTTTGTTAAAACGCGCTAATCACAGGAACTATACCTACTGGTCGGATTTTAAATATTCTTTCGGTGTTAGATAGCCCATTTATCGAGGAAGGCTATAGGCTATATTATATCATCACGCTAAGACCAACAGATGTGGAGCACTGCGGGTAAAACCGAAGGGCACAGCTAGTTTACTATATACCCTTTTTCGTACGCTATTTGTGCCATTCTTTAGTTTTGATGAATGTGCTTTGGTAGCTATTTTGCATAGATGATAGTGTAATCATCATTTGCATTTCAAAAAGACAGCTCAAAGATATTGAAGTAGTTAGTAGACCGAAATGGTGTGGACGTTAGCATCGTTGTTATCATATATTATATGTGAATGTGCTCTTATTTAAAATATCCTTGCGATAAATTACTTGATAGAATTTTATAAAAGAATAAATTTAAGTGTTCTTTTTTGTTACTAAGGAATATTTTAATTATATCAAGTCAAATCATGTTCCACGGGCGAAGCCGGGGCGGACCGCTAGTACAAAATAAATAAATAGATTAAACATAACAACATGCGGTCTAATCGCTAAAAAAGCAATCTCTTCTACACAACCTGGTGAAGAAGGCACATTAAATATTTATATATTTTATAACCGGTTTTATTTACTTCTTATAATTTTAATCTCTCAAATTGGTATAACGATTAACGTCTGTTCATGGTTTAGTCCTTCGCGTAAAAACTACTGAACGAGTTTGATTTAAATTTGGTATTCAAATAGATTAAAGCCTGAAATAACTTCAGCCGAAGTTAATATTCAATTAAATGCTTGAAGAGGTATGCCAATTTAATTCTAAAGTTTGGACATTTGATTTTATAGCGAAATAGAAAAAGTATAAAAATAGAGTTATAAATCGAACGTTTATTTTTGGATATTTAAAAGGGGATAACATTTATCGTAGTGTAATAAGAACTTTACACTATTTACATACTACTCAAAAAAAACATAGTACAAAGTTTCCTATGTTTTTATTTTTGGACGTATTGAGTTGTCCATATTTGATAGCCAAAAATATTAAATTATTTTAACCAATCTACTGAGTAACTTGAATTAATCGTAAATCAAATCATAAGTAACACTAAGACACTAACTAATTAACCTACTCATGACCCATATCATGGTAAAGAAAATCGATCAGTGAAACGGATGTATACCTAACTACAAATAAATAAATAAATATTTCAGGACAATTTTCACACACGGTACGATCTGATCCCATACTAAGCTTTCGCTTGTGTTATGGAAACCAGATGGCTGATAAATATAGGTACATATATAATTTTAAATAAATACTTATATAGATAATTAACACCCAGACACAGAGCAAACATCTATGTTCATCACACAAATATTTGCCCCGGGTGGGAATCGAACCCACGACCGTTGAAGGCAGGGCCACTACCAACTAAGCCAACCGGTCAGTCACAAAGGGACCACCACTTCACACATGATCCGAACAATTAATTTGTCCACAATATACGAAAACCAAATTAAACATGGACACTGTTTAAATTCAATTTTAGACCCAAATCAACATTTAGATTGATTCACGTAGGTATATGGATACTCGTACCTTGTTTGCTTAAACTAGGTTTCCACGGTTTGAATATTGAGTATTGGTCGGTCACGGACCACGGTGTTTACCAAATACACATAATATAGGACATTCATTTTGCCGGGAAAGCGATTAAAAAATTTCAATTTCATCCGTATTTGTGAGACAATTTATTACCAATTAGTTAATATAGAAAGTATGTAAGGAAGTAAAGCTAAAGAAGTTATCTCTAATTAACACAGTGCCATTAATTGTTCCAAACTAACAAAATCGAAAAGTAAACTGTAAGAAGTAAAAGTGAAAGTAAACTGAAAACCATGGATGACTATAGGCAAGCTAATTCACACAAAAAATAGAATGTCTATCTCACAATATTTTCAATTAGTCATCGAACCTACATCAATTGTCAAGATAGTCAGAGTCATTAATCATTTCGGAACATTTTCGGAAATTAGGTCATGAGACACAGTATTTTTTCCACTAGTTCTTTTGAATAACCACGGTTTTTTAAAAGAGCACTTACAGGTTTTGAAAACAGACCAACAATATTATTTTAGACTAATAAAGTTACTGGCCAGTAATAAAATGATTGCGTAAAAAAAGATTATATCTTCTAGAAAAAAAAATTGTCTGATAAATTTACAGGCCAGTTAGATAGAGAGAGCGCACGCTGTAATAAAAAAAAGAAAAGAAAAAATTACGTGTGTTGTTCTTTGTTTGATCGAAGGAATAAAAGGGAAATATAAAGGAAATAATAATAAATAAGTATATTAGTATTTAAGTTAAATATAAGTGTATCGCATTGACTCTATCCATATCTCAAAACTCATCAAATTTGATTCAGCAATAAGTCACAAGCTATTAACAAAATATACCTGCACTTTAAGCGAATCAAAGTTTCCTGTATAATATTTTCTCAAAAACCGACATATATTCACAAAAATTCACGGGCACTTAATCTTGAGACACTACTGAGACTGAAGGCATTCGGTTTTTATGAGCTCAGACCGTAAATCGCCTTTTTATTATACTTAATATTCTCTATTCATATCGGAAAGTTATAGAAATATGCAAATGGTTATATTGTACGAACGGCGGTATATAGTGTTTGTCTGACCGAATTTGCACCACAATAACTTAAAATAAAAATAAAAACAGATTAAAAGTTATACCTACACAGTACCTATCACAAATAAAATATTTAAAAAGATAAATATAAGCAATCATATCAGGGGCCATGAAAGAAGAAAAAAAAAAGAAGTTCATGTACTCTTGCATTCTTATTTCCTACGTGTTTGTTCGAATCAAATTCAAAATTCAAATTCAAATTCAAAATGTATTTATTTTTCACAAAAAATTTTACAAGCTTTTACATAAAAAGTAAATCCCTGGTTAACCCACTAGGAAAACCTGTGCGGGATCAACCAGTGACGAATGTGTTTCTTTTTCGTCGCAACAGATCGATTTTAGGTACATTTCATTTCCATGGGATTTAAATTTTAATATTTGACTTCGCGGACGAAGCCGCGAGCGAAATGTATCATGTACACAATTTGGAAAAGTTTAAATAGTCAAATGACGAGCCTAATATAGCATAATATAATAGTATTCTTAATTTAATAAGATTTGAATATTTTCGAGTCAACAATAGCAATTAGACCGAATTAGGCCATTGGTTAATTATTTGGAATTTAGGACAGATTTTTAAAACGACAATTCGTAATATAATATTACCTAAAATTACCAAACCTTTTGACCTAGAAACAATATAATTAGTAATTACCATTCGCAAGTTAATATTCTGGAGTACCTAAGAAAGTCCTTGAGAAACCTTAACCTACATCTACCAAGACACGAGGTACGAATATTTATTTGGTCTCTACGATATGCTTACACATTACGTAATTATGCCCAAACCATTATACCATTTAACTCTTAATGTCTCAATATATCTCTACTATATCCAATATAATAAATTTGAAAAGTTTGTTTGTTTGAACACGATAATCTCAGAATCACTGGACCGATTTCAAAAATTCTTTCACCTTTTAATATGTACGTGATCCCTGAGTGCTGTAGGCTATATTTATGTGCCACAGGCAAAGCCGGGGTGAACCGCTAGTATAGTAATACTAGCGGTTCACCCCGGCTTTGCCTTTACAAACTTATAAGTGTTTTACCGATTGCCCATTGTAAATAAAAGTACTCCAAATAAATATAAAAAGGATCGCCTTGTAAGTCCAATTTGTTTGAAAAGTACTTTACAGACTGGAAACAAGAAACTTTCCCTTCATAAAAAAGTTTAATTTCTAACTCAATATAAGGAAACGTGCCTTTTATAAATACAATTGGTAGGTATTAAAGTTTATTGCATAACTTTCACAATTTGTAACATTAACATATTCTCACATTTTTATGATTTCAGTAATACCACAGACCACAGATAATATAATACTGTAATGGCATCATCATCATCATCATCATCAGCCTTTTGTTGTCCACTTCTGGACGTAGGCCTCTCCCAATGCACGCCACTGAGCCCGGTCGATGGCTCTTTGCCGCCAGTTGTCAGCAACCCTGCGGATGTCATCACTCCACCGTGTATTGTAATAGCATATATTGCTTCAATTTATTTTAGGCAATAGGCAAGAAATTTGCCTCGTGTGCCTCTATTTAGGGACTCTTTACAATACCTTGGAGATGTATAGAATACCTGGGGCCAAAAATTATTAATATTTTTGTCTATTATTTATTTAATAGGTTTTTAACCGTAAAAAAACAAATAATATTTTTCAATTATTTCATGAATATTTCGTAGCTTAAAATTTAACGTAGGTACCTAGTTATTTATAAAACACGATGAATTAAACTCAAAATTATTCAGACATAAACGAGAACATTGTTTCGTGTAAATCAACAAAAATACGTGACCAATTATGATGAGTGAAGCCTCTCAAGCCTACACACGTCTAGGTTATTGTAACAATAAATAACATTTCAAATAAGCTTGCGGAAAAAACACATTTCACACACAAAAGTAGATCTACGAATAGTTTGTACAAATTGAATATTAATAATCATTATAAGGGCATATTGAAACAGAAGTGAAAGCTCATCAAAATCATTGGAAAACTTATAGAGTAAGATCCCAGAGCGATAAGACATAACTTATTTTCTAAAAGATGAAACTTTAAGTTCTCAGTTGTGTCTCATGTACTTTGTATACCTGCGTGTTTGTGAAGTTTGCCCAGTGACACCTGGGTAGGTACCAGGTGAGAAAGGTGACTAAAAATAAGAGTTACTTTACTTAAATTTAGATGGCTGATTTTTAGATATATTTTATAGAATATCACTCTCAAATGGTATCGCAAGTATCAGACACTTTTCATGGACCAAAACTTTTGTCAGACGATTTAAAGCTCCACCAAAAATAAATAAACTTTACTTATTTTTTAATGTCTGATTTTTTTATATGTTATCAACATAACTATTACAAAATTATATTTAATCAGTCAGACAAATTGGAATGACCAGAAATCCACTAAACACAAAAAATATTCGGCCGTGAGTACGAACGCGAGAGCATTATGCATGCGTTTCAGAGCGAGTGAGACGTCCATAGTAACCCGGTTCTCCTTCTTTAACTCACATTCTGTTTCAGTCTACTGTGTATGTGCGCGCAATGTATAGTATTAGACCGCTAGATATTGACACAAAATTTCGAGTCATTTGTAACAGGATGGCGGTTCTACAGGGGTCTTAGTACGCAATGACAAAAAGAAAAATGATGGTGTGAACGCTGGTACCGGCGGCTTAGTCGCGTGGGCGTTAGTCGAACTCGTCGGAAAAATAGCGAAAGTCAAACGATTTGTAACAGTATGGCACTTATTTTTCCTATAAGTTTGAGGATCAACGAATATAAATACAAAATTTCAAAGATCTAGGTGTTGGAAATCTTCACTTATATAAATTAATAATAAATTAATTTTTCAAGTATGACAGCACTTTTTCCCCCTACTAGAAGTATGGCAAATATAATAATGGTCACATTTTATCAAATACTCTCCAAAAATCCAAATGCAATACTGGTACAAAAAGTTTGGCGAAAAAAAAATTTTTTGCAGATTTTATGCGGTATGGCGACCATTTGGAATCGTCCGAAAAGTATGGCATGGCGATTTTCGTAAATGGCTGCACGACGATGGTTACCTGTGCAAAAGTTAGCCTGGTACAAATGGTTAAATATTTGTTTTATTTAAATCAACACATTCGCGTCGGTATGGCGGGCTGTAAGTCACACCGGAAAAGTATGGCATGACACTACCGCCTACTTCTTTTTTATGGGCTATCGGTAAATTCTAAAATTTTTGTGTTACAAATCGTTTGACTTTCGCTATTTTTCCGACGAGTTCGACTAACGCCCACGCGATTAAGCCGCCGGTACCAGCGTTCACACCATCATTTTTCTTTTTGTCATTGCGTACTAAGACCCCTGTAGAACCGCCATCCTGTTACAAATGACTCGAAATTTTGTGTCAATATCTAGCGGTCTAATACTATACATTGCGCGCACATACACAGTAGACTGAAACAGAATGTGAGTTAAAGAAGGAGAACCGGGTTACTATGGACGTCTCACTCGCTCTGAAACGTATGCATAATGCTCTCGCGTTCGTACTCACGGCCGAATATTTTTTGTGTTTAGTGGATTTTTGGTCATTCCAATTTGTCTGACTGATTAAATATAATTTTGTAATAGTTATGTTGCTAACATATTAAAAAATCAGACATTAAAAAATAAGTAAAGTTTATTTATTTTTGGTGGAGCTTTAAAGCGTCTGTAAAAAGTTTTGGTCCATGAAAAGTGTCTGATACTTGCGATACCATTTGAGAATGATATTCTATAAAATATATCTAAAAATCAGCCATCTAAATTTAAGTAAAGTAACTCTTATTTTTAGTCACCTTTCTCACTTGGTACCTGCCCAGGTGTCACTGGGCAAACTTCAAAAAACACGCAGGTATACAAAGTACATGAGACACTACTGAGAACTTAAAGTTTCATCTTTTAGAAAATAAGTTATGTCTTATCGCTCTGGGATCTTGGACTATTAAGCAACGAGCCGCATGATAAACCTCAAAATCATCTATAACATTAGCTGTCAGTGGATGTGGGATTAATAGGAAAATATACAAACTACCAAAAAATTCAAAAATTCAAAATTATTTTCTTTCTTTCATTTACAGGTCTTAGGGCTGATTTTTCAATCCTTGGTTAAAAATTATTTGTCGAATAATGTATAAAACTACCATTTTAAAAACGTACTCTAATTGCCCGTATTTGACAGTTTACGTGACATTTTATTATTATCGTGTAATACTTTATTGGACGGATAAGTTTTAACCAAGCATTGAAGAATCGGCCCTTAAACTAATTTGTGATTAGAACACTCCTAGTAAGCAAATAAAATGCTTCTGTCAGATTTCCGCTTTTCCTTAACACTAAAAAGCAATTATTTCATAAGCCATTGTCACTACATAATAATATAATAAAATTCATTACTCTTAACTTATCGAAACAGATCAATACATATAATAAAATTCTAGAAAAGTGGTGTCTGTACAATGAAAATATGTAAAAAAAATTTAGCAGGGGTTATTACTAAATCGATCCCAAACCCAAAACTGTCGTTAAAATTTTTTTTGTCTGTTTGTCTGTTTGTCCGTTTGTCCGTTTGTCTGTTTGTCTGTATGTTTGAACACGCTAATCTCAGAAACAGCTTATCCGATTTAAATGCGGTTTTCACTAATATATTGTGGTAATCTTCATTTAACATTTACAGGTAAATTATCTTGGAGAAATTTTTGCGTTTGTAGTAGTATATGGTCAGCAAATAAAAAAAAACAACATTTTATTTTTAGTTTTTATTATATATATATATATATATATATATATATATATATATATATATACTATATACTATATCGAAAATCGATCGATGTGATAAAATATATATATATATATATATATTTGGGATTTTAAATTAAACTATATGTGTTTCGATATATGTTGCTTGAAACCTGAAGTGAGTGAGGGTATGTGATGTATTTATATAAGTTTCGTCGGTGTAAACAATTGGTCGGCGTTGTTCACGATATTCAGCAATTTTCATCAAATAATTAATTCGCAAGTATCTAATTTCGTGTTTTTCCATAAGAAGTTTCCGGTTATCTTCTGTTTGCTTCCAATTAAAACCTAATGACATGACGTGTTTTCGTAACGTGCTGACACAACCTTTATAATCGATATCTTCTTTCAATTTTGCGTGCAAAGTTTTCAAAGTGGGAACTTCTTTATTTGTGATGTGGAAGTCATGAATTGTTCTTCTGATAACTTGCTGATCAAAGTTATCGATTACTATTGTAGGTTTACGATTCGGTTTCTTTTTAGGAGATTTAAATGTTACTTCCTGATCTGAAGGACAACATTTGCTTTCTGATACTACCTTTCTGACGGATGCTATTGAAATTCCTGTTGATTTAGCAACTAATTGAGTGGGGGTCATAATACTGCTCGGGTTGTTATTACACTCATTTTCGAAATATTTGTACAAACAGTACAAAACTTCTTTAGTTTGAGAAGTCAAAGGCTTGCCTCGACCATGTTTTGACACTGGAGCCATTTTGAATTAACAATATAAAGTTACAACACTTACACACAAATTAAACCCTTCAACAAATATTATAACAATAATAACAAATAATAACAACAATCAACAAATACAAAATTTAACCTTCAACTGGTGACGTGCATAATATGAGTCACAGTATTGGAGAGGTGACGTCATTTTGACATATCAATATAAAGCCATAAATACTGTAAATTATGTATAGCGGCCTGTGATAGCGGCAATGAAATAGGTCATGTTATGTAAAAGTAGGTTAGTTTGTTTCTAAAATAAAACACTTTTTTTACTTATTAAATGTAAAGTTAACTTTAATCATACACATGAGCTTAACATCAAATTTTGTTCTGTGTTTTGGTAGGCATGAGATCAATCAAAGTGAAATTTTAAAAACTTAAAACAGAAAAAAAAATCAATCTTATTTTCTTATTAAAACTTAAGTTATTATTAAAAGAATATATTTAACAATTAAACTACGTAATAATTATAACTTTTGAATGAAATTTGTGCTTTATGTTCTAACGGTACCAAGCGACTGGCAAAAGACTGCACGTGGCACCTGCGGACAGCGTAAACTGGTTTATTCTGGTTTTGTGCGTGTTTCCACTTTCCACTATCAAGTGACGATTTATTCATTTGTTTTGTTTCGTAATTATTATGGTCAAATATTAATAACGAAACAAATTATTATGGACACGATATTTTATTGTTTCACGGTAGTCGCCTTGTCGTTTGCTCAAGGACGTGAAATTGAATGATATATTTTTTTTTATAAAGTCAAAACCATTTTCTTCCAAATAAAAACTTGTTTTTATTGAAAACAAAAATCAGAGTGTTGCTAGGAATAAGTATAAAATTAAATAGTAATGTTAGGATATCGAAACATTTTTGTATAGGCCAGAACGATATAGTGGAAACGCGCTCTAAGATCTGAGTAATATACACACCACTACATATGCAAAAATTTCTCCAAGCTAATTTACCTGTAGTGTTTATTTCATGTCAATCGGTTTATAAATAAAAAAGTTATGACCATTTAAGTATTCACGGCGAACATTTGCTAAGGCATTCTATGGTACACTATTATACAGTGTACGATAAAACGTAAGTTATCTGTTATACGCTACAGTTATTTCTATGAAATGTCCAGGTGATCATGTCGAAAGTCCCCAAGGGTGGGGTGGGGGTGGGGGGTAAGCTGAGGTAGTAGGGGGGAGGGGCAAATTAAAATTATGCTTATTTTTAGGTAAATTTTATACATAAAATGTCCTTTAAATTATGTCGTATTACATATATTTTTAAGCCCCGACGCAAAAAGATGAGTGATAAGTGTTTGACCGCTATGTGTGTCTGTGTGTGTGTATCTGTTTGTTCCACCGTAGCTCGCTAACAGGTAATCCGAATTAGATGCGGTTTTTTGTTAGGCAGCATATTTTCCGACGCTGGTTCTTAGATAAAGTGTATCAAAATCGGTTCATCCATTTATTATACCTACCTATAGGGGTAAAAGTGGGAATGAAAAAAATTAAAGTTGTCGAATCTAAGTGATATATATTAAATGAAAGTGAACGTTTTATCAAAATCGGTTCATCCATGTATTTGATATAAAGCGGTAGCGATATAAAAGCGGTAATAAAAAAATGAATTTTGTCAATTATACTCAAGTGACATATGAAATGAAAGGGCATGACGTGTAAAGTTTAATTAGACGTATTTAATCAAAATCGGTTCATCCATTTACTATACCTATATATAGATAAAAGGGGGAATGAAAAAAACGAATGTTGTCAAATATACCTAAGAGACATATATCAAATGAAAGTGCATAACGGGTGAAGTACGTAAGTTATATTTTTATCCAATTCGGTTTATCCATTTGTTAGACTACAGAGGTAAAAGTGGGAATGAACAATAATCGAATGTGGTCAAATAATATACTCAAGCGGCATATCAAAATATGAAAGGGCAACGTGTGAATTACAATTAGTTAGTAATGTTTTATAGAAATCGGTTCATCCGTTTATTACATACTAGCTTTCCGCCCGCGGCTTCGCCCGCGTTTTCAAAGAAAAACCCGTTCCCGTAGGATTTCCGGGATAAAACCTATCCTATGTCCTTTCTCGGGAATCAAAATATCTCTATACCAAATTTCATGCAAATTGGTTCAGTAGTTAAGGCGTGATTGAGTAACAAACAGACAGACAGAGTTACTTTCGCATTTATAATATTATATATATATATATATATATATATATATATATATATATATATATATATATAATAAATGTCCTACCCTATATATATATATATATATATATATAGTATGGATAGGGCACTTTAGGGTAGGACTGTTGATAAAATATCTATATATCGAAATATCGATATTTATTACATTTTTTGGACGATATATCGATAGTTCGGTATTGAAATATCGATATCGATGATCGATATTTTTTTTAATAATTTTTTGTCCGTAATTTATTTAATCTAAAAAATCGTCGTAAACTTAATGTTAGCAGTCGCTTGACAATTTTTTATCATCTGAACGAGTTGCTTCTTCAATCAATCTTTCAGTGCCTAACAATCTTAGTAGCCAAACAGCTGAACATATTTAAAACAAAGAGTATTTTTAAAAACTCTTACAGAAAAATATTGGTATTGGTATACATAATTGTCTTATTTAAATTTAAAAAGTAATTACCAAGAACTATATCCTACTACGTATGTACATTCATAATTTAATTTGTTTAATAAATCTACTAGACTATAAATTGTGTAATCATTTTTGAGCTGACTTACGATTTTTTTTAAATAAAGCCGATATATCGAAATATCGATATTTTTTTCGATATATCGAACTCCGATACTGATATATTTGCAAATATCGATACATCGAAAATCCGATATTTTAAAAAAATATCAACAGTCCTACTTTACGGGTGACAGTTGTTGGATAAATAAACCAAATGGAGCATCAAACGACAGGATATGACGTGTACATATAGATACAATTAGATATGGTTTACATCAAAATCGGTTCTGCCATTTACTAGGGTTGGAAAGGGAAGTCTGTGAAAGAAGAGGGGACATGGGAGCGAGAGGATAGCCACACCCTGGAAATTTTGAACTCTACTCATAGCCACATAGGCCTGGCCCTTGGCAATTTTTTTTCCTAAATATACCTTCTTCCTACTTCTTTTGCCACTGTGGTCCATTGCAATTTGTGCACGGTTACGGCCCAACTTAAAAGATTTCAAGGAGCAAAAAGCTTATAGATATCAATATGATGTAGGAATGTAATATGGAGGTAGAATTGATAGCTCGGTCTCGCTCACTTGAAAATATTACATGAAAATAAGAAAATTAAATTATAAAAGAAAATTTAATAAAAAAAACCCAACGCAATGAAGAAAAAATTTTAGGAATAAATAATTTTACAAACTTTCCGACGATCTTTAAAATTAAGTACCATTATAAAAGAAAAAATATGATATACATATTATGATAATGATGGCATGGCAGCCCCGACGACTTTGTTTTTATTTTTATAAATATTTAAAACTAGCTTTCCGCCTGCGGCCGTTTCCGGGATAAAACCTAGCCTATTTTGCTCAGTGAAGATGCAGCTTTCTGATGGTGAAAGAATTTTTGAAATCGTTCCAGTAGTTTATGCGTGAAAACCATACATACATACATAATTACAAACATTTCCTCTTTATAATATCAGTATAGATGGTATTTATTTTTAAAGATCGTCGGGAAGTTTGTGAAATTATTTATTCCTTTTTCTATGCACTTTTATTCGTTGCGTTGGGTGTTTTTTAATTTAATTTTTATTGCATGGTCTAAACGGTAATTAATTACTACATGCGTGAGACAGGAAAGATCTGATTTGGATTTGGTGCTGGATTTGATAAAAACTGAGTATCGATTAAGCTGATCAGCAGGCCAAGACTAATGTCAGAGAATAGAATAACGCTAAAGAATAGAAACTACTATAGCTAATTTTTTACATAAACTCATGATATTTTAGTAATGGTTCGGTCACACTACCAACGGCGACGACGACTACGACCAAAATTGTCCTCCAGACAAAATTGGTTTAAAAAAAATATTAAAATTTCCCGTCATACTGGTACTCGAAAAGGAAAAAAAATTCGAGGATAATTAATATAAAAATAGACGGTAAGTTAATCATATATAATCATCTTTTACCAAAATTGTAGATCATAAAATTATCTATAAAAAACTTCAAATACATTTTTTTCTAGGAGCCACCGTTTCTACGAAAAATATATTTTTTCATTCATTGATCTCAAAAAAAATTCCAGGCACCAGAACGACAGGAAATTTTAATATTTTATTTTTAATTGTGTTTTGCACAATTTTGTTAAATTGCGACTGAATGAAAATTTTGTTCGTGGTCGTCGTCGTCGTTGGTAGGGTGAACAAATCCTTAGCAAAACATCATACGCTTATGTCAATTAGTATCGATAGCGGATTCTATTCCTTGGCGTTTTGACGTTTGTCTCGGCGCTCAGTTGCTGCACGATACATTGTTAAAAACACACATACAAGTAAGGAAGGTAAATAAATTTGCTCCCCTCGACCCTGGTGCCTAAAAAATAATATGACATAATTTAAAAGAAATTTTACGTAAAAAATTAATTAGGCATTTCTTTTTTATTTTGTAGCTCAGTTTAGTCATAAATTTTACTAACAGTTCTTTTAATTATTTATGGTAGTACGTGTTTACTCAATAAAAGTTAAGTAGTAACTACTATACAGTCACTATTCCACGCGGACGAAGTCGCGGGCACAGCTAGTATATAAATAAGAATGCTTAAACAAAACAGCTGCTTCCATAAACCCCTAACAATCAACGGCTGAATAAATTCCAATCCAATTTTATTCGAACACTAAACATTTTGGATTAATATGCAGAGAAGGAACGGTTCGGTTTTACAGTAAACAAGATGGGCTTAACAATGTTTTAATTAATTATCGAGAGGGTTTTAACAAAGAATTGTTTTATTTTACCAGACAAGCGACTATATAAAGCATTTTATACATTGTTGTTACACATATAAATTTATTCTGTAATTATTATAAAATAAAATAAACAGCCTTAACATTTTCAGAACTAAGTCTGATTTACATGGTAGGCACCAGCTTCCAAATAAAAAAAAGTGTAAAAATCGATTCAACACAAACAATAGCATCGAATTAAGAACGTCATCTTTTTCTTTAAATCGCTTTAAAATTAATTAATAAACTTTGTTACGTCTTCCCAAGAAAAAAAAGCCGTTTTACGAATTATTATAATACAATTTTTCCACATACTTTTCCCGAATCAAAAGACGAACCTACAAGCGTTATTAAACCACTAGCTGTGCTCCGCGGTTTCACCCGCATTGCTCCGCTCCTGTTGGTCTTAGCGTGATGATGTTATAGCCTATAACCTTCCTCGAGAAATGCCTATCTAACACCGAAATATTTTTTCAAATCGGACCAGCAGTTCCCGAGATTAGCGCGTTCAAACAAACAAACAATCAAACCAACAAACAAACTCTTCAGCTTTATAATATTAGTATAGATTAGTATAGATAAGCACACGTCATGTATTAGCCCAAGTTGTGCTCGTTTGACTTAAAAAGGATATTTCAGGATTCTGTGACAAGAGAATTTTATCCATTTATCTAATTATCATAATTTAGAGGCTGTATGTCAAAGGTAATTGAGATGAGTGGGCTCGCTCCATCAGAAGCCCACAATATTAGATTTTTCGTTTATGAATAAATACAAACCTCTGGTGGTAAATGGGTTTTAATAAAATAATAACCATTTTTGTTATTTTCTTGAATTAATTTTCTTAGCGTAGGTTTTATTGTAGGCAATTTTTATTAACAGTTGTAATAAGTGTATTTGTATTATTTATATTTGAAGTGAAATAAATTTAAAGTGTAATTAGTATGGATAACGTATTAAAATTCGCAATAGGTAATATGTATTACTTGTATTATATGCGAAAATTACTCCATCAGTCTATCTGTTCAATTTTCTAGCCCAAAGCGCTGAACAGATTTGCATGCATTTTAATCTACATATAAAAATAATGGAAAATGTGTGTTTCGAGAAAATAAAACAATATAACTAAAAGCCTTTAAATTCTATAAAAGGCAAAACATGGGTATTGGATTTTGGTATCACGTCTTACTAAGACATGATTGTACTACTATGATAGAAGAAGCTTGAACGAAATAAAAAATGCTTTGAATGTGTAAATTGAGAAATTTGTTAAATCATTCATCTTATTTTGTAAATTCAAATTCATTTTATTAATTGCTTGAACACGTACATTAGATGTTTTGTATTACAAAGTATTGTGTAACAGTGTTCGCCATGTGAACTGGCATGCAATCGTATAGTATATTAAATATTGATACATTTACAAAATTAATTTAACTTAAATTTGTAAAAAAATGTTTTGTAGGTACCTACGCGAATGTAATAAACAATCGGCATATGGAAGTTTGAAACGATAATACTATTCATTAGTATTATTTACACAAATAAGAAAGTTATTTATTTATTTAAATGCAATTTGAAGTAAAAAAGATAACTTCTACGAACTAAACAAGCCTTTAATATCACAAGTGTGTGTACTTTACTATCTAAGTATGTATAAGTCATCTATACTAATATTATAAAGCTGAAGAGTTTGTTTGTTTGTTTGAACGCGCTAATCTCAGGAACTACTGGTCCGATTTGAAAAATTCTTTCGGTGTTAGATAGCCCATTTATCGAGGAAGGCTATAGGCTATACACATCACGCTAAGACTAACAGGAGTGGAGCAAACCGCAGGGCACAGCTAGTTATATTATATTAGTATTAACAAGTAATTTATATAACGTATTGTATAATTCTTATACAATACGAGATAAATATAACTTAACATCCTAGTTCATGTCACGTACACACTCCAAAGATTAATATTATGAGGGTTGTACATCACAAACAGGTGTCATAAGTAGATCCTCTAATAACAATAGGGCTTGTACACAATGAATAACGACAAAATAATGTGTAGGCGTCTTTAAGAAGTCATTATAACCGACCTCTTGATGTAGAACCTTTGTGGTTTTATGTACAAACATTATTGCGAACTAGGACGTGCTACGACTATGATATAGTAATATTACTTTTATGTATTGACTATAGCTTAAAGTTATGTTATTACCTGGATAAACGGGTGTCCTTAATAAGCCTTTGCAGCTGAAAACTATATTTCAGTTTTCGATTTAGTTGCATTTACGTATCATTTTAAACACACAAACTTATCATAATTTTGTAATTGTTATTGTATTTTAAAGCTTATCAAATCTTATTAAAATTATTAATGATTTGATTTTTATAAATTAAACCTTTGTTCCAAGAAGCTTATCCACTCAAGTGCGGGACGACCGGGAGCCGGTCGATCCACATTCAAGGTTATGTGCGGGGCGACCGGCTCCCGGTCGATCAACAGTCGTGGGTTTTGCGTTCGCTTTATAAAACGGTCTATCGTCCTTCCTTTTTCTAACTTATATGACATGTTAAGGAAAGAACAGGCTAGCTATAAATCAAGTTAACAACATAACCATTAACCACATGATTTATGTGGCCCACTTTTGATGACACATTGAGTGGGTAGTTTTTTGTACAAAAAAATAAACAGGGAATGTGTAAAAAAAATGTATGGGAGGGTATGATGTTTTTATTTCCTCGTAAGAAGAGTGTAACAAAGGATCAATAAATATTAAAATCTCACTGAACAGATGTTTTAATTTTTTATTAGCAGACTAAATGTAACAAAAATTACAAGGGTATATTTGCTTTGACTTACAAGTTGTTTTTATTTATTTAAATGTTACCATGTTTTGACAAGGCATAGAGTATATTTTATTATCTATCAATATATATATACTTGCAAATGTGCTATTGATAAAGGAATCTGAGATAATCGACTTTAAAAAAATATTGGACCGCCAAAAACCCCATTTGCGGCGGCACCGGGAGCCGGTTCCGCACATAACCCGATTTTTGCAAAATGGCGTCCCGCACTTGAGTGGTTATATCTAATACACTGGAGATTTCAGTATGAACATTAACTTGTAACAAGAAAATATGACCTTGAATGACGCCTGTATGTTTTTTTATCCCTTTCACACCTAACTTGCCAAGTTTGTCTTGCCAAGGTTGTTTTTTTATCCCTTTCACACCTAACTTGCCAAGTTAAGTGTGAAAAGGATAAAAAAACATACAGGCGTCATTCAAGGTCATATTTTCTTGTTACAAGTTAATGTTCATACTGAAATCTCCAGTGTATTAGATATAAGCTTCTTGCTTTGTTCTAATTTATATTGACATATAACATACCTACGTAGTAACTATTTAGCAATCTGTGATATAACTCTATTTAAATATTCCTATAAAAGAGGCGGCAAAACTGTTATTTGCGGCATTTATAATACAGTAACCGATAAGCTCATTCGCTGGCTCCAAGCCAGACTGCTTTATGATATCATTCATATTTTTCTCATTATGTTACCATAGAAGCTATAAAATATTTATGCCGTCTATAGCTTGGTACATTTCATTGATTTTTATTATATATGCTTTATGTGAGACGGCTATCTGGTGTTAGGTTGAATATGTCCATATTGAATAGGGTAGTTCATATTACTTTCTTGATGCTTAAATATGTCTTTCTTGAATGGACTATAGGCTTCTAAATGAATAAAAGTAAAGTCCCATGCCCCCTAGTGGGGTAAGGGGTAGACATATGTTTCAATGATCGATTTTCTTTAGGGATAAGTAGATGATCAGCCTTCTGTGTCTGGGAAATGAACCCAGCACCCCTCGGTGCTACGCTCTCGCGTCAACCACTGTACCAAGGAGGCGGTCAGTCTAAATGAATAGCTACACAAATATTCAATTAATATTGTGAATCTATTAGATTTAAAAAGAAGTAGAAAGTCGAAAATTACACGCACTGCCAACCTTACAAAACTGACCTCTTGTAGCCCTACAACTCCATTGTAAATATGTTAACGTAACTTGTATTTATTTATTAATTAGCCTTTGTTTATTTTCCTTATTTATACTACCCTTGTGCGAAGGACATATTCTCACTCGGGAAATATTAAACATCATCCTTCTCATTAACTGTTTACTACACAAAATTTTACAGAATAAACATGATAATTCATAGGTAAATGAAGGCATCATAAATCCATTATTTTCCGTAATTGCTTTGTGTAGTAAAATGTCGTTAGATTTTCATAAGTTTACTTATTTATGTCCAAGCTAATTTTTTTATCTTGAACTAAAAATTTACCCAGTACGACCGGTCAAAAAATTATAACTATGACAACGCACAATCTGAAAAATAATTAAAACACTTTATAATATACCTGCTCTTTGAGTAATATACCTACCATTTAATTATATCAGCCTCTCCTTCCCTTCAAAAAAATAGTACTTCACAGTGATATTTCTAAGAATCACACAAAAACATAATATTTACCAACCATTTGCACCACGCAGGTTTCTCGTATAAAATCTGAAAGCAAGCTGTTACCAAGATAGTACTTCAATAGCGACGTAAGTACTTGAACGTTCAATAGAAACTTTTTCATTATGAGAATCATATTCAAGGTGAAATTCCCTATGAATTTCAAATATACAAGATGAAAAGTTTATTTGCTCGCGTCTTTATGTTGTCACTTTCAAATTGTTTGTGACTTGCTATGAATATGAATGAATGCGTGATTAATGTGAAATAAATAATGATACATCGTGAGGAAATTGGCATATCCAAAAATCAAAAGTTCGACGACATGTGACATCTGCCAACCCACACTTGGCCAGCGTGGTGAATTATGGCCTGCATGGCCTCATAGGAGGCCCGTGTCCCTGCAGTGGTAACATAACAATATTATGTTCCCACTTATATGGGCTAATGATGATGACGAAATAATGTTTTCATTATCAAAACACATTCTTGAAACGGCAATAAATATGTATTATGAACGATATTGAAATTTAAACTAAGAATACAAAAAATAAATGGAAAGAACGAGTCCCTGTACAGAAAGCCTAATTGAAGTGTCAATCAAAACACTTCTAACAATACCAAAATAGAATTAAACATAAGTTATCATAGAACAAAATAATCATCTTACATCTGCTATTTCAGCAACGTTTGAAATATCCAACACATTATTTTAAAACCCATTAGTATGTAATTTATTTGCTATTAGAACAAAGTAACAAAGTCCATAATTCGTACGATGAAATACATGTTTATACTATAGATCCTTGACCCAAATCTCGATTGTTCTAACCTAAGTCATAATATATCAAGATATTACCCAGTGCAAGTGATTCGGTATTTCCGAACATTTCTGTCAACTCTCAGCTGAGCTATATTAATGCCTTGCTACGGAAATTAACTTCACGGGTGAAGGTCGAGAGCTCACTGATAGAAAATGGCGAAGTTGTATTTATTAGGGGTATTTTTGTTGTTGTTCGTGTGTAACTAACCTTATTCAGAGCTAAAGTCATACAGGTAAATTAGCTTGGAGAAATTTTTGCATATGTAGTGGTGTGTATATTACTCAGATCTTAGAGCGCGTTTCCACTATATCGTTCTGGCCTATACAAAAATGTTTCGATATCCTAACATTACTATTTAATTTTATACTTATTCCTAGCAACACTCTGATTTTTGTTTTCAATAAAAACAAGTTTTTATTTGGAAGAAAATGGTTTTGACTTTATAAAAAAAAATATATCATTCAATTTCACGTCCTTGAGCAAACGACAAGGCGACTACCGTGAAACAATAAAATATCGTGTCCATAATAATTTGTTTCGTTATTAATATTTGACCATAATAATTACGAAACAAAACAAATGAATAAATCGTCACTTGATAGTGGAAAGTGGAAACACGCACAAAACCAGAATAAACCAGTTTACGCTGTCCGCAGGTGCCACGTGCAGTCTTTTGCCAGTCGCTTGGTACCGTTAGAACATAAAGCACAAATTTCATTCAAAAGTTATAATTATTACGTAGTTTAATTGTTAAATATATTCTTTTAATAATAACTTAAGTTTTAATAAGAAAATAAGATTGATTTTTTTTTCTGTTTTAAGTTTTTAAAATTTCACTTTGATTGATCTCATGCCTACCAAAACACAGAACAAAATTTGATGTTAAGCTCATGTGTATGATTAAAGTTAACTTTACATTTAATAAGTAAAAAAAGTGTTTTATTTTAGAAACAAACTAACCTACTTTTACATAACATGACCTATTTCATTGCCGCTATCACAGGCCGCTATACATAATTTACAGTATTTATGGCTTTATATTGATATGTCAAAATGACGTCACCTCTCCAATACTGTGACTCATATTATGCACGTCACCAGTTGAAGGTTAAATTTTGTATTTGTTGATTGTTGTTATTATTTGTTATTATTGTTATAATATTTGTTGAAGGGTTTAATTTGTGTGTAAGTGTTGTAACTTTATATTGTTAATTCAAAATGGCTCCAGTGTCAAAACATGGTCGAGGCAAGCCTTTGACTTCTCAAACTAAAGAAGTTTTGTACTGTTTGTACAAATATTTCGAAAATGAGTGTAATAACAACCCGAGCAGTATTATGACCCCCACTCAATTAGTTGCTAAATCAACAGGAATTTCAATAGCATCCGTCAGAAAGGTAGTATCAGAAAGCAAATGTTGTCCTTCAGATCAGGAAGTAACATTTAAATCTCCTAAAAAGAAACCGAATCGTAAACCTACAATAGTAATCGATAACTTTGATCAGCAAGTTATCAGAAGAACAATTCATGACTTCCACATCACAAATAAAGAAGTTCCCACTTTGAAAACTTTGCACGCAAAATTGAAAGAAGATATCGATTATAAAGGTTGTGTCAGCACGTTACGAAAACACGTCATGTCATTAGGTTTTAATTGGAAGCAAACAGAAGATAACCGGAAACTTCTTATGGAAAAACACGAAATTAGATACTTGCGAATTAATTATTTGATGAAAATTGCTGAATATCGTGAACAACGCCGACCAATTGTTTACACCGACGAAACTTATATAAATACATCACATACCCTCTCAAAATCTTGGTCAGATGGAAGCACTTCAGGTTTCAAGCAACATATATCGAAACACATATAGTTTAATTTAAAATCCCAAATATATATATATATATATATATATTTTATCACATCGATCGATTTTCGATATAGTATATAGTATATATATATATATATATATATATATAATAAAAACTAAAAATAAAATGTTGTTTTTTTTTATTTGCTGACCATATACTACTACAAACGCAAAAATTTCTCCAAGATAATTTACCTGTAATTCAATATTACACGCTAAAAGTATTTAACAGTTTAAGATATAAATCAAAATCAAGAGAAATAAAAATAATCAACATAGATATGTAGTATGTATAACCCATCCAATTTATGACTGTGCCAATCGTTGCTTAGCTTCTTAGATTCTTAATAATTTGTTGTTATAACATCAAAAATACATTATGTCCGAAAATTTAAGCCGTCTATTACGGTTCATTGTGTAAATTATATTTCTATTTCCACGTATAAACTTATCTACTTATATTAAAATCATACAGTGTGCACTCTTCTTTAGCCGATCAAAGGTAACGTACACACGACCCGCACTCTAGGTTATTGAGCATCTCAATACTGCTTTTGTTTTTTATATTAGCTTTTATACTATTAATGTGTATTTTTCATTAGAACTGAGTAATGTTATGAATTGAGCAATTGTTTGAGTGCTCTAGAGAGTATTAAGTTACGGTTTATGTTTATTTTAAAGTACGAATAACGTGTTTCAAACTTCAATATGAAATATTTGCTTTTATAAGAGTTAAAAATTGTATGTTTGAAATTTCGAGCAGTTGTGTGCGTTTTATTTTATTTTTACAAGGAGATTTTATGGCTTGATTTCTTTCATATTTAATAACGTACTCTAGCTCTAATTTTTCATTCTTCTGTTAACATACAATAAATTAAACCTAGTATGTTCCATGTAGGTATTAATACAAGCAGAGGCGGCTCGTGACAAAATTTTATGGGTGTTCACTTGAAATAAAACACTGAAAATACATGGTGTAAAGCAGTACAATTTATCAAAAAAATTACTTATAAAGGAGATGCATACGTGATACGTCTTTCTTTTTGGTGTGCAAAAATATCTATAACTTAAAGCGACAAGACATTCGTAAAGCACTAGCTTTGCGAATGTCTTGTCGTCCGATAGACGCCTATTGCAGTTCATTCAACAAATGGTACCGAGATTGTGAATGTTTTTTCATCTTGATTGAAAGATGAGCTAAGTCGTCAACGCCCGTTTCAGTCCAAGCACTCTCACCTCCGCCGGCCACGCCCGCTTTAAATAAAAGACACGGAAAACAAAATAGTTTGTTGCTTTCATCACAACCACACAACCACGGTGTTTTCACATATTGTTCAGATTTAAACACACGCGTATATGTTTTCGTTTTTGTCGTACATTTTTGCGTAAGATCAAGTTCAGGCCGTGGCGGTCCCTTAGCTTTACATTCAAGCCGAATTTGTAACGTTTTATCACACTTTTTAATGAACGCCACATTATAATTATTGTTCATTTTAACACTCACAAGTAATACTGATAACTACAGGCTATTTCAACACGTATTTTATAATTTTAATTAGAAAATTGCATGAATCGCGCGCGTGCATTGAAGTTGACTCGAGTGTTTGTTTATATTATAGAAGTGGCAACTGGCAACGACGCGCGCAATCGCTGTCCTGCCGGGCGGTAAAAACGAACCGGCAACGTTTGCGGGTGCGGCGCTCCGAATTTTGCTACTTTTCTATAGAAAATCTTTTGTTTCACGCGCAGGGCTCTGGCAAAACCCTCTCTTTCACTCCTATTGGATTTCGTATTAGGAAATGTACTAAATCTTTTTTCATTGGAGCGCAATCGTGAGCGCTCCGCTTCGCGCGTTACATAATACAGTAGGTATTATACAGGTGTATGGGATGATGGAATGATGGATATATTCATTGGTATTATTTATTAACAGTAGTTTTAAAGATTACGATTGATTTTAAATAGTAATAATTAATGTTAATAATTAAATTAAGGAGTATGATTTTATTATAATTATTTATGGGAGTTCACTGCACCAGCGCTCCTTAGGGCGAGCCGCCTCTGAATACAAGTCATATTCTATCAATATTATTATGAAATACCTTCTACTGATGTATATGTATAGGTCTTCATTTTTATCTTTAAAATTGTACCGAGATCACATTCTTGTGATATATATTCAAATTTTTTGTTTAAGTAAAATTTCAAGGTCACTTCATGGCAAGGCCGTCACGTCATGGAGTAAGGCGACGATTTTGGTAACATAGAATCTTGCCAAGGAAGTTTCACTTCTGACACGTGTGCTCGACACACACGCTCTTTTTAATTACTTACTGTCACATGAAACAAAGTATTAATTTCATACATAACTGAAACACATTGTAAATTTAATCAGCAACGTTTTGCATAAAGTCGCGATAAGCTATATCCATTCATATGGAAATGTTGACATAATGTAATTAAATTCTGAGTTGCTCAAACAAATTGCAGTTATTCTTGAACCAACGCTTACATCTGTTATAACTCGTTTTATTATGGCAATAACAGTTTTCATTATTATTACCCTGTATTGAGAGTTTTAAGTATCATTAGTCAAAGAAAAACAAATGTTTAATTATTGAGTTTAAATTAAAAAAAAAAGGTTTTATAACGGGATAAAATGTTCACATCCAGTTTTTAACAGCGTCACAAAGTTTTTTAAAAAGGGTAATTGAATTTAATGGGTTAATTTATGCAAATAAAATTCGGGTTTTTTATCTATAGACCCAGAATGCAAATGAAACGTCGTTTTATGTTCTTTGAAATGTTTCCTACGGGATAACACCTATGGGATTTTCGTTAGGAAAGTAATAAATCATTACTACGAAAGAAATGTTTATGATCACGTTGAAACTACCTATTTATAGATAGATCTTTTATTCGTAGAATATTCCGAACATAAGGCGAAATTCAACGGCGTGATAATAGAATGAGACCAATTTTATAATTAATTTAGTCTATTAAAAAATGTATTAAAAATGGGTTGACTGGGAAAATCCTGGACAGGACATTTTTAATGAATTAAATTTTTTTTATTTATTTTTATTTTTTATTAATTGCAGTTTCGAGATAATAAAACAATTTTGTAATAAAACAGTGCTGACATAATTTTTTTTTCATCATCCTATCAAGTGAAAGTAACTGGTACCGACATACCTGTTTATACCTGCCAACCTAGCCGTTTGTCCCGGTAAATATTAGAAAACGACTATGACTGCACACTCTGTAGGTTTCATACTTTAAGTCTATTATATATTTTTTTTTATTATCTTGATACTGCAATTAATTAAAAAAAATGTTTTTTTTTAAATTCATTAAAAATGTCCTGTCCAGGATTTTCCCAGTCAACCCATTTTTAATACATTTTTTAATAGACTAAATTAATTATAAAATTGGTCTCATTCTATTATCACGCCGTTGAATTTCGCCTTATGTTCGGATCTTAGACCAATATCATTGAAATATTTTTAAACAAAATAAACCTCGTGTGTGAAGAAATATTCTGATCCGTTCAATGTACTTCAACAGGGTTTTCCTTGAACGTGTATTTTTTTCGTAAGTATACAAAAAATATCAAACAATAATTCAATATAAAGGAGAATGGCGAAATTGGGCCTAACTGTTACAGAAATCATAATATATTTAAAATTCATTATGTTAATTTTAATAATTATTTGTAAAATATTGACTTCTGATTCTATGGGAAAACAAATCTTCGAAAAAAAAAGATAATTCGTTCACTACCGGTCTTATCAAGCAGAGATGTCAGTGTTGTCAGGACTTCAGGAGTAAAATAGTCAAATATTGTGTCAAATATATAGATTAATACGAATGAATGTTTATTTTACATTTTTAGTTTTATTGGATTCAAATGCTATAAAAATCAGAAGCAAAACTTAACTTTTTTTAACACACATCTTAATTTATTTAGGTCATTCTATAAAATAAAAACATATTTTACATAATCAATAATAATTATAACATTTTTATTTAGGTAGCTGGCCATTAATAAATGTCAAATTATTAATCATAATTGTGTCAGTGATGAGTGATTTGTTATGTTTGTTGTTTGACTTTTGAGTGAAGTTTTAGTAACGTTATATTCAAAATTGCTTAAATCGTCTATTTTTACTCTAAAGATATTATTTGAATTGATTCTAGTCTTATTATGAAAGCGAATCCTGATTCATCCATTTATAAAGATACTAGGTTTCCGCCCGCGGCTTCGCCCGCGCAGTCAAAGAAAAACCCGCATAGTTCCCGTTCCCGTGGGATTTCCGGGATTACATCATTTTCCCGGGATAAAAAGTAGCCTATGTCCTTTCTCGGGTATCAAAATATCTCCATACCAAATTTCATGAAAATTGGTTCAGTAGTTTAGGCGTGATTGAGTAACAGACAGACAGACAGAGTTACTTTCGCATTTATAATATTAGTATGGATAAGAAATGTACCTACCTAGTGATTGTTGATGTTTTGGTAAGTTATAATGTGTGTTGAATAATATGTGCTTGGATCCAATATTTATATTACCTGACTGTTCTACTGTTACACTATTATTAGCTAGACAATGTAGATAGAAAATAAACTTACCTGGACCTAGAAAATGGCAATGCTATTCATTTAATTCAAGCAAACTAACTTTTATTTTTGTAACTTTACACCCCAATATCTCTGCTATCCCATAGAACAGATCTATAATTATTATATTCATAGAATCTGTATATTTTTATCTATTTAATCCCCCATAAATTATCAGTGTAACGATCAGGCCCAGAGTCCTATGGGAGTTTGCCATTCTCCTTTATCATTCATAGGAAAAGTTAAGTATTTGCTAACGGTACATCGCTATGGGCATTTTATTATGTTACATAATATCACACCCGACCCCTCGATAAGTTTAACAAAATATGTTATCTAAAATAGCATTACAATAATTCTTGGACAAAACGGTGAAGCCTGTAAAAGTTAAACTCGTGAATTTCGAAATGGAAACAAGTTTTTCAGTGGATCTCTTAATTTCAATTTCCTTTGTGAGACGTCTACAGTACCAAATTCTTATTAAACTTTTGAGGTTATAATAAATATTGCGGCGAACTTATAAGTTAGAATAAGGAATAATTGCGGTTTTGGGAAGGCAATTATGTCTTTTGTATAAATGCTTTGCTGTTGATTTTTGGCCGTATTTATCGGTTGGAATTTGTTAAGGCTTTCTTCGCTAAGATTTATGGTAAAGCGTGATTCATTAATCGGACCACAGATAATTAAGCGGGAAATGTTTATGGAAATAAATTGTTTTACAGAGTTTACTCCTTCGGGTAAAAAGTTAAGTAGGTAATTGATGTTTTATTATAATTTAATTGATTGCTATAATTCGTAGAGATTGCACTTTATTATGATAACTAGCGACCCGCCCCGGCTTCGCACGGGTGCAATTGGGTGCAATGCTGATACTAAATACACTACAGAAAAACTTTTAACGTTGTATATAAAAATTAAAAACAGCGGCCCGGCCTGCCGGTGCCGCCGCAAACGCTACGTCCCGCAATTTTTAAATCTGTAATATCTTCGAAAATATTCACTTAAATCATACGGTGTAAAGGGCTATATAGATCTATATTAAATGAACAATGTATTTAAGGTATTTAATTGGTTAAGGATTAATGCTGTATTGGTTAAAATCGCTTCGAAAATTAGCCATTATTTGTCGTAAAAAGTAAATGACAAAAAAAAGTTATTGTGGGTTATCCATAAGAGATAGACATATGCCATCGCGGACTTTTCTGTAGACCTTTTCAATGTGTTCAATACTTAGTACATTATTTTGATAAAACTCGTAAGGTTCAGCCTGCGTTTGCAATGTAAGCGGAAAAAATGTAATTATTTACGACATCACAATAGAAACCTCAAAAATAACAGTACTTTTCCACTATTTAATGGATGTTATTATACATATAAACCTTCCTCTTGAATCACTCTATCTATTAAAAAAAACCGCATCAAAATCCGTTGCGTAGTTTCAAAGATTTAAGCGTACAAAGGGACATAGGGACATAGGGACATAGGGAAATAGGGACAGAGAATGCGACTTTGTTTTATACTATGTAGTGATATCACAGTATTACAATAGTGATAATATGATGTGATCATTATGGTAATGTTAATGTGCGATTTTTTTAGAAAAATGAGGTAAGTATATGAATAAAATGAAAAAGAGCATGGTAAATATTAGGATAGTCCATAAAAAGTCCATAACTTACTTTTTCTTCCATTTACATGGGAAACGATTTCCAAAAAAAGGTTTTTTTTTATTTCGTCAAAATTACAAGAAATACGAAGACTCTCAATTTAAATTCAGAATATATTGCAAAGACAAAGGTCGATGCAAAATGAACCAGCTCTGAGGAATTTGAGCCTCTACCCTCATTTATAAAAGTCGACGTCAGTATGTGAGTAAACACGATTAAAATAATGACAAAATGTGGGAAAAAATTGCGCCAATTTTTGATATAAATTGTCTTTGTTATAATTTATAATGGTGTATAATAACCTTAAATATTATTCTTCTACTTTACTAAGTATCAATCAAATTATTTTGACTTCTCCGTACACAAATAACATACACATACAAACTATAGCGTTTATTATTTATATAAGAAAATTTACATAATAAGCGAATGTGTATTGGTGTAATCCATTTTTACACCAAAACAACTGAGCCGATCTAAATAAGTTTTATCTTAGACCATCATAGAAAAACTTATAAATCAAAAGAAAATAATCCCGCAAAATCTTTTTATAACATAGAACTAGGTTGAATTTATTTTCGAAAAGCGTCCAAAAATGTATAGAAATGGCTTCGAAGCTTGAACCAACAAGATACGTTGATTAGACTGCTTTCAATTTCGCCGCAAAAATTAACCCGCTAAAAATATAAGAGCGAAAATGTTTTCGGTTTCTCCGATAACCACTTTATTTCGTATTGGAATGTAAATAGAGATGGGGCGATGAATACAATTCTTTTGAGTACTTTTCTAAAAAAAAGTTAGCTGATAAATATTTATAAATTCAATTTGTATTTTAAGGGAAATCAATTTCGAAATATTTTTTTTGGATTTTAGTCGGAAAGTGTATAACTAATGCCATTTATCAAGTGATTCAGGATTAAGTAGGAAAGATAAGTTTCATTCATGAAAATGCAAGTACATCAACTAATTATCAGAAATTTGATGAAAAAAATTTAAAAAAAGTTCAAAATTTATGAATGGATTTTGGCAAAGGAAAATGACATGTTATTTAGTGAGTGATTGGTAACTTCCCTGTTGCGAGCCTGAATGTTACACACAACACATAAACACAACCCTATTCTTATTTTATTATGATCTAGTTTCAGCCAACGGCTCTACATTTCCTCGATAGTAACTAATAAGTAATCAATACATATAATAAAATTGTAGAAAAGTAGTGTCTGTACAATTGAAATATGTAAAAAAAAATTAGCAGGTGTTATTATTTAATCGTGCCCGAATCCAAAACTGTTGTTAAAAAAATTTTTGTCTGTTTGTCTGTTTGTCTGTATGTTTGAACACGCTAATCTCAGAAACGGCTTATCCGATTTAGATGCGGTTTTCACAAATATATTGTGGTAAGCTTCATTTAACATTTAGTGTTTATTTCATGTTAATCGGTTAATAAATAAAAAAGTTATGACCATTTAAGTAATCACGGCGAACATTTGCTAAGGCATTCTATTGATACACTGTACAGTGTACGATAAAAACACATAAACAAATTTATTACGTAAGTTATACGCTACAGTTATTCCTTGACAAGTCCAGATTGTCATATCGAAAGTCCCCAAGGAGGGGGGGGGGTAAGCTGAGGGTGCAGTAGGGGGGGAGGGCCTTTATTTAGATTTTTGCTCAGCCTAAAACCTGCACAAATTGCTCAGTCTAAAACCTGCACAAATTGCATTATAGTTACTTCTAGGTAAATTTTCTATAAAAAATTTCCTTTAAATTATGTCGTAGGTATTATATTTTTAACCCCCGACGCAAAAAGAGGGGACGTGTATTATGACCGCTATGTGTTTGTGTGTCCGTCTGCCTGTGCCACCGTAGCCCGCTAACGAGTAATAAGAATTAGATGCGGTATTTGTGAGGGGGAATATTTTTCGACGCTGATTCTTAGATATAGTTTATCAAAATCTGTTCATCCATTTATTATACATATACTTATAGGGGTAAAAGTGGGAATGAAAAAAACGAATGTTGTAATTTATACCCAAGTGACAAATCAAATGAAAGTACACGACCTGTCAGAACAATTAGTCAAATTTATCAAAATCGGTTCATCCATTTATATGATATAGGGGTAAAAATGAGAATTAAAAAATGAATTTTATCAAATTTACAGAAGTGACATATCTAATGAAAGGCATGACGTGTAAAGTACAATTAGGTGTATTTTATCAAAATTGGTTCATCCATTTATTGGATATAGGTATAAAAGTGTGAATAAAAAAAAATGTTGTGTGGTTTTATGAAACCACGGTAAAAGTGAAACTTTCCGAACACTGCTTTATACCTACTCGGCAGCCGACCGTCACGCGACATGCGCTACACAGACCAAAAAGTTTGAGACGATGTAATAAAAGTTTCACTTTAAAAATGCATTTTGTCAAATATACATAAGTGACATATCAAATGAAAGGGCATGACGTGTGAAGTATAATCAGGCATATTTAATCAAAATCAGTTCATCCATTTATTATAAGTGTTAGACGTAACTTTTGATTATTTTTGTGGATGAATAGCTGTTGTTGTGTAACTATTAATATTTTTGTGGATGAATAGTTGTTAATGTACTCGGACGTTGATTATACGACGTTCGACCCTCACTTTGCTAATAGTGGTTGACTTGCTGCGATTTGTTATCAACTACCTACATCAATTAGGTAGCTGTGTAGAATCGCAGTACATTCTTATTACATTCAAACTAATATTTAACCCGGCCTCGCGTGTTATTTCTTACATCAGAAGTGGGATAGAATTCAAGCCCATACTTTTTAAATGTGTTTAAGTTTACGTAGTTTTGTAACGGCATACAGGCGTTTGTGTTTTTTCGTGCGTTGTGTAAAGTAAAAGTTTGTTACGTGGATTATTGTAACGGGAATGTAGTTCATCGAAGGAATTGTGTGTGCTATCACTGCTATCTGGGCTGCGGTCCAGGGTAGTTGTGTCTCTTTGTGATAAGCGATCCTCGATGCCTATGTCACAAATGAGTTGGTGTTGTTCCCATGATACGCTAACGAAGTGCCTCTGTCATGTGGAGTGATTGGTGTTCTGTAAGATCAGTGTGGCCGAGGCAGTGTGTTTTTGAAATCCCGAGATGAACTACCGTAGTATTGTAGTACGAGAAAAGGCGTACGAGGACGTACGATTGTCAGTATGGCCGTGTTAGACATAACTTTTGATTTAAAATTTTTGTGGATGAATAGTTGTCAATGTAGTTGTCATTATTTCATGTCTGAACATGCTTAGCTGTCGAATACTATAAAAAGCCGCTTTCCTTTGACTTGTGGCGCATTCGTACGAATCGTGCCTAGGGGCTCGGACGTTGTTTATACGACGTTTGACCCAACTACCCTCACTTTGTAAATAGTCGTTGGCTAGCTGCGATTTTTTATCAACTACCTGCATCAATTAGGTAGCTGAGTAGAATCGCAGTACATTCTTATTACATTCAAACTAATATTTAACCCTGCCTCGCGTGTAATTTCTCACAATAGGGTTAAAAGTGGGAATTTAAAAAAACCAATGTTGTCAAATATACCCAAGTGACATATCAAATGAAAGTGCATAACGTGTGAAAGTACAATTAGTCATATTTTTATCCAATTCGGTTTATCCATTTATTGGATTATAGCAGTAAAAGTGGGAATGAATAATCGAATGTGGTCAAATAATACACTCAAGCGTCATATCAAATGAAAGGGCATGACGTGTGAATTACAATTAGTCTGGTTTTATCAAAATCGGTTCATCCGTTTATTACATATAGTGCACCTAAGGGGTGATAGTGGAAATAAATAATCCAAATGAAGCATCAAAGGACATGACGTGTACATAATTATAGGTACAATAATAGACATGGTTTACATCAAAATCGGTTCTGCCATTTACTAGGGGTGAAAGGGAAAAGTTGAAAGTCTGTGAAAGTAGAAGGATATGGGAGCGGGAGGATAGCCATAACCTGGAAATTTTGAACTCTTTTGTACCTAAGTTTTTTAGCTCAGTTGAGTAATAAATTTTACTAACAGTTCTTTTGTGTTATTATTTAATGGAGATATTATCCTGTTTTCATAATATTATATATAGAGCACTTACGGAACGATGAGGAAATATGTATCTTTTTATGTTACAAGTAGTTATTTCCCCATTTTCACAGTTATAGGGCGACTGTTTTATAAATAAATGGAAATAAAAAACTGTGACCTAAATTATGATAGTAAAGGGTTTTTGATCTTCAAATGGCTACACTAACTTTCATGAAAACATTTTAATTCCCCAAAAAATCATGTTAAAATATTAATAGGTATATTCAAAGGCAATTTTTGTGAACTTTTTAAAAATGATATTTTTATCTCAGCTTAAATGTATAAAATCTGGACTTCAAATACTTTAGAAACAACTGTAATCCTAAATCCCAAGCATATAACATATAAATACACCCAAATAAATATAATATGAAGCCTGAAGGACATTCCTAAGCCGTCATAACAGTACATGTAACATGTGGACATGTAAGCTTCTTAAAATGTCTCCACAAAAATCAAGTTTGAACATGTCAATTTTTAATAAAAGGGCTTTAACAACCCTTCTAACCCTAAGCAGCTTAAAGAACATGTCAGAGTACTTTGTGAATTCGCTGGCTTTTTGTACATAAATAAGTTAAAAGACTGGTTAGGTAACTGAACAAGAATTTTCAATTCCATGTGGGGTAAAAATTTGATGAGACTGTGTATATTCCTTTAGTTAGTAATAGTTAATGTCTCTAAACCTAAAAATATTAAACTAAAACACTAGCTAATATTACATTATCTAACCAAAATAATTTTATTTGTATGGAATTCTCATAACCTAACTTAAGAAAAGGTCAAAATTAATTCGATATAGACAAATAATAACGACATAACATTAACTAAGTATACAAACATCATCAGCATATCCGTGAATTCTGTTTCTTTTAACAAAATTTCTACTTACAATATAAAATCTCAGTATTCAATTATAAAAAACAGCCACGACACTAACATCTTTATCCACACGACTTACAAGACAAAAAGTGACATACTATTTTCTCAGTAAATTCCACCGCTAAGATATAACGTGTTGTCTCAGTAAAAGCTATTGACAAAGCACACGTATTTCATTTCCACTTCAAACGGAGTATTTTCTGTATTTATGAGGGACAATTTGAGATAATTCAGCCCTTACCGTTTTGCGTACCACGTAAAAATTGATAACTGATAGCTTTGGCGACGTTCAGAAATTTCCTGTCAAGGGATTATTGGAAGTGTACTTTGACTTCGGCTTATTTAAATACTTTATTTTTGTTTTTATCTATTGTAATATTATAAAGCTGAAAAAAATGTCTGTTTGTTTGTCTGGTTGAACGCGCTTATCTCAGGATCTACGGGGCCGATTTGAAAAATTATTTCGGTGTTAGATAGCCCATTTATCGAGGAAGGCTATAGGCTATGTATCATCACGCTAAGACCAACAGGAACAGAGCAATGCGTGTGAAACCGCAGAGCGCAGCTAGTAAAATATAAACTTAAGTTTATTCGGTTAACCTACAAATATTCCAAATTGCTTTCCCCGAACTACGCCAAAACTTTAAATTAAACTATCTCAGTTTCCTGTCAAATCTATCCGAGTCGAGGGATTACACATACATATAAAACAAAAAGCACTAAACCAAATTGATTTATTTGTTAAACTGAAAAGTCGTTTAGCTTTTACGAACAAAGAAGTCAAGATTCGAAACTAGCTTGAGTTTAACAAATTCTTCAGAAGCTGAATTCTGAATGGATTGTTCTGAATGATTACTTAGTCAATAAAAATATAGATACATTTTCAATTGTATTATCGGACAGGCCGAAATCTATATAAATAAATAGCAAACCGGGCGAACTCCGTTTCGCCACCAGCCTTTTCTTTGCTATAAACCTCACGGAGCCCGAGACCTTTCCAACGAATGCAAAACCGTGGAAATCGGTTGGTGCGTTCTGGAGTTATAGCGTCAGGAAGGAAAACCCGACTTATTTTTATATAGTAGAAGATAATTAATATTATCCGTAGGTATTTTTTTCTATATTTTGAAAACTGTTAAACTCGAGAACGGCTCGACCAATTAGGTTAATTTTATTTTTAACGCTTTTGTTATGGAAGACTCTTATGAAGAGAAAAGTAAAAATTACAAGGGTAATAGAAACAATATGGCAGTAAAACTTCTGCCGGGGCAGCTAGTATGAGAACATTAAATCACCTATATTGAAAAATACATAAAAAAGAGTTTAATATTAACAACCACTTCAAATTAAGTTTCAATAGATGCCTGTCGGGATATTCATTAATTATTTTGGTTGCTAACACGCGCAATGTTCCAAACATTGTATCTCATTAATTATGAAAATCTTAATAATAGTGTAACAATCACATTTCTGTATTAATTGAAATTGCTCTTTAAATATTACTGTAAACTGTATAGATTAGCCGTTAGTCTATGTGGGTTGGAACTTGTCAACAAATTGGAATATGTCCATTTTTTCCTGTTTTGTAAGTTTAGAATTAGGTCAATAACGTTGTGTGAAAATTTTCAAAGTTATAAAATATTTATCTACACAAGGAAATTTTTCTAAAAGTTACTTTTTGAGTGTGTTTCTGATGGAATTTTTCTTTCTTCCTTCTTCCATAAAGTACAGACAAAAGACGCAATCGATCAATATAACAATAAAAGAACGTATAAGGTGTCTCTTTCTATACGACGTACAGTATTTTCCATCTTTTCAATTCTTGATTTATATAAAGGAAAAAAGTTGAAACTTATAATTGATTCGTTATCTAAGAAATGGCCGTCAAAGATTTTGTTTTTTCGAAAGAACTATAATGAGAGAAGGCAAAGTTAGGAAGTTTTAATTGCGATATTTCCACTTCTAATGAATATCTACTTTAATTAAGGAAGCTGTAGTTAAATCATTATTATCTGGCTCCACATTACTCATTCCCATTAAATATTATATTTAAGGGAAAAATTATTCTATTTATAATTGTTTTGTTATTTTTCCCCATTTCATGTTGTTCGTTTTTTGTACAAAAGCATTGTTACCTTATCTGAATCTTTGTTCCAAACGGCAAATTATATCTAGGTTGTATTTTAATCATAGATAGTTTTTAATCTGGACAAGAACCATATACTGAAAGTACTTAAATCCTAACATACACACAACCTTTTGCTGTTCTTTTAACACAACATAAGCGGTTAGTTTTCAATACATTAATTCCCAACGTCAAATCTATTTTAAAACTATTCAATCTTTAACAATAATAATTGCTAAATATTAAATTAATAAATTAATTTAATTAAATTAATTATTTAATTAAATTTATTAAATTAATTAAATTGGCTACGGCTGAAAACAAAAACAAATTGAAATTGGCATATTCATCGTAATACCTTCACAATCGTTCTATGTTGTGAAATTTAATTTGAAACTCCATTCAAAAAGCATTAATTAATCCAACTCGAAGTGCAGTGAATTGAACAGAATATAGTGTAACTGTTTACGCTCCAATTGAACGTTTTTTTGTGTAAAAGGTTTTGATTTACGTATTTCATGTGACGAGTCTATTGGTGTTTAAAAGACTGTCTTAGATCCGAATATAGGTCGACCTTCACCGGCCGCGGCGTGACAATAAAATGAGCCCAATTATATAATAAATTTAGTCTATTAAAAATGTATTAAAAATGGGTTTGCTGGAAAAATCCTGGACAGGACATTTTAATTAATTTTTAAAAAAAATTTTTAATTAATTGCAGTACTTATCGAGATAATAAAAAAAATATATAATAGACTTGAAGTATGAAACCTACAGAATGTGCAGTCATAGGGTTTTCTAATATTTACCTGGACAAACTGCTAGGTTGGCAGGTATAAACAGGCATGTCCGTACCAGTTACTTTCACTTTGATGGGATGATAGAAAAAAAATATATATCAGCATGAGCGCTGTTTTATAACAAAATTGTTTATTGTCTCAACACTGCATAATTAAAAAAAATAAAAAGATTTTTTTAATAATTAACTAAAAATATCCTGTCCAGGATTTTTTCATTAAACCCATCTTTAATAGATTTTTTAATAGACTACATTTATTATAAAATTGGTCTCATTCTATTATCACGCCGGTGAAGGTCGACCTATGTTCGGATCTTCTACTATTAGCCGATTGAAAACGTTTCGTTCGTTATTATAACAACTTATTATGTTTTAGCCGCTTTTCCTAAGCCTGGGTTGACCAGGGATTAAAAAAAATGTGTGCGTGTACTAGAGTACACACGTAAGAAGTAAAACTTCTTTATGACCTTATTTTTCAAAAAATAATTTACTATCTACACTAATATTATAAAGAGGAAAACTTTGTTTGTTTGTTTGTTTGATTGATTGTAATGAATAGGCTCATAAACTACTGGACCGATTTTAAAAATTCTTTCACCATTCGAAAGCTACATTATCCACGAGTAATATAGGCTATATATTATCACGCTAAGACCAACAGGAGCATAGCCACGCGGGTGAAACCGCGCGGCACAGCTTGGATACAATATTACAGAAATACGTTAGTCTAACACGCTCGTCGCTTCGCTCCTCGCTACCTATTTAAATATTTACACCAGCCGCTGCTGCAACTCGCTCGCAACGCTCGCTCGGCTCGTGCGGTAGTTCAAAAATCAAAAGTTAACCTAAGATGCTCGTCGCTTCGCTCCTCGCTACCAATTTGAATATTTACGCCGGCCACTGCCGCGACTCGCTCGCTTTGCTCGCTCAGCTCGTGCGGTAGTTCAAAAGACCAAGGGAGACGCCAAAAAATTCGAGTTATATAGAGTTTTCAACTTATAAAGGGTTTCGACTTAGGCGGATTTTGATTGGACATAAAGAGTTTGAGGTTTATTCTTATAAATATTGAATTCACAAAATCATAATTGAACACCAATCAAGCAAACACGTGTTAACGTGAGTCATAGATTTATTATCGTATACTCCTAAAATGTTTTCTAAGAAACAATACTGTACTTACATTGTCGGCAAGTTCTTAAAGGCGGTAACTTATTTTTGTTCGAACAATAGAGGTAATAAATATAAATTCCTAATATAATGTCGAAATCTCGAAACAGTCAGAAATTAATGACGCACATAGTATATACATATTATGACAGAGGTTAAGCTTAAATAACTTGAAAAATAACATGATCTCGCCCACGTGTTGGTGTTTTAAAAAATTTAATCAAAAACTGAGGTTAACTTTAAATACAATTTTAGAAAAATAAATAACCACAATCAACATTCAAGTATTAGAAAAAATTGATACCATAATTCCACCCACGTGTTAGTGTATTGAAAAATACAATCAAAAAGTGAGGTTAATCATAAATAACTTAGAAAAATAAATACCATTATTACACCTAAGTATTAGAAAAATAGATGTAATTACTTATTTATTTTTTTTAGAAATTCACTGGAATTAGAATTAAAACAAACCCTTTGATTTTGCTGATCACTTTAATATAACATGTATATAGTCACGAGTACGGCGTAACGCAAAAATGTCACGAGTACGGCGTAACGCAAAAATGTCACGCGCGCGGCGTAACGCAAAAATGCCACGCGCGCGGCGTAACGCAAAAATGTTACACAAAATTTTTGTCCACCCCCGATAAAGAAGTTTCACTTCAAAAATCTGTCATTTACAATTAATAAAGGGCTTTCTACAATTTACAGAAGTTTCAAAATCATTTTAATAGATCTAAAGATTACCCCCCGTACAAATTCACTAACGAAATATTATAAATTAGTGGAGATAACGTGTATAAATCGTGTTGTAACCCGTTAAATCTATTAATTTCTTAACGTATAATAATCGCGTAAAATCAACCAAGAAGACAGCCAAGTTTGTCAGAGGATTACCGTATATTAAAGCATTAAATTAATTTTCTCATGGTAACAGGCTTAAATTGCTTAGAACACGTGTATGTATAATGTTCTTATTAGAAATATTTGCATATTAACAATAACGCTTAGCTTCTAGGCCGTTTAGCCTTAATATCTGATAGTTGAAAGACAGAAATGAGAAACAAAATATATTGTATTCAGTTTAATTAAATTGGACATAGAAATCTTTACCTATACTAATAAAGCTGAAGAGTTTGTTTATTTGTTTGAACGCTCTAATTTCAGGAACTACTGGTCCAATTTGAAAAATTATTTCGGTGTTAGATAGCCCATTTATCGTGGAAGGCTATACATAATCACGCAAAGAATAACAGGAGTGGAGCACTGCGGGTAAAACCGTGGGGCCAGCTAGTTTTATATATGTATAAGCCTCTTCTACGTTGAGAAAAACGGACCATTTTAAACGTATCATGGTTCAGTGAACAATAAAAGGGATTGGTTTTTCTAAATTGGTAGGTATTAGTTTTGTGCCTGTATTTGACTGACCATAGCTTGCGGCGCAAGTTTAGGTCACCTTAAGCCACTGATTGACAGTTTTTCTGGGTAAATAGAATATTTCGTACACAACTTTTTTATTAAGGAATTTTCGTACATAACTTTTTATTTAGTTCAGAAACTAAGGTTTTTATTGAACCCTACCTACTTATAAAGTAAATCTTACAGCAAAACTATTACTTCTTAAAACATCCAGTTCTTCCGCCGTCCCTTATTAATTTTGTATTTAAGTAATTTTTATATGATATAAAGCAGACTTTAAATGTGATCACAAAAAAAGTGCGTGTGTGCCGAGCACACGTGTCAGAAGTAAAACTTCTTAGGCAAGATTCACAGATACAAAAATCGTCGCCTTACTCCATGGCATGACGATATTGCCATGACATGACCTTAAAATTTTACTCTCAAAGCGCCTAAAGAAGTTTCACTTCAAAACGTATAAGTCATGTCAAATCTTGTATTTTTGTTACAATTTGTTGGGAACCAGACGCTCTGGTCGGATTGTCTGAGAGTGTCATTTGTTTCCATAATCCTTCCATCTACAGCTGTGCTATCTCAAATTATTGCAGATGTAACAACTTTTTACAAGAAAATAACAATTCCGCATAATTTCAATAAATAAAAGCGTTAATGAGATTTTTCGGAAAGATGAGAGAAAAACGTTTTGAATTATGGATGATTATTGTGGATGATAATACAACTGTATATCTATACATTTTTCTTGTATTATATCTATATGAATATCATTTAGAATGTATGTAAATTGTATGGCTGCCTAAAAAATCTATTGACCATGTTTTTCCAAACTAAAGTATTAGAAATGCCTCTGCCGTTCGCCGTTCTTCGGGGATATAATGCAATAACAAATACCTATACAACAATAATGATAGTTCTTCTAGAATTTCTGTCACGTTGGTCAATCTCGATTGAGACTAGCATACAAACACAAGTCTTTTAATTCCAACTCTCATGGAATAGAAGACAGAAGAGGTTGTTATGACAATATTCATCACTACATAGTATAAAACAAAGTCGCTTTCTCTGTCCCTATGTCCCTCTGTACGCTTAAATCTTTGAAACTACGCAACGGATTTTGATGCGGTTTTTTTTAATAGATAGAGTGATTCAAGAGGAAGGTTTAAATGTATAATAACATCCATTAAATAGTGGAGAAGTACTGTTATTTTTGAGGTTTCTAATGTAATGTCGTAAAAAATTACATTTTTTCCGCTTACATTGCAAACGCAGGCTGAACCCTACGAGTTTTATCAAAATAATGTACTAAGTATTATACACATTGAAAAGGTCTACAGAAAAGTCCGCGGGGGTATATGTCTATCTCTTATGGATAACCCACAATAACTTTTTTTTGTCATTTACTTTTTACGACAAATAATGGCTAATTTTCGAAGCGATTTTAACCAATACAGTATTAATCCTTAACCAATTAAATACCTTGAATACATTGTTCATTTAATATAGATCTATATGGCCCTTTACACCGTATGATTTAAGTGAATATTTTCGAAGATATTACAGATTTAAAATTTGCGGGACGTAGCGTTTGCGGCGGCATCGGCCGGCCGCCCGGCTATATATTTTGCCGTGCGAAGCCGGAGCGGGCCGCTATGTTTTTATATACAACGTTCACAGTTTTTCTGTAGTGTATTTAGTATCAGCATTGCACCCGTGCGAAGCCGGGGCGGGTCGCTATTAACATAATAAAAATGATTTGCCAATTAATGTGTTCAACTTTTTTAACGTTTTTGTTAAGGCACAAAGAAGGTTCTTATGGAGAGAAATAAAAATAGGCAATAGGGAAGAACGTCTACCGATGCAGCTAGTCCTTTTTCAACAACAGACACGAAACTTTAAAAATAAATTCCTGTCCTATGTTGCAAAGCCAACCCGATTGCAAAACGTAATGCCACAGCTAATGCATAGTGCTTCAATAAAATTCTTCATAGAGCGACGTTCCAGGATTTGCCCGGATTACTGAACGAAAGCGCAATTTGGTTTAGTAATCGGACTGCTCTTTTGTAACTAATGTGAAAACATGAAGCCATTCAATGCGCTAGGATTATGAATTAATTAAGGTATAATGCGTTTTGTGTCATATTCTGTAGTTAATGTATGGTTAAAATGTATGATTTTGATTTATTTTAACAAGCTGGAGGAAGCATACAACTACATCTTGATACATCCGTATTCTTATGCTATGGATTAGGTCATGGACATTTATTTTAAAGGTAATAGTAAATATGATTACTCACCATCAAAAAAATAAAAGTAAGTAGTACCAAGAATGTAGCTATTAACAGAAGCAGGAGCGTAGCTACCGTTGCATCAGCAGTATCAGTGATAAGGGGTTCCTACTTCCCTTACGTGTAAGTATCATACAAAGCTCAGAAAAAGACATTTTTTAAAGGTAAAAATGTCACAAAAATATATTTCGATATTTTTTATACAGGGTGTCCCAAAAAGTAGTGATATACTGAAGCTGGGAGGTAGAGGACCTAGAGGGCTATCCGAATCACCTCCATATTGTATGTTATGGGATTTTTCGTATTTTCGGAGTTATGACTTTTTTTCGATTTTTCACCTATCGCTGAGTAAGGTGAGATTTTTATTTATGGTGACGTGAATTATTGCGGTAAATGCTTGATTTTTTTTTGTGTGCTAAGCTTAAAGATAGTTTAGTAACTGTACAGTTTGTAAACTTGTACTTTATAGGCCCCCCTAAAATCTTAACACAGGGCCTTAAGGCCACGCCTCGAAGCAATAACTATCAAATCAATTAACGGCATCGCGTTCAAACTTTATAATTGAGCATCGTAACTTTGACAGTGCACTGTGACGTCACAGAACTATTTCACACGTGACATCGAGTTGGAGCACTTTGTCAGTTTCACTCTGTTATTGCTGTCTCCTGTTATACCACGTTATACTGAGCGAACAGCCGCCCACTTGATGTATATCTCTTTTATATCTCTGATGAACTTCATTTGACAGCTCTGTTTGGATCTGTTTGGATACACTATTCGACTTCGAATTAAATATAGTGGATACAAATGCTAAAAATTCATATTTTTTTCTATCCTTCAAACTTATGACACTATACATTATTTACCTGTGTAAAGCACCGTTGCAGTTCGTATCATATTTAGGGGCTCAGTAAAGTCCAAAATCCTTTACACTATCCAACTTTTACATCAAATAAAAATTTGTTAGCCTCATAAGTTTGACATTATAAATGTTGCAACGTGCAACGTGCAATTTTCGGCGACATTTCATAATGGCTACAACTTGAGTGTCTTTAAGAAGACAGTGTACCTCCATCTTAAGGCGATCTTCACACTGCCCCGCACCACGCTGCATGTTGCGTGACTGCGTGTTTAACGTTACTTGTAAGTATCTCCGTTTGTATAGAAAACACGCACAGTCCCACACACTGAAAATGCAACCACGCGCGTTCATGCGGATCACGCGCATACACGCGGAGAAACATGCACCCCCGCGCGTAGGTGCGGGGCGAGACGCAAGGTAAGGCACACCGAATCCCGCAGTGCCGCGCGTCGTGATGCTTAGTATTGCACGACCACCACAGAGAACGGCGAATAAATGAGAGCCGCCGTGCATGAATCTACAAACGCACCTACGCGCGTGAGTGCGCAAAAAACCCGCACGATGATGCAGATCTGCACTCCCGCAGGAACGCGCGTAGGTGCTTCGACACGCAACATGCAGCATGATGCGGGGCAGTGTGAAGATCGCCTAAACAGTCGGCAACGCATCTGCAGAAGCCCCTGTAGATGAATATGGGCGGTGGACTCGCTTAAGATCAGGCGCTCCACAAGCCCGTTTGCCCACTCTTATATTAAAAAAACCGGCCAAGTGCGAGTCGGACTCGCGCACCGAGGGTTCCGTACAAACCTGCAATATATATTTTGTAATGTAACTAAAAATTTAAGGTTTTCGGAATTTTTCCTTTATGTGTGCTATAAAACGTTGCTTCATGCCAAATTTCAAGATTCTAGGTCGACTGGAAGTACCCTTTAGGTTTTGATTCCCTTGCGAGTACTTGCGAGTTTCAAAATATGCAGCTTAAATTGCTGTTTCTTTTGATTGCGTTGACATAGAAGTTTGATTTTGTTACAGCTTAAAGGTATTATAGACCTGAGTATTTGGTATGAATTTCAATTTAATACCTCTACGCGTTTATGAGGAAATGGGTAGTAAGTTTAAAATTATTAAAAAAAAAATATATTATGTGATGTAACTAAAATTTTATGGTTTTCGTAATTTTTCCTTTATCTATGCTATAAGACGTTGCTTCGTACCAAATTTCAAGATTCTGAGTTCACGGGAAGCATCCTGTAGGTTTTGATTCCCTTGCAAGTGTCGAAAATTTGCGGTATAAACGGCTGTATCTTTTGATTGCGTTGGCTTAGAAGTTTGATTTTTTCACAGCTTCAAGGGACAGTAGACCTGAGTAATTGATATAAATTTCAGCGTCATACCTCCACGCGTTCCTGAGAAAAAGGGTCTTGACAGACGGACGGACGGACGGACGGACAGACGGACAACAAAGTGATCCTATAAGGGTTCCGTTTTTTCCTTTTGAGGTACGGAACCCTAAAAAACGTGCACTACGTATACGCTCACGTAAAAAGCAATTAAAACATAACTGAAATTTTTACTCCCTAATTACATGTGAGTCGGATGGTTGCGAGTCATATTTTAAACTCCAAGGCAATTTTATGAATTATCTTCCTAACTTTTATAATTATCGTACAAAGTTAAAACAGGAATCTGTTTTATGTCTTAACAAGCGACATCCCCTTACATTGTTTCAAAATAAAATGTCGTTAGTGTAGGATAAATGTGTAGCTGCTGTATTATGTCTTAGTGTGGTTTGGAATTCTAATTACACGTTTAATTAAAAATTAAATGAAAGATCTTATCTATGATTACACTTTAAACAATTAGTACACTACCCAATGTATCAAAAAAATAACAATTAACTTTTTTATTGCAATTATTTACTTATGCATTTCTAATCATACACATAAGTCTGGGAGTTGCCATTTTACAAAACTAAAAAGGCATTATTTCGCATAACAAATCTTAGGTATTATTATCTATAAAACGTAGGTACTTACCAAGATATTTAAAAACGCATATGCATTTATTAATTTACACAGCAAACTTTGAACTATGATTAGTTAAACACAAGAAAAAAAAAACAAAAATTTGATAGGTATACATTTTTTTTATTCGTCATTTGTTAACACTTCAACATTGACGTTTTATTTGAACACACACGCCACTGCTCACGAATAAAAAAGCAATAATTTGAGCAAAAACAAAAGCTATTTGTATTTGACATACGAGTTACAAATGGCATTATAAGAGACAGGGCATTACATATTCCGGTGAATTGATGTGTGATGACGTCATTTGTTTATTAAGGGCCGATTTTTCAATGCTTGGATAAAACTTATTCGTCGAATAATATTGTATAAAACTACCATTTTAAAAACGTCTTCTAATTGCCCGTATTTGACAGTTTACGTGACATTTTAATATTATCGTGTAATACTTTATTGGACGGATAAGTTTTATCCAAGGATTGAAAAATCGGCCCTAAGTGTCAAATGGATAATACAATTTTTACACGACTGCGCCAGATGGATTATTTCTGATTTTTTTTTACTTTTTGTTTAAATATCTTCTTCGTTTGAGAGGTGTCTTTGCGAAAATGACCTTGGATAGAGTTATATTAAAAAAGGGCCTATTGCTCAGTAAATATTAAGCTTTCCAATGGTGATAATTAAATTAATTAAATAAGACTGAGTCATTTTTTTGCTTGAACGAACTCAAGTCGTCTCGATTCTACGTTCACAGATTTTTCACTTTACTAAGGAGGCAATAATTTAAGTTAAGACCAAAATTTTACAAATATCCCTTGATAGAAGTGAAATAAGTTATATTTTTGCTTTGTAGTGAACCAATGAAAACAACTTTTTTAATTAAATAAGAAAGAGAAAATTGCGTTAATAATTTTATGTGTAACCTATAATTTCTGGCTTGCTTCTAGAAACATCACAATTCACAATGAGGACATAATCAATATTAGTAAGCGATCATTGCCAAATGCCAAGACTTAACTCCTATCAGCTCATTGCCTCTCGAAATTAATTCCAATGCAAAATTAATTAGCACATCTAATTAACGATAATAGATATTCTTGATTAAGCAGAGTAATTGATGGAATAAGGAGGTGTTGAAGTAATGGTGCATTTACACAATCGCAAGAATAGCGAGGCATATAACCTATGCGACGACGAACGAGCATGTGTAATCAGTGCACTCGATATTCGCCTTGAGATTCGCGTATTCGTGTTGGGAGCGGTTTTTGGAGCAATTAAAGGGAAGACGATTGTGTGAACTGTTCACAACAGTGGTTCGCGTCACATTTTTTCTTAATTCAAACCGAAAAGGACTGGGACATGCTGCCTGAATCCGTAGGGAAGTGAGCTCCGTCTTAGGCCACATCTCAGCTTATCATCAGGAGAGATCGTGGTGAAGCGCTTTCCTATTGTGCAAATAAAGTCAAAAATAAAAACAGTAGAAAAAAAATTCGTACTTCTACAAATGTTTCGTCGAACATATCGCCGAGTCACGAGGCGAATAGCGAACATGAATGTGTAAATTCACCATGACGCAATAACTTCACGGGCGCGCAAGACGTAATAACAGAACTTGCTTGAGAATATTCAGTAATTAATCTGCATTGCTAATTATTTTGGTGTGCAGTCAGCAGTGGATTGTGGAATATAATATGGTTCATACTTGAGACGTGCTTGAAGTTAGAACGGAGTTCTGTTTGTAATTAGCAGTAGTAATATTAATAGTTTGTTATTAGTCATTGTTATAACTAAATATGGGAAATAACTTTTGAATAACTATGTATATTACTAAGGGCCGATTTTTCAATGTTTGGTTAAAACTTATCCGTCCAATAAAGTATTACACGATAATATTAAAATGTCACGTAAACTGTCAAATATGGACAATTAGAATACGTTTTTAAAATGGTAGTTTTATACATTATTCGACGAATAAGTTTTATCCCAGTATTGAAAAATCAGCCCTTAGACAAGTACATGTCGTATTCAAACTCTGTGCAAAAAATAGCATGTCGAAAATATACACACTTCTTGTATTTTTTTTTCAATATTTAGCATATTTGCAAACTGTATGTGGCTTTTCTTTAAATTTAACATAATATATTCAGAATTTCGTTATTTTATGTATGTGCAATGTGCATACATGAATAATAAATGGTCGGTAAGAATACAAACTTGGTATCGATGGTTGGCAGGAGAAATTCTTTCTCTACTTATCCATATTTGCAAAATTTTAATTTTTCATACATTCGTGTTTGACAAAAGAATAAAATAAACATTAATTTTTTTAATTGAACAAATTTTCATTATCTTGCAATTCACATTTTTCAAATTTATATAATACTAGCTTTTGCCCGCGACTTCGTCCGCGTGGAATAGTGACTTCCGGCAGAAAAGTATAGATAGCTGTGCCCGCGACTACGTCAGCGTGTAACTCCTTGTGTATTATTAATTTAAAATGTATTGGTAATATTATTTACATCAGGTTCACATGAGGCTTAAGGACCTATAGAACCAAAATACTTTAGCGCAAAGCTTCCGGGTAAACTATATTGAAAGTTGACCCGTCCGGCACGTGAACATAAAGATTTCTAGAACTGCTAACACGGGAAAGAGCAACGTATAACTGACCATGCGAGAAACAACTGACACCGAGATCTACTCCGGCAACATGAAAAGTCTGCCCTTGAGCCTTATTTATTGTCATTGCATAACACACCGATACTGGGAATTGCGTCCTTTTAAATTGGAATGGAAAATTATTTGGTATTAAGGGTATTCTGGGGATAAAGACGGTTTCTCCTGCACCGCAACCTGTTAAAATTTGAGCCTCGATTATATTTTGTTGCAACTGGGTTACTTTTAGTCGAGTTCCATTGCAAAGTTGTGGTGGTCTTAAATTTCGGAGTAGAATAATCGGAATGCCAATTTTTAAACAAATTTCGTGAGAAGGAAGTCCGGGCATATTTAAAGAATTTAAAAATTCTATCGGGTAATTAGTTGCTTCTTGTTCATCGACCATTCTATTTATTGATCTATAAACTTTGCTTTCCCCCTGTATATTCGACAGTATTTTGTTATTAATCTCAGATGCCTGGTCATTGCGAGGAGTTAAAATAGATCTTTCGCATAGCCAGGAATTGTCCCTATTTAATATATTTGTTACGTCACCGTAAACCGACGATATAAGATGTGGTTGAGATTGCACTATACAACATAATTCAGGCGTCAGAATAAGTTTTCCTTGGTGTAGTTGTGGATAGGTACCTTCACCAATCTTTAATAATGAATCAGAAAATTGACTATCATCCGGGTTATCTCCAGTTCTCACTCGCATGTTTATAGTCAAATGCACCGATTGTATATCACGCCACAAATAAGAGCTTTTCAGGCAAGCCCTAACCTCATCAGCTCGGGTTCCCCGTGGTATTACCGGTAAGGTTTGTCGGAAATCACCACAAAATAAAACCGTGATACCGCCCATTGGTCGATCATTTTGTCTTATATCCCTTAAAGTTCTATCTACCGCTTCTACTGCTTTTCGATGGGCCATCGTACATTCATCCCATATGATTAAATTACACTCGCGTAATACCTTTGCTTTGTCGCTATTTCTTGAAATACTACAGGTTGGACTTTCCGTGCGATCTAAATCAATTGGTATTTTGAACATAGTGTGAGCCGTTTTACCTCCTGGTAGCAATGTTGCAGCTATCCCAGATGAAGCTACGGCAAGAGCTATTTTACGCTGATTTCGAACATAAGCCAATATTAATTTAGTCAAAAAGGTTTTCCCAGTTCCTCCAGGTGCATCTAAAAACCATATTGTTCCCAAATTATTTTGAACACTTCCGCACACGCGGTCATAAACTGAACGTTGTTCTGCAGTCATCATTGGGACACCGTTTTCTAATGTTGTCAGCAGTTCCATTAAGTTGTAACCAATCTCTGCGGAATATTCCCTATTAGTTACCTCTCCGACTGAGGTTGGTGTTGGCAAACCATATTCACATAGTGATTTACCGCCAACTGCTGTTAACTCATCCTGAAGAGCTAATAAGCACTGATTTATGGCAAGATCACGGAAATTATCATTAGTTGTGCCTTCATCATTGTTAGATATATTTCTAAGAAAGTCTTCTGAAAATTTGTCTTTATATTTTTCCCATAATTGTACAGCATCTGACAAATTACAAAATGTAAGTAATGTTACAAATAAATGACGTAACCGTCTTGGATTATCACTAACACAGGATTCTGCTAAAGCGTCATCCCAATGCTGATCATTTTCAAGCAAATGACGCGCTTGGCAAGCTGCATGATAACTGGGATAAACAACATCGTCTACTTTTCTCAAATCTATAAATGAGGTTGGTCCTCGCACAGTATGTAATAATAATCGCAAATAGAAACACTCAGCGTTGTTAGGATGAACGGTGTATACTCTACCAAGAACATGTTCTTTGAAAATACCTGACTCGCCATCTACAGGCCTGCCACGGCGTCTACGATTAAAGACACCTCGTTGCTTATCGTAGGTATAATACGATGGAACTTCTTCATATAAAAGAGATTATGCAAAATCATCAGTTTGGCAAAGTCGAAAGAATGCTAATAAAGTTGTTTGTCTAGGGTTCTCTAACCGTTCTGTGACATTTTCGGTGTTGAAATATATACGTTGACCGCCTTCAAGATGAACATCCAGATGAGTCACAGGTGGATATCTTTCATGAATGTTGAAACTTAAGATCCGCCACACAGCTTCTGAAGAACTTATATATCTGCCTGACTGAAATCTTGTAACTTCATCATTTTCATTTCTCAAAGCAAATGTAGCTTGGTCACTGCCCTTATTAATGTACTTACAAATATATTTTATTGACTCTACACTATTACACATTTCAACATTTATGTGAGCTTGAAATGCTCTGGACAACACAGGAGAATACGGAACGACCCACCTATTGTCTAAAATAACCTGTTGTCCAGACACTCGCTTTTCAACAGTGAAACCACCAGTATCTCTTGAACGGCGACGATATAACGGGTATCCATCATGTCCTGTTACAGTTTCTTCCACTAAGGCTTTTGGATATCTTTTAGTGCAACGACCGTCTTGCATGCAAGAAGAATTCACGTTAAATGCACCACATGGACCATGTATCATATGAGTTTTAACAATGTCGTATAACTCGGAATCTGCAATCGGACTTGGAATTTCAGCACTGATTAAACTGTCTACATCATTAGGTCGAACCTTATCTTTTAACCAAAGCAGGATATGTGCGTGGGGTAAGCCGCGTTTTTGCCATTCAACACTATACATATAACACAATACTTCTCCAAAAATGTTATCTTTGGTAAATAGATCTATCATTGATTTTAATTTTAAATGAAAAACTCTTGCGATGATATCATGGCGGTCATGCGGTGCTTGACCCTCAAGAAGCTCCCGAGTGATTTCATCCCACTTAGGATTGGTAGTTACAGTAATAAATAAGTCGGGACGTCCATATTTTCTTACGTAGCAAAAAGCATCTTGAGTACGTTCGTGCATGTAGCGTGGACCACCAGTAAAAGAAGAGGGCAAAATAACTAAACGGCCCATATTCACCGTATCATTATCTTGCTGCATGGCGTCGCGAATGTGCACGTATTCTTCAGCGCGCAGCTGCCTTTGATTAGATCGTATATAAACTAATCTTTCGGTTTCAATTTTTGCGTACATGTCTACAATAAACTGATTGAATAAGCCACGAAAACGTTGCAAGTATACAAACCTATTCCGTCTTACTTGCAATTGGTAACAGTAAAATTGAAGGCATGAAATCTTTTTATTATAAATAGGTGCGCCTGTATGCGGATCAGTTTGGTATAAAGCAAAATTATAACCATCTTCCCCTCGACAATATATCAAAGGATATTGTAAACCGTCGTAAGCCCTGTGGGTTTCGTAAATACGTTGTAAACGATTGTCTCTGGAACGGATAACGATATCACGCCTATCACATTCCTGGTCGACCAATACCACAGCAACTTCATTCGTGGATGGAGCATTATAACGCCCAGGGTGTTCCTGCGTTGGACGCCTATCGGCATTTATAACAATTTTATAATTGTTATCATCATCTCGAGGAAGAGCTTCTAATGCCGATTTAAAACTGCATACATACGAATTAATCTGATGCAACATGTTCTGAAGTTGTGAAATGAGTTCAGCATTTAAATTTGGGAAATATTGATTTCTTATATTCGACTGTTCGTTGTAGTCGGATAGAAAATATATTTGAAGAAACTTAGGTTGGTCTTCAGGCAAAAGAGATCCTATCAAATGGTAAACCTGACCTTGTATTTTAAAAGTAGGCATGAAAGGACCTTCGGAGATTTGTTGAGCACCAAAGGATGTCATCTGAAACGCACTATTATAAGTGCGAATGTTGTCGAAAAACTGTTTAGATTGCACATGTTCCCCTAATAGTAATGATTTCAAAGGTTCCGGTGGGTCTTCGAATGAAGGCAAATTTATTTTACCTCCAGAACAACAGAATCCAGCCGACTCCTTACTCCACTTTAAAGCATTACAAAAAGAACATACCACGTTCATATCGCCTATTACAGAAGATGATCTGTAATCAATTGTGAAGTTATAAGCAAACCCACTTTTATATTTGTCGGACCACGCCACCGTATTTCTAGATTGATCTTCTATGTGTACATCTAAGTTATTAAGACTATGTCGAAATCTGTCTGCAGTAAGACGGGCCTCTCGCTGTTCGTCCGTTTCAAGAGACCGAATATTTTCGATTCTTAATCTTTCATTAGACAAACTTATTAATCGTTCTTGTGTCAAAGAATTGTAATGTTCGCGTACCGACTCTAGTCGTTGTTCATGCTCATGTTCATCTTCGAGTGATCGAACAATATTATGGTGCACCCTATCATTTGTCAAACGGTCTTCATATTGAGTAAAAGTTTCAGATTCTCGAGATAAAATATGACGTTCGCGGTCAGCTGTGAGACGCAATTCCCTCTCAGTGAAGGTTTCTGACTCGCGAGACAATATATGACGTTCGCGGTCAGCTGTGAGACGTAATTCCCTCTCAGTGAAGGTTTCTGACTCGCGAGACAATATATGACGTTCGCGGTCAGCTGTGAGACGTAATTCCCTCTCAGTGAAGGTTTCTGACTCGCGAGACAATATATGACGTTCGCGGTCAGCTGTAAGACGTAATTCCCTCTCAGTGAAGGTTTCTGACTCGCGAGACAATATATGACGTTCGCGGTCAGCTGTAAGACGTAATTCCCTCTCAGTGAAGGTTTCTGACTCGCGAGATAATGTATGCCGTTCGCGGTCAGCTGTGAGACGTAATTCCCTTTCAGTAAATGTTTCGGACTCGCGAGATAATGTATGTCGTTCGCGGTCAGCTGTGAGACGTAATTCCCTTTCAGTAAATGTTTCGGACTCGCGAGATAATGTATGTCGTTCGCGGTCAGCTGTGAGACGCAATTCTCGTTGTGAAGCAGTTTCAGCTGCTCGGGATAACACATGTTGTTCTTGGTCAATGGTAAGCCTTAGCTCTCGTTGAGAAAAGCTTTGAGACGCCCGTGATGTAGCTCGTCTCGCTCTGTCAGCTGCTAATCGCATCTCTCTCTCTGAAGAGCTTTCATTGGCTCGAGAAGTTGAGGCACTAACTCTCATAGAGTTTAACCGATGTGCTCTTTCCTCTGCCGATTCTTGAGAACGCGCATTTCTCATCCTCTTAGCATCTCTAGAATTTCGAGATAAAGATGGTCTTTTTTTAGGTGGCATTGTGTATTTTTAATCAACAGTAACTGAAGCTACCTTGCACTTATGAAATCTATTAATATTATATTATAATATAAACACTACTAAAATAACTAAAATGCGTACCTACTACTACTTATAAAGGAATAAAATGTAAACTAATAATATGCTTAAACACTACCGAAACCTATAGAATAACAACAAAAGAAATCTATAAATGAACTATAATAATTATAGTTAAACACTACTATAATAAATATATGATAATTACGAAAATAAACTATTAATATCTACCAAAATAACAAAGATACGTACCTACTGCTACTTCACTTATAAAGAAATAAAATGTAAACTAATAATATGCTTAAACACCACCAAAACCTATAGAAAAACAAATAATTACGACAATAAACTATTGATATAATTAAACACTACCAAAATAACTAAAATACGTACCAACTGCTACTTCACTTATAAAGAAATAAAATGTAAACTATTAATATGCTTAAACACTACCAAAACCTATAGAAAAACAAATAATTACGAAAATAAACTATTAATATAATTAAACACTTCCAAAATAACTAAAATGCGTACCTACTGGTACTTCACTTATAAAGAAATAAAATGTAAACTAATAATATGCTTTAACACTACTAAAACCTATAGAAAAACAACAAAAGAAATCTGTCAATAAGGTCGAACACTCTGAACGTCTATTCGCATCAACAGCCAAAATATATTGTATGAACCTCGCACGCGGACCCGCCGCACGTTTTATTTTACAACCTTTACAACTTGATCATTTGGAATTTATTATCTCTATTGTTCGAACAAAAATAAGTTGCCGACTTTAAGAACTTGAACTTTTTTGTGTACTTTTTATGTAAAACAATCGATGTACAGCTGCTAATGAGCCTTAATAAAATAAAATAAAATAAAATAAACTTGCCGACAATGTAAGTACACTATTGTTTCTTAGAAAACATTTTAGGACTATACCATAATAAATTTATGACTCACGTAAACACGTGTTTGCATTATCTGATGACGAAATTATCGATTCAGTAGCTCAGAAAACCGAAGATGACATAGAAGACGTGCTTAGTACATGCGCTCCATGGGTTTCCATCAAAGAGGCGCGAACCGCATTGAATACCTTACGTAATTTTATATGTATAACTTTGGTGTTTCTACACCGATTTACATGATTCTTATTATTATTATTGAATAGGTAATAATGTTAACTTTTTTAATTAGGGATGAGTGAGAGTGTTGTAAACGTAAGAGTCGACAAATATAATCAGAAAGCTCCGAATTGCTAAGCTATTGAAACTACGTGTTATTGTGAGTCAATTTTAAAAGATAGACATATTATGCTGTCTAGGAATTTATTTTTATATAATAATAATAATTTAAAAACATTTGTGTCGTACATGATTTCTATGTAGCTTTAACCATTAAGGCTGCACACGCGACGGAAGCTTAAAAAATGGAGTAACTTCTCCCGTTTTCCCAATATTTCACTTCACTGCTCTGCTCATATTGATCGTAGCGTAATAAAAAGTATACTATAACCTGCCCAGGAGTATGAAGAATAATTGTGCCAAATTTCGTTAAAATCCGTCGTGTAGTTTTTGTTTCTATAACGAATATACAGACAGACAGACAGACAGACAGACAGACAGACAGACAGACAGACAAAAATTTTACTGATTGCATTTTTGGCATCAGTAGCGATCCCTTATCACCCCTTCATAGTTTTTTTTTTAATATATTTCATGTACAGAATTGGCCTCTCTACAGATTTATTATAAGTATAGATTGTATAGATACATTTGCTTATTATCTAGAGCTAGAGGCGTAAACATCTTAAAAGTTTGACAGACAGACGACAAGAATATGATATAGTTTTGCAAATTAGCTACAGAACCCTGACAATAGACTGTTTAATTAATTAAGGGCTGATTTTTCAATCCTTGGTTAAATAACTTATTCGTCGAATAATGTATAAAACTACCATTTTTAAAACGTACTCTAATTGCCCGTATTTGACAGTTTACGTGACATTTTAATATTATTGTGTAATACTTTACTGGACGGATAAGTTTTAACCAAGCATTGAAAAATCGGCCCTAAAGCAGAATTTACATAAAATTCACAATCTTTTTAATTGAATAAGTATGTGTTTGTCAATTGTTTCGTATTGGAGATACATATAAATAAATAATATCAATAATAAGCGTTATTTTAAATACTACCTAATGATACGCGGAAAAGCCTGTTGTTCTAAATTCAAAATGCAATTACCAATATATGGACGATTCTCTTCTAATACACATAATATCAAATCCATCAATTATCTTGGTACCAAATTATAACATGGATTCAAAACTGACTAAATGGTAGAACAATACTAAACAAATGACCCACTTGACATTACCAAACATGACAGCAGGCCGAGACTAATGGCAGAGAATAGAATAAACGCTAAGGAATAGAAACTGCTATCGCTAATTATTGACATATTATGCTCATGGCATTTTAGTAATGGTTCGGTCACATTACCAACGTCGACGACGACAACGACCAAAATTCCCATCCAGACAAAATTCGTTCAAAATAAAATATTAAAATTTCCCGACATACTCGAAAAGAAAAAAATTTCGAGGTCAATTAAAAAAATAGGTTTTTTGCGATTTTCGCCGAGACGGTAAGTTAATCGTATAATTACCTGGGACCAAAATTGTACATCATAAAATTATCTATAAAAAACTTCCAATACATTTTTTTCTAGGAGCCACCGTTTCTACGAAAAATCTATGTTTTCATTCATTATTCTCAAAAAAAAAATTCCAATCACCAGTACGACAGGAAATTTTAATATTTTATTTTTAAGTGTGTTTTTCACAATTTTGTTAAATTGCGACTGGATGAAAATTTTGTTTGTGGTCGTCTTCGTCGTTGGTAGGGTGAACAAATCCTTAGCGAAATATCGAAAGCATATGACAATTAGTATCGCTAGCGGATTCTATTCCATTGCGTTTTGACGTTTGGCTAAAGGGGCAGTTATAGCAAACGCCTCTATCATATTGTGATTTGTGACGTCATCGATTGCCGCCCTTCGGCAATTGTGGTTTGATTTCAGTCGGAAACCATTCTGGCCATTCAGCCGAGGGCAATATAGGTCTTGTGCCTTGTGGCACAAATAATAAATATGCTTATGGGACCCGTCATACAATATCAAGCTTTGTGAAAAGTTTTCAAATATTTAGGAAAAACGTTTCTTTGTGTCTCATTAAATATTGTTAAAGTAACGTGCTTTTGGTTAAATTGAGTTTTAAAACGTATTTTTCATCAGTAAATTTAGAAGCTGGGCTTATAATATTGTTTGATAAACTCTGTATTTATCCAATTGTTAGGTATGTGTTGTAAGAACATTCTATTTGTAATATAGGTAGTGGATAATGTATACCTACCTATTAAAAAAAATTGCTAGTTTTCATAGAACGAACTTTGGAAATAAATTACGTGTAGTACTTTATTTAGGTATTTAAAGCTTTACTATTTGCTTTTATTAATTCAACAAAAACGTATTTCCAATTGAAACGCTATTGTAAAAGAGTGTAAAGTGGAACTCATCCGTTCGAATAGCCTCCAAATTTCCTGAACAATGATTTTTATTTTTTAAAACAATAACTTTTATTACAAAAATAACGTGGGTATTGTGAAAAGCCCAGTGATCCAGTTATTCTAGATAGTCAATAAATGAAAAGGTTTTCAGCGTCATATTTCACACAAATATAAATAAAATATTTAAATTTAAAAAGATAATGACTGTCTCTTTTCGAAATACTTTATAAAATAGCTAATAATGCCTAACGATGTTTTTACATTTCATTTTAATATTTTTAAACGTCAAACAATTGTGAAGCAAATAATTATATTCTCAAAAAAATACAAAATAGATGATTATTTAAACATTATCACTAGCTTTTAAATGATGAATTTTAATATGATTTATGCGATAAAAAGCATTTTTAAAATAATTTAGATATAAATACAAAACAATACAATTTGCTCAAAGAAATCCACAATTTTCGTAACCATACACAATAAACGGTCAGCTTATCTCAATCTATTTAATCAGGTTCAAGTACACAACTAAAGAAAACTCAAAGACGAATCGACCGTAACTTCCTCGAACAAAATGCTTTTATCTGTTTCGCCAAAGTATTTCTTCTAATTTAAAGATAAATATAGGAAACAAAACCTCCCTTTATTGTATAATTAGTTCAAAAAACATTTGTTTATCTTACTGTAATCCTCTTGGCCAAAAATCCCTTAAGGTAAAAGCATCAGTAGATGACCACTTAAGGAGACAGAATATTCTTTTTAAATGTTTGACTTTAATTATCATATGAATTCAGTAAGTTTCTTTTTTTGGAAACCCTGTGAAATGTGTTTTAACATATGAACAAGCATTTCACCACGTACAATGGTCGAATAAACTTAAAAAAAAATTAAAAATGTTCTTATATTAGAAATTTAGTAGTTGACCATCTAAAAACTAGAAGATGACCATATTTTGCATCAGTAGGTGACCACTCAGATGCTACAATTTTAATTGGGTTATTTGTTAAATAAGAAGCAATAAGATGAAAAGATAACGTTTTATTTGAAATATAATAATAATTAGGCCTTTTTAAGCCTATAATTTAAATAAAAACAAGATTCTAAAAGATCCGACAGATGGTTATAAAACAAAATCACACTGTCAAACACAAAGCGTAAACGTCAAACTTTTTGCCAAATTTATCATATCAAGGAATGTATCTCTGGAGCATCATATACATTTCTCGTAGAACTGGTCTTCTTGGGAGCCTCTATATGAGCAACTACTGCATCCCAGGGATAGTCGAGCACATCTTTATGCCATTTTTTGCCATTTTTTGCACCCAGTCGCATATTTTATGCTCCTATTCTGGTGTAAGGATGGATGTCGGACCCATTTTTCGTTCCATCTGCATCGGTGACTTCCCTTTTACTTTATTTGTAAGCGTTATTCTTGGTACACCGAACTTTTATGCAGCCGTTCGTATTGGTGTTTTATGAAGACGAACATCGTTCACTGATGCAAGCATTGCAGCTTCAGTATAATTTAGGAATGCGCCCCTTTTCCCAGGCATCTACAAGATAAAAATTGGTTTTAGTAATAGACCATAGCCATAAATTCGTACCATAAAGTTAGTCAACTACTAAAGAAAATCAATCTATTGTTAAAGTAAATAAAATAGTTTATTTTAATTAATTATTATATGCAGTAGATATATTTAAAAGATACAGAACATAATCAAAAGTTGACCACCATGGTCAATTACTAGAAAATCATAGTCAAACGGTAATTCGGTAATGGACCACCATGGTCAATTACTAGAAAATCACAGTCAAACGGAATCAGTATTGGACCACCCCCACATCTCAATTTTGTCAACAAATCTTTAAATTTTAATTACCCTGTGATTTAAATAAACCATAAACGAATAAAAAACGAAAAACACTTACCGTCAACAAGGTGACAAAGTTCCTAGTATTCAGCTTCAAACTTTTTCAATCACTACGAATATTATTACAAAAAACGAATTTATTGATTTTATGGTCCGTCACTCAACAAACAACTGACAACCATTTAGGTATTATATTTGACAGATATGGATGCGCAATTTTCGCGCCTATTTGACCAGATAGCAGCACTAACTACTTATTAACGAATGAGTTTTTAAAATTGCCGCGAATTCTTATTATAACGGTTTATGTGCATTAGCGGTCAACTACAGGTACATGGTCAACTACTAGTGACTTTACCCCTAGGTATTAATGAAAATAATATGTGTCTCGTAGAGAAATAATATATATTATCTATATGTATTGGTGTTGTTAGCTTGATTCTGCTTACGTCTGCGAGTCATAAAATATTAATGTTACAGTTTCCGTATAACAGTTTCATTATATCCTCTTATTATTGCCACATGAGTAGAAAGACGGAACAGAGACTAAGCTTCTTAAGAACGTGCAAAATTGTTACCTATTTTGGTAGGGTTGTCACAATAGGTTAAGACAAATTAAACAAAACTACCTACTACAACCCAACCTAGGTATGTACACACTTACAATACATACATACATACTTACAAATGCTAAACTTGTAATAATAATGAAAGGTAAAAACACACCATGTACAATTCTCATCTTATTAAAAAAGGACCTAATAAAATAAACGCAAGTAGGTACTGACTTGAAAAAGTAATAATCAAAATATTTACTCACCTATTGTACTCCCTGGGATAGTTGAAGTATGATATATTTTTAGTTTTTCTAGTATGATTCATACACACAGTACAATAAACAACCATTTTTAACAATAAAATATTACGTTTTATATTAAAATATTCAAACTTGCAAGTTGCAACTAATAAAACAAACAACGTGCGTCGTATCAACCCTGAGACTGTCCTCAGCCTGTGCAAGCGCAAACCGGTTTTTTCCAGAATCGCTGCGTACGCGACAAGCGGCCTGAGGTCACACACACATGCCCCGCGTACTTGTAGTAGTGCAATCGATTCGCGCGGTTGTTTGAAGCTTAGTCTCTGTTCCGTCTTTCTACTCATGTGTTATTGCCCTGTCCCCGGACGTCTTAAAGCAGTATTATATCTAGTGTGGAAAAATGACAGTGCTTATATAGGTCATGTAGAGCCATCTCTTTCCCACGCTGGAAGTAATGCTGCTATAAGACATGGTGACGTGTATTGCATTGGGTTTTATCTCTTATTATTATTGTCTTTAAGCTTCATAAGCTTTAGTGTACGTTATTAAAAAACCAGCCATAATAGAACGATCTGTCGTGTTCTTACCTATTATTTCATTGTATCTTTTACTTGCCTACTTATTACTTAAAAAATAAGCATATATCTCTCCAAACAAATAATACACTTTCCGTTTTTCGAGACAAGAATTATGCCTATTTTTCTCCCTTCTAAGTTCAATGGTCTTTATATAAAAGTTCGTTCAACCGTAAAACTGTAACAGACACAGAATTTCTTTCGTATTAATAACATTGGTTTTTTTATATAATGTATCGGTAGGTCATGAATTGATCACTATTTTCAGGAACTACTAGATAAAAGCTTACTAAGATATTATTTGCTGAAAGAAAAATTTACCAGGGAAAAGAAAATTAAATGAATTTACCCGTTTACCAAAAGCGAAAAGAACTAAAACAAGAATTCTCTGAATTTTATTAAAACGGTAAAATAATATTTTATAGGCTATGAATTGATAGTAGAATATATAAATTATTAACCGGTAATATCTGCGCTAGAAGTAAAAAGAAACTATATCAATATACCAAGGAAGATTACCTTTGTAATAAATCAATCTGTTGCATATCAATGAACAAGAATTGAAAGTATTTACTAAAAACTTTAAAACTTTCGAAGAAACTTTTATTGAAATCGTTTAAACTTTTAAGTTTTCCATTAGTTATAAAGTACTTGGAATTCCAAGTAAAAGAAGCGAGTTTTATAAGAAGCTAATACTATTACTGCCTTACTAATAAACATTTATGCACTGTGTATAACAAGGTTATAACAGAAACGTTACTAATAAACGCTTTTTGACACTTCCCTGCTATACAGTTGTTATACAGGCTGTGTAATTCGTATGCCAGCTTGTGCAACCCTTATTCAATCGCGAGACCTTGTTTAACCATTGTGTAACCTATAAAAGAGTGGCGTTTTAGTTATGGATTATCTAAATTATTTCAATATTTTTGATCAACTGGATGAAGAAGAGCCCCCAAGAAAAAAAAAAACATATAAACCTAGGTATGATCCCTTTTCCTTGGATGAAGATGAATTTAAATATAAATATCGCTTTTGTAAAGCTTACGCGAAAGAAGTCATTGATTTAATTCGAGACGATATTGAACATGCCACCAAGGGTGGCTTCTGTGCAGAGCTTCAAGTCTGTACAGCATTGAGGACATGGGCGCGACAAGAAGTACAAGATGATGCTGCAGACATTCACGGCATGAGTCAGCAGTCTATCACGAATATATGCCGTAGAGTTGCCACCGCTCTAGCTAGGAAAGCAGCGCTATTTATTAACATGCCACGAACTTTGGAAGAACAGGAAGAAGTTATAGCAGGATTCCGAAGAATATGTGGCTTCAGAAATGTGGTAGGTGCAATAGATTGCACACATATAAAAATTAAAAAAATTGGTGGGGAGAGCGCACAGTACTATATAAATAGAAAAGGATACTACTCACTAAACGTGCAAGTAGTTTGTGATTCAAGACTGGTAATTCGGGATATTGTTGCACATTGGAGGGGCAGTACGCATGATGCCCGAATTTTCAGAGAAAGCCGGATTAAGCAAAGGTTTGAAAATGGAGAATTCCATGGCCGTTTATTGGGTGATGCCGGGTATGGCTTAACAAATTATTTGTTTACACCTGTACAAAATCCTACTAACCCCAAGGAAGAGGCCTACAACAAGGCTCACATACACACAAGAAACACGGTGGAAAGGTGTTTTGGTGTGTGGAAGCAAAGATTCCGTTGTCTACTGCATGGATTTAGTGTGTCATTAGAAAACGTGAAACTCTTTATAGTAGCACTAGCTGTATTACATAATATTGCAATCAAAATGGGTGAAAACGCGCGCGACGCAACAGACAGAGGTTATGCGTCAAAATACCACATGACTTTGACATTCCAAGATGTGTTCTTAAGTTAACAAAGAATTATGAAATATTTTGTTATTATTTACTGTTCTTAAGCCAAATTTTACTTTTTTGCATCGTAGACTATTTTTTAATTTAATTATCATCTATTTTAATATTTATAATAATTAATTGCTGCGAAAAAATATTAAATTATTTTCAAGTTTCGATAAACATTTTTAGGTTTCAGAACGTTCACAACATGTTGCCAGTAGTAAGTGTAATAACAATTATATAATTATACAAGGTTTACTCATTGGTTATTAGTCAAGTTATGAATAAACACGTATTCAACCCTTAATCATTGCATAAGTATTATGATGTTTAACAACTGTATAATATGTTTTTATTAGTAAGACAGTTAATTTCCAGCGTATCTATTGCAAAAAATCTCAAGAAATGTAAGGGTGCTTTTCCACCAGATATGTGCCATGCTAAGTTGCTGTGGATGCGTTTGATATCCACCAATCATTGATGTACAAAGCATAGCATAGCACTAGCTAAGATGAAATGAAATGAAATGAAATGAAAATAAGTTTATTATGGTCATATGAAAGAAAAAGATACAATTTAGTTAAAAAAAGGAGCTTAAAAATATACGTATGCCATAATTAGGCCAACCACTCAGTGTGTCATCACTGATTTTCAGTGGCCGCCTTAGGATGCCTTATTGACAGATAGATATGTTTTTATATTGCCTTCCATATGCTCATCCTTATGCGTGCTATAGATGTGTGCTATGGTTGCGTGCTATGGGTATAGCTATGTGCAGATCGCCTACTATCGAAACATCGCATAGCTCGAACTGCGCATCTTCATAGCACATTTTACTCGCACGCATAGCTTAGCATTGGTGGATACATAGTTTCATAGCATATAGCTATTACATTTTTGTAGCATAGCTACGTAGCACATCTGGTGGAAAAGCACCCTAAAGGTAAAGTTGATAAAGATTCCACGAAACAATCAGAGCGGATGAACACTTGATTTTCACATACTGTCACAAAAAGTTGTTGGATTTTCTCTTTATCTCGCCTCACGGAAAGTTCCTTCGTTATTTGTTTCGTCAACACTACATTGCTGATTTTGTGCAACCTTGACGTCCGGAGTTAAGGCTTTGTTTTAACAGGATAAATATTAAATGTTGTAAAAGTCTACCTTTGTATTTTAGCTAATTATATTATGTTGGATTTTCTTCTAATTGTTTCGTAGTAGTATTCAATATCGTATCCATCAGTATTCTTATTTCGTACATGTCGATATTATTTTAAATCGACAATCCATTCAAAATAAATTAAGTTTCGTTCAGAATCGTTATGTGTAAATATATCGTAGTATTGTCGACAAAATTATTTATTATTAAAGTGAAACTTTTATTACATCGTCTCAAACTTTTTGGTCTGTGTAGCGCATGTCGCGTGTATCGCGGCTGCCGAGTAGGTATACCTACTCGGCAGCCGACCGACACGCGACATGCGCTACACAAAGCAGTGTTCGGAACCGTTCGAACAGTTTCACTTTTACCGTGGTTTCATAAAACCACACAACATTTTTGTAATAATATGTTAAGTAATTAATCGAATAATAAATAGTCCATTGTTTTACTTATAACATGTATAAAATTTTATCCCGCGACGTTCTCATAATATTATAATAACAACCACCATGTTTATCGTGAAAACATATAACTTCGAGAAAATGTTTATAAGATAAAGGCAGTCAGAGGCGGCTCGTGACAAAATTTTATGGGTGTTCACTTGAAATAAAACACTGAAAATACATGGTGTAAAGCAGTACATTTATCAAAAAAATTACTTATAAAGGAAATACATACGTCTTTCTTTTTGGTGTGCAAAAATATCTATAACTTAAAGCGACAAGACATTCGTAAATGTCTGTTGTTGCTTTCATCACAACCACACAACCACGGTGTTTTCACATAATATTGTTCGGATTTAAACACACGCGTATATGTTTTCGTTTTTGTCGTACATTTTTGCGTAAGGTCAAGTTCAGGCCGTGGCAGTCCCTTAGCTTTCAATTCAAGCCGAATTTGTAACGTTTTAACACACTTTTTAATGAACGCCACATTATAATTGTTCATTTTCACACTCACAAGTAATACTGATAACTACAGACTATTTCAACACGTATCTTATGATTTTAATTAGAAAATTCCCGAATTTGCATTCGCGCGCGTGCATTGAAGTTGACTCGAGATTCGAGTGTTTGTTTATAATATAGAGAGTGGCAACGTCGCGCGCAATCGCTGTCCTGTGTACGGGCGCCGCGCCCGGGCGGTAAAAACGAACCGGCAACGTTTGCGGGAGCGGCGCTCCGAATTTTGCTATTTTTCCATAGAAAATCTTCTGTTTCACGCGCGCAGGGCACTGGCAAACCCTCTCTTTCACTCCTATTGGATTTCGTATTAGGAAATGTACTAAATATTTTTTCATTGGAGCGCAATCGTGTCCGCTCCGCTTCGCGCGTTACTGTATAATACAGTATTATTCAGGTGTATGGAATGATGGAATGATGGATATATTCATTGGTATTGACAGTAGTTTTTTACGATTACGATTGATTTTAAATAGTAATAATTAATATTAATAATGAAATTAAGGAGTATGATTTTATTATAATTATTTATGGGAGTTCACTGCACCAGCGCTCCTTAGGGCGAGCCGCCTCTGAAGGCAGTATTAGATCTCGTGGGACAAAATTATCGTGGGTACATACAATACGATATTATAAGTAAAACGTACGTAGAAAAAGAAACGTAGATAGGTTATGAGCGCTTTGGCATGTCAAAATGTGGCTGATTAGCCAATTTTTTCAAATTACTTCAGTTTTCTCTTTCGCTCTTGATAGTTGAATCGTGCCCTTTCTTTGACATGTAATCGTGTGTGCGTTAGTGTGCTGTCTTTGAAGATCGAATTTTGTGTTGGTAACTTATACCAAATTTAAGGTATATCGATTTTTACGAGTGTGAATTATTAAGTTAACGAAACAAATGTTTTCTTTTACTTTTGTTTTTTTTTTCTACTATTAAGCATTTTTAGATATTAAGCTTGAAATTAAATTTTAAAGTTTTCTAATAGGCAATGGCTATTAGTAATTTTCTGTTTTTTGTCTATTATTAATTATGTTATATTTTTCTTATGATTGCTTTCTCAAATAAAATAAAATAATACCATTGGATACATCTATTTTCATGTAATATATAGTTACTTTAATACGAAGGATAAATATTTGTAGACGCTAGACCATTTATCTTCCTGAAGTTTTTCGTCGTTTTGGCTCCTTTCGCGAAAGCAGTCCTTATGAAGAGCCATTTTCTATTGTTTATGGTATAATGGAGGACTAACTCGAAATCAGTTTGAGATATCTTACAAAGATCAGACGATTTCTTGGCCGTTATTATTGTTGTCACTTTTACTTGAAGTTTATTAAGTCTATATCACAGTATTACAATATTATTTCCTACAGTAAGGAAACGCCTTTGATGTCGCGCGATGCCGCCACCAGCGTAGGTACTTACGCTGCCACACGAAAATACGCTAGGGTTGCAACAAATGGGAAATAAAACAATTGTGATTATTAATATTATAATGAAATCATTTATTCATATGTACATTCAAAATAATTGCGATTATTAAATCTGATGTAATTATTTGTTCATAAATATATAATTACAGATATTGCACTGCTAAATATTATTTACGTGGACACTTTATTTTTGGATGTTCTTAATTGTATATTATAACATTTAACTAAGTAATGCATTCGCATTGGGATGTACAATCTGATTAGAAAATAATGAGGACAACATATACATAGCTTTGATTTTAATTCAACAGATACAATTAATTCTGGGATTTCAATGTAGATTTACATCCGTAAACGGAACAGTTTGTGCGCGCCATAATAGAATATGTAAGTACCTATGTATAATAAAATTATTATACAAAAAATACGACTGCGTTGTCCTTTCGCGATAGGTAAGGCAAACTAAGCGTGTTTGCCTTACGCGGCCCGCGTCGCCCGACCCCCCGCCAGTTCCCCTCCGTTTCTCTGCACAAGTACATTCGCTTCCGTACTGTATAGATATTGTAATACTGTGGTCTATATCTATATACGTATAAACATGAAACCCCCTTTTCCTTGGTCACGGCATCACGCGTGAACGGGTGGACCGATTTCGATAATTCTTTTTTTATTGTATTCCTTGAAGTACGAGGAGGATTTATGGAGAGACAACATAAATATATACCACGGGCGAAGCCGGAGCGGACCGCTAGTTTTAATATAAATTTAAGCAAATTAAGCAATATTTATTTTCGACTGGCTTTGTAGTACACTATTTTTTAAAGTAAATGCGAAACGTATGACGGCTTTTCTATTATCCCAAAAATAAGTAAATTATAGATGCATACTTGTAATGCATTTGCGTAGTAGCCAGTGAGATTTTATTTTCAAAATACGAAAAGATAAGACAAAATATAGTAGATAAAAAAATATTACACTTTATCTGAACGTTTAAAAGTAAGGACCTCTCAAGTAAAATTATAACAGCAACAACTCATTTTAATGCCTTCTTGCACAACGTAAACTTTAATTATAAATAACTTCGGCTGTTGTCGTTCACACTATTAATAATATTTATATGTTTGATGGTAGATAGACATCTATCTGTTGTGAATTTATCAAAAACTAAAACTCTACTAAGTATTTAGTAATTTTTTTTTCTTCATCACATTTTTTTAGTAAGGTGACTTCGAGTATTACAAACCTCTTAATAAGTGTTTAACTATTTTACAGTTATTTTATTTGCTGTATCCAATGAAAATCAATATTTTTGAATCCATGTTTAAATTAAGAGGCCATATCGATTTTAGAGTGATTTTGACTTGTTTCTGTAATTCTTCTGAGCTCGTTAAAAAAAAACTGAATTAGTAACAATGTGTTATAATATCTTAAATTAAAGATTTATTCAATATCTAAAAAGTGTCCGAGACAATTTATTGATTTTCATTGTCCAGTTTGTTTAATAGCCAATAACCTGAGGCGTGTTTCAATTTTTTCGATGCGGGACGTTCGTGTCTTTGTAGTTTACACGGAATTTTAAAGAAGAAGTTTTCTTATAAAATATACAACAATAAAGACACTGAGACATCCTAAAAAGTGTTCGAGGAATTTTAAGTACTTTTATTCAAAAATTCAAAGAAAATCTAAGTTAAAATAGCCTAACTTTGATGAAATTGTATGCGTATATGGCGTCGAATTTCTAGTACATACAACAGAGTCAAAAAAAAAAAATACACATTAAATGATAGATTTATGCTTAAAAATTTGCAATTAAAAAAATACATATTTTATGTTTTATGAAAGGAATGGAATAATTTAAAGTTCTCTAGAATTTTCGATTATATACGGGAGCGCAAACGCTGTTACGGCAGACCGCGCTCCGCGCTTTAGGGAGTAGGACGTGTTGCGCTGCTCCGCCAGACACAAAATTACTAAAGTACGTTTTTCGCGCGCGTAGTAGTCGGGAAGCCCACAATACTAGATTAGAATTGGTGGAGTAGGCGATAACGAGATAATAAGGTCCTTTAATGTTTCCACTTTGAGCGCTGCAGCCTTTGCTACTCGACTACACGATGATCGCGTTCAAACGTTAAAATACCAGCTTTCGTCCAGCGCAAATTTTGTATACGGTCTCTTAAATTTCTAATTTTTTAATTTATTGTACTTTTCTTGTACAAAAATTAAACATACATACATATATAAAGTAATATGCCAATATATTCTTTACTGACATCTTATACCTTTAATGTAATTAATTTAGACCTTCTTAACATTAAATTATCATAATAATGCGGCATACGTCGCATGCGGGTACGTCGAGAACATGTTTAGATATTTATCTACAGGTAAATTAGCTTGGAGAAATTTTTGCATATGTAGTGGTGTGTATATTACTCAGATCTTAGAGCGCGTTTCCACTATATCGTTCTGGCCTATACAAAAATGTTTCGATATCCTAACATTACTATTTAATTTTATACTTATTCCTAGCAACACTTTTGTTTTCAATAAAAACAAGTTTTTATTTGAAAGAATATGGTTTTGACTTTATAAAAAAAAATATATCATTCAATTTCACGTCCTAGAGCAAACGACAAGACGACTACCGTGAAACAATAAAATATCGTGTCTATAATAATTTGTTTCATAATTAATATATTTTGACCATAATAATTACGAAACAAAACAAATAAATAAATCGTCACTTGATAGTGGAAAGTGGAAACACGCACAAAACCAGAATAAACCAGTTTACGCTGTCCGCAGGTGCCACGTGCAGTCGTTTGGTACCGTTACAACATAAAGCACACATTTCATTCAAAAATTATAATTATTACGTATAGACCGGGAGATATTGACACAAAATTTCGAGTCATTTGTAACAGGATGGCGGTTCTACAGGGGTCTTAGTACGCAATGACAAAAAGAAAAACGATGGTGTGAACACTGGTACCGGCGGCTTAGTCGCGTGGGCGTTAGTCGAACTCGTCGGAAAAATAGCGAAGTCAAACAATTTGTAACACAAAAATTTTAGAATTTACCGATAGCCCATAAAAAAGAAGTACCTAGGCGGTAGTGTCATGCCATACTTTTCCGGTGTGACTTACAGCCCGCCATACCGACGCGAATGTGTTGATTTAAAAAAAACAATTCAACCATTTGTACCAGGCTAACTTTTGCACAGGTAACCATCGTCAACTTAAAAACTTAACCATCGTTAACTTTTTCGTCATCGTCGTAACTTTATATTGTTAATTCAAAATGGCTCCAGTGTTAAAACATGGTCGAGGCAAGCCTTTGACTTCTCAAACTAAAGAATTAAACTTTAAATGTCGTTTCTTTTTCAGGTTAGTAAATTTTTCATTTTAGTAACATTGTTAATGTAAAAGTTATACGTATGTTAAATGTGCAAATATTAAAATAAAGTCTCATCTTTTTCAGAGGAGAAACACATATAGTTTAATTTAAAATCCCTTATATATATAAAATAAAAACTAAAAATAAAATGTTGTTTTATTTTATTTGCTGACCATACACTACTACAAACGCAAAAATTTCTCCAAGCTAATTTACCTGTAACACATTATGTTTTAAACGATCCACATCAAACAGAGTTTCGTACTTTAAGCTTTATATTATATGATTAATTATTTCGTTTAAAACTAAACCAACTATTTGAATAGTACTCGCAAATATTACCCGATTTTAGTTGTATCTACTAACTTATCTTTGGGATAAACCCTTTACGAATAATTAATACTGTCTCGAATATATCGTGTATGAAATCCTGACTCATCTTTAGATAGTTCATTTTAAAATTCAATAGTGTATTCCATACTTTAAAAAAGTGGTAAAAAACCACGTACTATTTTATCCACAGATCACAGAAACTAAAGGGAGATATGGTTAGGGGGCGGGGCCGGTGTCGCAGCAATATGTCCAAAAAAAGAACACATGCTGTTTGTTGCATTCAGTTGACGTTCGACCGTCGGCCGGGTATTATTTGACAATGCCGTGTTGTTCCGTTAAAGTTTGTAAAAACCGAAGTGAAACCAGCATCTTTAAGTCAAATGGAATCACATACCATCGGTAAGTACTGAAAATTATACGATTTTCTTACTAAAATTTCAAAAACAATATTACGTAGAGTGATTTCTTGGTTTCTTATCTTTTATATTATGTGACAGAACGACAGTCACAATAATTTATGTAAATAGTTTACAATGTTTCTTCTGTACGTGACTATTCAAACGCGGAGTTCGAATACCGCAGTGTATAATGAACATACTAAAGCTAACAATCGTGTAGTACGGCCGCTGCTCGCGGTCGTTAGTTAAGGATGCGAATCGAGTGTGTCCATGTCGATAAGATTCGGATTTTTACTACCTTACTACCTTATTTTTATATCATAATGTATTACTATTAGCTTTATATCTGATTGTATTATTATTATTTGATAGGTACTCGAGCAATAATTTTATAGTAATTATTATACATGGATTAAAAAAAGAAGTCACTTATTTCATACTTATTTTACTTTACAATAAGTCAATAGGCAATGCTTTATGGACTTCATCACCATGAATGCTACCATCAAGGTGTCCATTTCTACCTAGTTACTGTATTGCCTATAAATTGTTTTAATTTTAACGTTTCTCATTTTATCGACAAGCAATCCCTATCATAAACGCATATCTTGCGGCTGTAGTGGTGCTGTATACGTACGTCACTTACAATCTAGTGTACGAACGAATAGTCGCTCTCAAATTTTTGTGTGATGACATGCACACAACGCGAAGTATTGTTTTTATTTTGTTTACTGTTGTGTGCGTAAATTTGTAATGAGACACCAGGTTTCGTACTCAGCGCAAGCGATTGGCATCTCTCTAGATCTCTATGATTTTATCAAATTCAGTCTTTATTATCTCTGTTTCAACGCAATAATTTCCGACATATGACCGACAAAATGAAACAAAATGTTACTAAACAAAAAACGACTAAATTCTACACATTTTGTTTACCATTATTCCATTTATGAAACCTTCATATATTTCTGTTCATCACATCTCCAACGAATTTGAAACAATAAATTCACACGCATGTACAATAAATTAGCTCAATGTGACAATAAATTTCAGAAATTAAAATTAAATTTCAATTTACAATTTTGCTACATTAACGAGTGTGGTAATGCGTCGGGTAATGCTTTCTGACGCTGTCATATTTAATAACTGAGAGATATGAGATGTTCAGATTATATCGACGTTTATTGATGAAAATGTAAATAAAACTAACAATCTGTTTATTGGAGATTGAACCTACTGTAGCCAGACTGTGCCCTGATATTATTAAGTTTTGTCAATGACATCAAGAAATATTTTTGCCTAATAAGTTCTTATGACAAGACTATGTTTATACGAATGATAAATTTTACATTATTGAGTGATTAAAATTTAAAGTTTATTCATCTAACATACTCGTATAAGTTTTATTTGCTATTGTTGCTTTATACACTGCATTTTAAAATAAAATAGAAACAGTGGAAGAAATAGTTCAATTTAATTTAACGTTACATACGTTAAAAAATAAAAACTATAGAAAGTGCATGTGGTGAAAAACATTTGCAATTAACCTTATTCTAACAATATGAAACGAACGAATTAATTGAAACAATAAATCGAGCTATTGAAGCGATTCTGAAACATTTGAAAATTCATTCAATGTTATAAAAACAATCCTACTAATATTATAATTAATGCGAAAGTGTGTGAGGATGGATGTATGTGTATGTATGCTTGTTACTCTTTCACTGCTACTGAACCGATTACAATGAAATTTAACAAACATATAGAGGGTAACTTAAATTAACACATAGGATAGGTTTTTTCCCGGAAATCGCACATGATCGGGAACTATGCGGGTGTTTCTTTGAAAACGCGGGCGAAGCCGCAGGCGGAAAGCTAGAATATTCATGTTTAACAAAAGCTCACGATTGCTCTCACACGACAATACTAATCTATTTATCTTTTATATTATGTATCTATTAAATCATATACTATTTGGTAGAATACTTGACGAAAATATTGAAAAAATCAAAAACAAAAAAGAGCGTATGTGCCGAGCACACGTGACAGAAGTTAAACTTCTTTGGCAAGGTTCAAAGATACCATAATCGTCGCCTTATTCCATGACGTAATGGTATTGCGACTTCGTAATGGTATTGCCATGACGGGACCTTGCAATTTTACTCTCAACGCGCCTAAAGAAGTTTCACTTCAAAAATATTTGCAATTGTAAGCATCGTGTTGGATCTTATTAAATTTTTTATCACTATTATCTAGTTGTAATAAATAATTTCCATTAAGATAGATAATTAAAGCGTGCTAATAAATTTGAGTTATCTTAACGATTTCAGACCATTTTATCATAATAAACAATTAAAGTGCTTTATAGACCATTGTTTTGATCCCTAAAATTCGCTACATCCCTTATTAAATAAATGAATATTACAATGCTTTAAGCGTAAAATACGATATTTATTTGCTTGGGAATAAATATTATAATAATGAATAATTATTCTGTAAATAACAACAAGAGACGAAGTAGGTAAGCCTCAGAAGAAACATATAAATCATAATCGCAACTGAAATATTTTCTTGATGAATTATTGTTATTAACGCACCATTTATAGATATTAAAAGACGAGTCCATAGACATTAACCTTCTCTATTATATAAAATTCTCGTGACACAATGTTATATAGTTACCATACTCCTCCGAAATGACTGGACCTATTCTCATGTAGGTAATTATGTGTGCATATCGGGTAGGTGTGAGAAACGGACAACATCTATTTTTCATACCCCTAAGTGATAGAGCAAGGCAGAAAAATGTTCGCTGGAACAGCTATATCATTTTAATTTTAGGTACTTACCTAAATATTGACTCTATATTCCATATATTATAGTATACTCATATACCGATAAGAATAAGTTCTACATCTGTTCTTAATTCTGGTCTCTTAATTCATTTCTTATCCACTTGTCAAAATTTGGTTAAAATAGAAATATAACTTCTTTATTTCTATTTTGAATGTAATGAAAATATTTCATATTTGTATTTGTATTGACACTTAGGTCAAAGCAATTACATTTCAAAACGAACATAATTACCTACAGGTGTGTTATTTAAGATATTTTAACATACATAAACCAAATTCTCAATTTATCATAAAGAATGAGCCCTAAGAGCTAAATGAAACTCGATTTATGAATAATTGTAACGTAAAAATTAACGTATAATCGTCTAATATTTCAATTACACATTCTATTATTTTATTAAAAGTAAAATTACTTTATTAAATATATACCTATTTACCTACCTAAATACCTAAAACAAGAACACAAAGCTTAAAATTCCATAATATACCTTCGTCCTTCACATCCTACAGGTGTTCATAAAGTTTATGAGTGTAATTTAATATTTTGTGAGACTCAATTTAATGAGTATGAGGGTCTCGACCCTAAACTTTTATATCACATAAATTAAGAATTAAAATATATTATTATTGTGTACATGACACTTTGTATCAGTCATATTATAGCGTTATTTAGATCATTTTACAGTTATGAAGAGCCTTATATTATAGGCTTTTTTTAGAATGAATGAATTTACATGAATACACAGAATTTTTATACTGAAGAAAAAAAAACAAATATTTGTAATCTATATATATATATATATATAAATGAAACCCTTTCCGCGTTGTCACGTCATCACGCGTGAACGGATGGACCGATTTCGATAATTCTTTTTTTATTATATTCCTTGAAGTACGCGGATGGTTCTTATGTAGAGAAAACGTAAATATGTACCACGGGCGAAGCCGGGGCGGACCGCTAGTTGATTAAAAAATAAAAATTATAGTACCATTTGTAGAGTTATCTAGAATCAGGGTGTTCTACATTTTAGTAGTATTGTTACGTATAACGTACATTATTTAAAGTATTATTCAAAAAAATATATTACACCATTTACCTTATAAAATATGATAATCCGCTCTCTGGGTGCTTGTGGAAGTTCATGTCGGAAACAATCTTACATCTTAGAAATTCGTAGCACTTGGGACACGCATTAAGAAAAATAAACTTTGCCTCCAAAACACTTTAAGAACAAATATATATATATATATATATATATGTTAGTAATAATTACAGGGTGAAAACACATCGAAACATAGATAGATTTGTGAAAATGTTTACAAGATACAATTTAGCAAAATACGTTAACATTCATGTTTTCGCGCCGTTTGAAAATAGAAAATTGCTCCTGGAACACGTCCTCACCGCTCGGGAGTCGTGGATACACTGGCGAGGAATCCTGTAGGGTATGTTCACATTGGACATTTCCACGTAAACAAACCCCTTTGAATATGGGTCACTTTATGTGTTCATAAAAGTCGTGTATCTTGCCGAGTCGCCGTTCGATTTTCACGCGTTGATATTAACCGACATGGAATGCTTGACTGATTTTCATATGTGATCTAATACGAAGATAATGGTGATGCAATTTGAACGGGTTATATTTTCGTCACACTGTCACAAATTCTTTAGTTCTTTCAAGTGAAAAATCTACATTATAAGACGCCACAAAGCGGATGATAATGCTATAATCGTCGTTTCAAAATAAAGTGTTCACTGACGAATTGTTAGCTTAAAAGTTTCTACATTTTCAGCATTTTTACTTTTATTGCTAAAAATCGCTTCAAAGTACAAGGAAAAAGTGTTCTTTCTCATTTAATGCGCTATTTAAGATTACCTTTTAATGTTTTGTCTTTAATTTTTGCCCCTCTACGAAAGCTACGGACTTGCTACGTTCTACGCCCGAGGATACAAGCTACGCATCAAAAGGGTCGGCAAATTTGTAACGCGATAGTAATTTTACACACACGCTACACGGTAAAATGTTTAAATCATTAATTTATACAACACTAAAACACTTTGTTTTGCTACGTTAATGAAGCAACTAAAGGTCCCGACCCTTCTCTAATGTTACAATATAAATATTAGTTTTGGACCATTTTAACAACAAAATTATTCTCTAGCTAGTAATCCCTTCAATCATTATCTTTTATATTATTTACGGATATTTATTTTTTACTTTAACAACAATAACAGCACTTATAAATCACTACTCTAAACAAAGACTAAGTTTATTTAGCGAAAAAAAACATTGAAATCACGTACTTTCTATGCCTAATTCTAGTATAGTATTTTATTATCTGTGGACTGAGTGTTAATTCTAAAGGTGAAGCTTGTTGTAGTGACAGATTAAAGTGATTGAATCTCTGCTTTGCTGCGGTTTCATGAGCTCTCTGTGACATCTCAAACGTATCAGGGGATTTGGTTTGCAATATTGCGCGAAAACTGATTATAGTAGAGCAATTTTAATAGGCAACATTTGACAGTTCAACAAAATTCAACAATGTAACCTAGTAACGACGACATAAAATAACATGATATTTCGTTTTGTTAGAACTGCACATTTGCTTAACTTTTTTCAATTACGATTACATATTTAGAATAATAATGACCGATACAAGTAATTTTAAGATTTGATTTTACTGATAAACCATTCTAAACATAATAAACAATTTCTGATTTAAAGAACTGACGTCGCTACAATTTTGTGTCAATAAACCTTTTTTCTTTTTAAATACCAGAGACGTTACTCTAAAAATCGAAATCTGACATCTAGAATCGAATGCATTGATTACTTGTGAATAAAAATCATCATAAATTAATAAATGCGTTGTGTTTTTATAATTATTTAGATACTTGTCTTATTTTGTTCATTATATTCGTTTATTAAATTAACGAAAGAAATTATGTTACTGGGACAGGGATTCGCCTGATGAATTTTAAAATTGGCATGTGGTTCAAGTTCGATTGACAAATGTTTCAAATCCGTATCGATTAATTCACTTTAATCGATGTTTTTAAGCAGGTTACCACCCTACGAAGATAAAATTGATAGACGTCAAATGTTGCCTATTAAATTGGCTCGACTATAATAATTCTTATTCGTGTTATTAGAATTAAGTATTATATGGGAATATGATAGAGTTATGAATTTATAGACAGTGTAAATGTTTTTGTAGAGGATTGTATTTCGTCTGTTATGGAAAATGAAAGGAAATTATAACACTTGAATATATACATCGATCGCTATATTATTCACTAATACGTGAAAAATATTTACTTCTTTTTAATAATAAGAGTCATCTTAATGATTCTCTTTGGTTTTACATGGCTTCCCATTTCTCTGCGCTTTTAAAGTGTAAATTCGTATTTTCTTACACTTGATATTTTCCTTTACGAGATTTTTCATTAAGATAAATTTACTTTGAGTACTTCATATACAACAATCTATCTCAAGTACTCAATGTAGAATTATCGTGTACTGTAATATACACAATGGGAATCAATAGCTATTAATATATCCCTATGTAATACAATTTTGGCCATGTTCCAAAGGCCACAACGTTTAACATGTTACATGTACGGGAACAGAATTTGGTATTAAACTTGTATAAATAAACCTATATCTCCCATAATCCATAAAATAAAAGACGATTCATGGCTTCTTTTTAAAGAACCTTTATGTGTGGATTAAGGATTAGATGCATCACACGTGATGTATAATATATAATTAATCTTTATTTTGAAACAACAATGGGTTACTCCTTGATATAATAACTTATTTTTCATGATACTTGTGATAAAATATTCCAAATAGAATGATCATAGATTATAATTGATTCTTCTTTTGATTGTTAACAGCGATGTCCTGAAAATCAGCGCTGTGCAATATGTGCGCACATGCTTAATTAAGTACTAATTAATTCTTTTTTTTCACAAGCGCAAACAGTAAGTTCCTCTGTACAAGTTAAGATTTTTGTGCTTGTTTTCTATTGACTAGTGGTATTAAATAAAATTTTTTTTCATTCAGAATAAATTGTATTTATTTAAATTCTTCATTCGATTGATACATATATTATACTACAGGTCTTTCACAGACCTATTTCAGACACTAGTCCTTCACAACGAAAATGCTACACGTTTACATATTTAGTTCCTTTGTTTAAGTTGTGAAGGCAAATAAATGAACTTTTTATTTTTAAGCTATTGCATAGCTGCTATCGCGGGCCTTGAGCGCGGGGACCGAATCCAGAAATTCCGTAAGGCAAACACAAGCGGCGCGGGCGCGGGCGTGCCATAAGCGCACCTCTTCAATCTGTTTTGCACCACGTCATTCTTCTACATTTTGTATGAAAGAATTTTGGAAAGGCGTCGAGACGGCACGCCACGGTTGTGCCACGGTTGCGCCGCTTTTCTATGAAAGAACTTTGGAAATAGCCAATAGCGCACCCGATGCGCGCCGGCAGTGCGCCCGATGCGCGCCGCGCCGCTTGTGTCTGTCCCGCGCCTAACGAAAAAACCTCACGCTCCCCACTCCGACGGGCACGGAGGTGTGGCTTGAAGGCATAGCATGCAATAGCTTTACCGCGGCAGTCCCCGAGTGCCACACGTCTTTTTTATCTATTTTAATTTATTTATCAGAATAATTACTTTCTATGTTGAGATTGTCCTGAAAGCAATATAGCTCTGAGAGCCTATAGTATACTCTATACAATATACTACACAGTATTGCTTCGTTATTCAAGCTCTGGCTCGTCTGTTTACTGAAATACACAATTGACCTTTGACCTCTGAAGCTATCGGTCATATCCCATCAATGAACAGTAAGACAACCATGATAATAATATAGAAGGTAGTAATTTGAATTAAATGACTAACCACTGATTTTTCAATATAAAAATAAATAACGCTTAGATTTTTCAATACTTAGTTAAAATTATTTATCGAATTAAAAAAAACCATTTGGAAAAGGAGTTGATGATATAAACGAACGAATAAGTTGTAACCAAGAATTGAAAATGCGGGCATTAAAAGATTAAAGCAAATAATTCATTACTTAAATTTAAACCCTTACATGATGTGCGTGGGCCCACAAATTGTTTCTGACCTTCGCCCTTCGAGTCTTTTGTGTATTTTCCAATAATTACTTTGCTTCAACACATGAGAGAAAAATCAACAATTATATATGTGGGCGATTAATTACAATACTCTTTCAAACAACGAAAGTAATGAAAACAATATTAATCTTCATTGACATTTTATAAGTGCAGTTATATGAATCCATCGTTGAGAACCGTCTTTGATTTCTCCCTAATGTTTATTACATTATCCTAAGACGTTATCCTACTAATGTTATAAATGCGAAAGTTTGTATGTTTATTTGTTTGTCTGTTCACACTCCTTCACGCAAAAACTGCTGAAATGATAATCATGAAATTTGGCAAACATATAGTTTTTATGACGAAAATCAACGGGAATGAGATCTATGCAGGTTTTCCTTTGAGCAGGCGAAGCTGCGAGCAAAAGCTAGTTAAGTAATAGTAAAATATATTCTTGTTTAATAATAACAAGTGATTCTATCTTATGAATACACATTGAAACAAAGCAATACATTTTCTTGTTTGATAATAAGTGAATTTTATCAGAAAAGTTTATCACATAGAAAAAAAAATGCCCCGCCGTAACAGCTATTCGCTGCCGTGACCAGGATTCGAACCTGGGTTACTACGGCCACAACGTAGGGTCCTAACCACTAGACGATCACGGCTATTGGAGCGGATGCTGTATTTACCAAATTGCTCTATACTTTTACGGTGTAAGATCCGAATATAGGTCGACCTTCACCGGCGTAATAATAAATGAGCCTAATTATATAATAAATTTAGTCTATTAAAAATGTATTAAAAATGGGTTTGCTGGAAAAATCCTGGACAGGACATTTTAATTAATTTTTAAAAAATATTTTTTTTAATTAATTGCAGTACTTATCAAGATAATAAAAAAAATTATAATAGACTTGAAGTATGAAACCTACAGAATGTGCAGTCATAGGGTTTCCTAATATTTACCTGGACAAACTGCTAGGTTGGCGGGTATAAACAGGCATGTTCGTACCGTTTTTTTTACTTTCACTTGATGGGATGATAGAAAAAAAAATATATATCAGCATGAGCGCTGTTTTATAACAAAATTGTTTATTGTCTCAGCACTTAAAAAAAAAATGTTGTGTGGTTTTATGAAACCACGGTAAAAGTGAAACTGTTCGAACGGTTCCGAACACTGCTTTGTGTAGCGCATGTCGCGTGTCGGTCGGCTGCCGAGTAGGTATACCTACTCGGCAGCCGCGATACACGCGACATGCGCTACACAGACCAAAAAGTTTGAGACGATGTAATAAAAGTTTCACTTTAAAAAGATTTTTTAATAATTAACTAAAAATATCCTGTCCAGGATTTTTTCAGCAAACCCATCTTTAATAGATTTTTTAATCGACTACATTTATTATAAAATTGGTCTCTTTCTATTATCACGCCGGTGAAGGTCGACCTATGTTCGGATCTTCTACTATTTTATTTGAATTAGTTTCGGTCACTGCAAGCGCCGTTACACAATAGATCCAATTTCTTTTTGGCCAACCAACTTCATCAAGTATAACCCGACTATATAAAAATGTTCACTTTCTCGAACAATTTATTTGGGTAGTTGGTTATTTTATTTTTGACGGATTAAAATGATGTTGAATGCATTCGATTTATTATCTGTCAAAGATATCTGCTCCGATAGCCGTGATCGTCTAGTGGTTAGGACCCTACGTTGTGGCCGTAGTAACCCAGGTTCGAATCCTGGTCACGGCAGCGAATAGCTGTTACGGCGGAGCTTATTTTTTGTATTTTTTTCATTCCTGAAATACATTAGCATTTTCCTTGCATTTTCCTAAAAATCTTGGTTGAAATGTAGAGCCATCATAAAAAAACAACACAACTTCTATATAATTATCTTGTATTGATTTTTTGTTTCAATCATGCACATGATTATTTTTATACGCCAACTTTAAAAATAAATACTTAAATCATATTATTTTTCATAATCCCTCCACTTATGCCATAGTGGTACGGGAGCTATTAACGTTTTAAAAAAAGTCATTTTAGTATAGTTGGGTTTTTGATATACTGTTTCTCTTGCTATTTCGGTTAGAGTCCGCGGGCTGTCTGGCTGGCGGTAGTGGTTGCGTTTATTAGTGCGCACAGGAAAATATCCGTAATTTAAAGTCATTTATTAACGCGTAATTTTTAATCTTTTGCCTTTAGATAGATCCATCAGACATAAATTTTTTATTGCAAGACGTTTTATTCGTTGTTAAATAGGTGCCATACGCAATTTTTTATTTCAAAATAATTAAAATGTCATCGAAATAAGTGAAATTACATCAACATGAGTGCGCTTAAAAGGTAAGTAATAACTTTATTACTTATATTATATTATCCTTTTTTAATACTTATCACTACATAGTATAAAACAAAGTCGCTTTCCCTGTCCCTATGTCCCTATGTCCCTATGTTCCTATGTCCCTATGTCCCTTTGTACGCTTAAATCTTTGAAACTACGCAACGGATTTTGATGCGGTTTTTGAAGTGAAAACTTCTTTAGCGGCGTTGGGTATAAAATCTTAAACTCGCGTCAGGACAAGTGGCCTGATCGAAAAGGCGTAAGACGGCCTTTTTTTTTTCTTTTTTTTAGCCCTTATATTCCATGCGTAAGACGGATACCATTCCAAAATATCAAACATGCTGAACGTTAATAATCAAGTTTTCACTTCTGCCGGCACTCCCGGAGTGCAACCCGTCTTTTTTTTTTAATAGATAGAGTGATTCAAGAGGAAGGTTTGTATGTATAATAACATCCATTAAATAGTGGAGAAGTACTGTTATTTTTGAGGTTTCTAATGTGATGTCGTAAAAAATTACATTTTTTCCGCTTACATTGCAAACGCAAGCTGAACCCTACGAGTTTTATCAAAATAATGTACTAAGTATTATACACATTGAAAAGGTCTACAGAAAAGTCCGCGATGGTATATGTCTATCTCTTATGGATAACCCACAATAACTTTTTTTTGTCATTTACTTTTTACGACAAATAATGGCTAATTTTCGAAGCGATTTTAACCAATACAGCATTAATCCTTAACCAATTAAATACCTTGAATACATTGTTCATTTAATATAGATCTATATGGCCCTTTACACCGTATGATTTAAGTGAATATTTTCGAAGATATTACAGATTTAAAAAATGCGGGACGTAGCGTTTGCGGCGGTACCGGCCGGCCGCCCGGCTATATATTTTATAGTTTATACCCGTGCGAAGCCGGAGCGGGCCGCTATGTTTTTATATACAACGTTCACAGTTTTTCTGTAGTGTATTTAGTATCAGCATTGCACCCGTGCGAAGCCGGGGCGGGTCGCTAGTTATATATAATTTTTTGTACAAGTTTTAGGTAGGTATAATACATGAGACGGATTCAAATTAACCGTACAAAGACAATCGCTTATAACTTCCTTCATCTCTCTTATCTCTAGGACTTTATGATCTTTAAGGGTGCACTCACACACATCAGTCACCGTCACGGCACGTCACCGGACAGGATTAAAAAAAAATATGTATCAATAGTTCTAGTATGACTCTGTTCCCACACGACAGTCGCCGGCACGAAATCTATCAGTGACGTCACCGGTCAGGCACGTCAAATAATCTTTCCATACATGTATCATACTTTTATCCCCACTCACCCGGTGCCGTCACGTCTCAGTTCAGTCAGCGTCGTGCTACCGTCAATAATTGCTACATGTTCTCTAGCGTGACACGCGTCTAATCACTGACTAACCTGATGTATGTGTTCAATGATTCAGTCAAACCGGCGACGTGACTGACGGACAACATGACGGTGACTGGTGTTTGTGGATACGTACACGAACCGTCACCGATCAGTCATCGGTGACTTGACGGTGACTGATGTGTGTGAGTGCACCCTAATTTAGTACCATAAAAACATGGGAAATATTGTAAAAGTCATAAGAATTTAAGAATTCGTAATGGTTTTATTGTTACTTAAATGTTTCAATATGTAGAACTATTGTTTTGGTTAGGTATTTTAAAAAAATATGCTCCGCGGTAACAGCTATTCGCTGCCGTGACCAGGATTCGAACCTGGGTTACTACGGCCACAACGTAGGGTCCTAACCACTAGACGATCACGGCTATCGGAGCGAATGATAATTTTGCTTAAATAAAGTTTTAGATATTGCAAATTACTTTCACTTCTCTTGCGCTTGCGTCATTATATTAAGATTATTCTAGTTACTAACTACTGATATAAGAATACGCCAAATTAAATCTAACATAATATGGTTAGTCTCTCTCTATGTTCCAAATTTCATCCCAATCTGTAGAGCTATTTATGTTATCGTATTAATTCTACATAGTACTTAATACTCATATCTTATGTCTACGCGAAAAAAGTCACGGGAACTACTTAATATTATACAAAAGAAAAATTATCATTAAATAACCACATAAAGTGTCTATTATACAATGTCGATGCATCAACGCACTGGAGTAAACATAAAATCCTATAATATCCCCCTCAGAGACTATGACACTAATTTCACTTTCTTAATACCATAAACAAATTACTTATTGTATACTTTTATTAGATTACAAAGAAAAATACTTCAATAGCAAAACATTGTTTTAATACTTTTTATGATACAATTAATATTTTTCATGTTGATATTCCCGTCCTATCAAAATAAATTTAGGCAAAATATTTCATCAAATTCGCAAATATTACATTTACCTTACACATAATTTATCCACAAATTTTCTATCAACCAATCACTTAGCCCAGGAAATATAAATTTGTGTTATGAATTCCCAAAAAGGCGGGAGTTTGAAGCTAGAATGGCTTGTAAAAAAGCTTTGGTTTTTCAATTTATGTGCCCATTAACCACCCTCATAATCGCTACTCCAATTTAAATAAAACCGTTAAAAGAAAATATAGTAAGGAAACTAGCATGTCTGCAACAACATAGAACTCCAGGCGACTTATAAATAGTGTTAACAATACGCTCTATACAAATAAATTATATACATTTTAGTCCTTATCTATATGTATTATGTTGAAAGCTAATCCAATTAATAAAATAAGTATAAACAATTGTGCAATATTTTAAGTGCGAGCCAACGATTGCTCGATTGTTTATATTTGCTATACATAACAAATTAAAAAAAAGGTATAAATTATATTTATATACTGTAACGAAAGATTTGTCCCATGTTCCTTTAATAATCAATTTCATTCGATTCGGTTTTAGACAAATCACATGTTGTATGTCATTATTTTCCTCTCTGAACTTGTTTAAGAAGTAAAATATTTACATGATATCCTAAAGAATCTGATATATGATGGAAAATATAATACTCCTGGGATGGATGGCTATTGGATCAAACCCTTGAAGCCTCAAGATTAGTCAAAGTTCACAACCTTTCGCAAGGGTGTAAATGATAGGCATGATGATGAGTAAATCTGAAGGCTCCTGATTCAAGGGTAGGGAAGGGAATTACGTCAGCATTTTTCATATGTTTGTGTTTTGTAAGAGTGCACGGGATTTTCCTGGTTATAGAGATATAGATAGAGAGCCGCTATTAATTTGTAGTATCATCCATACTAATATTATAAATGCGAAAGTAACTCTGTCTGTCTGTCTGTTACTCAATCACGCCTAAACTACTGGACCAATTTTCATGAAATTTGGTATGGAGATATTTTGATACCCGAGAAAGGACATAAGCTACTTTTTATCCCGGGAAAATGACGCAATCCCGGAAATCCCACGGGAACGGGAACTATGCGGGTTTTTCTTTGACTGCGCGAGCGAAGCCGCGGGCGGAAACCTAGTAGTTTATATGGTAGAGTTTAACTCCATCTAAATTAATAATAATCCATCTCCATATTAATTTGATACGGTCACGTACAAATAACTGCAAGGTGCAATCCGACCATTTTAAAATGACCTTATTTCTTAACTTTTACTTCGTTTTTAATTTTGTAGGGTAATATCAAAGAATAAAACTTAAATGTTGGTAGAGAAAGGTATCCGCTCCGATAGCCGTGATCGTCTAGTGGTTAGGACCCTACGTTGTGGCCGTAGTAACCCAGGTTCGAATCCTGGTCACGGCAGCGAATAGCTGTTACGGCGGAGCATTTTTTTTTTATTTGAAAAATTCTGTCCTAATTGAAAACTAACATATTAAGTAGAGAAGAGAAATAATAGAAACAATTTAGCAACTAAGAATTAAAAACTATTTGCAATTGTATCCCACTAAAATTAAAAATTAATCATCGTACGATTTTTCCTATACCTAAGTGTAAAAGTTGTAAGAAAATATAGACACAGTATTTGTATGTATTTTTTCGAGCAAGCTTATTAGAATTAGTAGTTGGTACTATAACTAAGTTGTAACTAGCATACTTAATTGTTTTTATTACTTTTCTTCAAAAATATATTTAATAATTCAATTATTTTTAGCCAGTAATTTCATTTGAACGTAATAAGACTAGACAAGGGCTAAAATAACTTCAAAGAGCAACCATATTATATTAATTATTTAGGATACATTCAAAATATTCAATTAATTTTCTCTGATAAAATTACTTAAGTAATTTAGAGGAATGGAAAATTAACATTATTCGTTTGACATCATTGACATGTTTCCAAATAAATTAACAATTTTAAAATTAAACTTTATTAATTAATTAATTTAACTTATTATTATTTTGGCTTCGTAATTATAAAATTACTTGCGGTCCGCCCCGGCTAATAAGAACCATCCTCGTACCTACTTCAAGGAATATTATAAAAAAAGTATGTATTAACTATATCGGTTCTCGTGTTTTGCGCTGAATAATACATTCAGCGATTCATTTTTATCATATAAAAATTAATTAGAAAAAAGTAAATCAATTTTAATAAAGATGGTGGCTGTTAATTAAATTTGTTTTGTAAATTATCGATCTCCGCTTTTTACTTCTAACGGATAAAAATTTGAAAAACATAGATACAGCCTGAGGATACATGGTTGCTTTGGCAGCTACCTGCACAGGATAGGTCGGGAACTGGCCCCCAACTGCCACCACTGTAGCGGCCAACTGGACACGGCCCATCACACCCTGGCCGAGTGCCCGGCGTGGACGGCGGAGCGAAGGCCTCTCGAAGGCTTGCTGGGAGAGAATGAGTTTACCCTGCAGGGTCTCGTGAAAAGGATGGTCAGTGGCGACACTGAATGGAAGACGGTCGTGGCCTTTTGCGAGGCCGTGATCAAAGCAAAGGAGGTTGCAGAGAGGGCCCGGGAGAATGACCCAACGGCGGATCCTCTGCGCCGACGAAGACCCGGCAGACGCAGGCGTCTTTACGTCCAGCAACAGGGCTGAAACATTATACGGTTTGACGAATAAGCGCAGGGGGAGGTTTACGTAGAAACGAGCATACTGTAGCTATGCTCGCTGCAAGTAAACCGCCCCCCCCTGCGATAGAAGGCGGATAGCCCGGCAATAGGGCGGCGTTATCCTCTGATAACGACGTCTATTGCCACCTTACGGGCTTGGGTGAGCCGCCAAGTCGCGGCACTCTCCACGTACGCGGTGGAGGTATAAGGCCTGGCTGTTAACCCCTGCCGCCGAAGGTGAGTGGTGGCCACCATTGGGTTTTAGTGGATATGGCTTCTTGCGAGTCCCACATACCCCCTCACGCAGAAAACCTGCAGAGGGGGATGCGTAAATGCATTTCCCAACGTTAAAAAAAAAAAGATACAGCCTGAGGATATTCCAAAACATTCCCAAATTGGGACGTAGGAATCTACGGATAACAAAAAGATCCAAAAATAACAAGAAAAACGGTAAAATAGCTTGCGGGAATACATTATTCATTTGAAAGATAGCTGAACCACAGAATAAATAATATAGTAATATATATATATATATATATATATATATATATATACTATACCTACGCTAAACGTACATTTGCATCTTTTGATATATTTTTATAAAGGCATACTATTTTTCTAGCCAACTTACATATTTCCTAATAAATAATAATACCCTTTGTACTGTTACGTAACCTTTAGTATCTGGTAATCGATAATTAAAAAAAAACATTATTCAAGACAAGAACATTTTTCTTGAAATACTTAACAAAAAATCTATTATTAAATTGTACACCTCCATGTCCACTGTACGAAATTGGTTAAAATTCTTTCGTTTTGTCCCGTATATTTAACTGCTAAGTCAAGGAGAGCAACTCACTATACATGTAAATAAAAAGTTGTATTATATTGATTTTGAAATAAAACTTAACAACCTGAAATGATGAAGTCCCATAGTCAACCTATAGTTTTGTCAGAACGATTTTTTTTTTTTACTCAACCTATCAATAAAACGTCGTATTTTATTTTATTTATCTACCTCTTATTTCCTTTAGTTTTCCATTATTTGCGGTTCGAGTCCCACCTCGTGATCGAATTTTTTTCTATTCTTTATAAATTTATATTTATAAAGCAATTGAATGCCATAAAACCAAAAATATAAATTCAACAAAAAAGGTCGTGTTCCATCGTTACAATATTGTATTCACTGAAAAGTGCTTCATATTGGTTGAAATGGTTGTTAATCATATCAATAGATGGCGCGCGGTGTGTCCCTTCAGACACATAAAACTGAAAGAATAGAATAAATTCGATTGCTCTGGCGGGTCACGAGTGGCTGAATTGGTCAGGCATCCGCCCCGGAATGGCGCGAAAGGATGCGGGTTCGAGTCCCGCCTCGTGATCGAATTTTTTTCTATTCTTTATAAATTTATATTTATAAAGCAATTGAATGCCATAAAACCAAAAATATAAATTCAACAAAAAAGGTCGTGTTCCATCGTTACAATATTGTATTCACTGAAAAGTGCTTCATATTGGTTGAAATGGTTGTTAATCATATCAATAGATGGCGCGCGGTGTGTCCCTTCAGACACATAAAACTGAAAGAATAGAATAAATTCGATTGCTCTGGCGGGTCACGAGTGGCTGAATTGGTCAGGCATCCGCCCCGGAATGGCGCGAAAGGATGCGGGTTCGAGTCCCGCCTCGTGATCGAATTTTTTTCTATTCTTTATAAATTTATATTTCCATTATTTAATCAAGTCGTAAATTCATCCTGGAAACACTAATTACGCTCAGTTTTATTGCTATAGTAAATGCATGTTATAAATAAATTAATGACGACTTTTATAGTTAAAAAGAGATGAAATTAACAAGATAATTTAAAGCAGTTTAAAGCTTATATATTCTCTTATGGCTTCACCTACTAACTTATTAAATGTGTTTTGGTAAAAAATTCAAACTTTCTAACTGTATAAAACGGTAAAAACGATTTTAGTAAATTTTGTGTTCTAAAATTCATGTGTAATTTTATGTGTTTCTTACGCATAAATTTTATTTTTACCTTCAACTAAAATCATAATCCATAACTTAATAAGTTTAATTTATTCACTTCTTTACTTTGTATTGAAGTCAAAGAATCAAAATACTGAGCGGTGCCTATCCAATAACTTTTTTATCATCACATCAGGAGTCTCAAAAGAACTATTTTAAAACACAAACACTCTCTAGTCTATATTTAAAATATGTGTTTTATATGAAACTAGGTTTCTGCCCACGGCTTCGCCCGCGCAGTCAAAGAAAAACCCGCATAGTTCCCGTTCCCGTGGGATTTCCGGGATTGCGTCATTTTCCCGGGATAAAAAGTAGCCTATGTCCTTTCTCGGGTATCAAAATATCTCCATACCAAATTTCATGAAAATTGGTTCAGTAGTTTGGGCGTGATTGAGTAACAGACAGACAGACAGAGTTACTTTCGCATTTATAATATTAGTATGGATACTTTTATATCTCGCACGTTTTATTCACATCATTATTCATATAAGATCATTTTACAGCTTATAAACTTACGCTTTGCGATCTACAGACACCATTCCAATTTCTAACAGACACTGGAATTCGATCTGTCATAAAAATGCATTGGATTTTATAACCAGTGGTTTAAGCCCATCCCACTATCTGTAGAACTCAGGGTTACTATTTTTTATTCGTTCGGAAATTATAAAATATATAATTCAGAGTTACCATTTTTTTTTCGTTTGTAAATCTATACTTGTAATATTATAAAGCTGAAGAGTTTGTTTGTTTAAACGAGCTAATTTCAGAAACTACTGGTCCGATTAGAAAAATTCTTTCGGTGTTAGATAGCCCATTTATCGAGGAAGGTCATATATCATCACCCTAAGACCAACAGGAGCGGAGCAATGCGGGTGAAACCGCGGGGCACAGCTAGTCTATACTAATACTATAAAGCTGAAGAGTTTGTTTGTTTGTTTAAACGCGCCAATCTCAAAATTTTTGTAAAATTTAAAAATTATTTTGGTGTTAGATAGCTCATTTATGGAAGAAGGCTACAAACTATTATATCATCACGCTAAGAGCAACAGGAAGCGGAGTAATGCCGGTAAAACCGCGGGGCATATAGTAGGTAATGAAATATGTGTCTAGTATGGAATGTCAACAGTATCGAATTCGGAAGTGGGCTTTCACGTGTAAATTCGCTGAAAACTGTTTCACCTTTGACATTTTTGGAATATTCTCGTGTATATCATTTAACTTGCATCACACCCCGGACACTCCATACAAAATTATCGTTTTGACAGTCACACTGTAGAGACTGCAAATGTGTGTGTTAACGCTTTATGGTTGGCACATTTGTGACTAGCGTAAAAAAAAAAGACGGGTTGCACTCCGGGAGTGCCGGCAGAAGTGAAAACTTGATTATTAACGTTCAGCATGTTTGATATTTTGGAATGGTATCCGTCTTACGCATGGAATATAAGGGCTAAAAAAAAAAAAAAAAAAGTCCGTCTTACGCTTTTTCGATCAGGCCACGTGTCCTGACGCGAGTTTAAGATTTTATACCCAACGCCGCTAAAGAAGTTTTCACTTCAAAATTTCGCTAACCCTAACCTAACCATTTTCTACGAAAAACGATAATCACAAATCCAAAATAATAAAATTACTTTAAGTCAATTTGATTAATGTTGTCAATCTTCGTTGCGTATCGTCCTTGCAGAAAAATGCGGACCATTTTTAGCCTGATCGTGCGGGGTGAGGTAAGTGTTTAATTTTGGCGGGAGGCGGAGAGTGTCCGTTCTGTAGCGTTTAGCTACTATTATGTATTCTGTGCTTGCATTTAACTAATAGAATGACAGGGTTGGCTGATGGTTAAAATTGTATCGGAAATTTTATACGTCCGATATCTTGTAGTACAAATTTCTGGGATAATGAGGTTTCTATATACATTTTGGAACAGATTTTACATGTATATTTTTATGTTTTATATGAATTACATGGGCAACTATAAATTGGGCATAAGGTAATTTATACTTCTATCAATAAAATTTATTATTATCTACATTGATTGCCATTAATAAATCTATGTTATTATTTTTATTAATTTTATTTAAACGTAAGTAAATGATGAGTCAATTAAAAAACCTAGATTAGCAGGTAAATGTTTTCTATTTGAAATGAAATACGTTTATTATGGATACATAAAAATAATACAAATAAATGAAACAAGTAACTATATTTAATGTTATCAGCTCTACATTAATGCTCTTTGGACTCAATCAGAATCCAAATCCTTCACGATTCCACCATTTCAGGTAATATTTCATTGCAAGCCAGATAAACGTCAAAACTGGTTCACCATATAATGTTTTATTTTGAAGTGCAGTAGCTGCAAGCGGTAAGTCACATGGGATTAATTCTCTTCCGTTGCACTGACATTTTACTATGCATTGGTTATGTTCAATGAAAAATTTAAGCATTTGTGTTTATATAATCAAGGTTTATAAACTGCCAGTTTTTATAGATAAAACGCAGGTAAAATTTAGTTTTCGAAGGATAGTCGGAAGCCAAGCCACCACCAGTCATAACAAATAACATGTTAAGACTAACCTGACACCAGGACAGTCCGAAACACCGGAAGAATTCCAACCAATTCCCGCGGCCCCATCATTAAAGCGGCTCGACGAAACACAGTGGGGTTTTAGTCGGTTAGAATCCGACATAACCCACGGCTTCATCCCCGGGGGCCGTGGGTATCTTTGGAAGATTTCCCCACTTAAAAAAAAGGTATAATTTAGTAATAGTAAGCTAGTAACTGCAAAAGTTTGTTGTTATCAGTGTCAAGACAAAGTAATTATTTCTTGGCGCTATACAGTACAGATAATGCAATTGACATGAATTTGCTAATTAATTTTGGCTGAATAGACTTCGCTTCATTGCTTTGCCCAATATCAGCATATCAGTATTAAAGCCTCCATCATTATATGATCAAAAAGCAAGCGCAATCGAATAAAGTAAAAGAAAACAAATAACGTTTAATTAATTAAACCAGAAAATGTGTAATAACTAATGAATCTCTATTTCTTGGACATTCAAATATTTAAAATTCAAACAGTTCACTTTTCAAAGAATTTCAGTAAGAAAACTGTGCAGTTAAAGCAAACCACTTAAATTTCCTCTTTACAGGAAAGAAAACTTTAATAACATTAAACATTAATAAATTAATTGGATATTTGAAAGAAAATTCAAACTTTAAAATATCAACTTATTTATTAGTATTTTCTTTGACTTCATGATTCACGAGAATCGAGTTTTACACTAGAAATTAAAAAGTTTTCAACGTTTTCAACTTTTAATTTGGCCAATTATTAATATTCAGCCGGGCATTTAGATGCTTAATAGTACAGGTAACCCTTCATCAAATAAAATTATAAAGAATTAAAAAATTAATCTTAATAAACATTACCTACAGTTATGATTAAAACATAACGCTAGCGAAATGTACCACGGGCAAAGCCGGGGCGGACCGCTAGTAAATAAATAAAATATCTTTATTTGCTCAAATGTGGTTCACAAGTTATTACTATAATGAAAGTACAGCACATTCGCCAGTTACACTGGCATGCAAACATAATTTCATAGGTAGATAATTTTAATACGAACTAGCATAAAGTACTAACTTTATTATAACTATAAATCTACACATTGATCCACGTTTAACCTTTGCATTAATTGCATTATTCCCGTGAGGAAGAACTTTGTAATAAACTAAAGTTACATCTGATGCAGTCGAGAAATGTTTACAGGAGCATGTGTAAATATTTACGCTGAATTAACTTGCAATACACATTATCATTCTTACTAATCATGACTGATATTATGAATGCGATAGTGTGTGTGTGTGTCCTTGTTTGCTTCCAACTGAGCGATTTTAAGGCTACATTTAATCGTGGTGAAACATCTCATTCCCATGAGAATTTCCTTTGACCAAACGGGCGACTTATGTATTTTATTGGGTCTAAAATCTGGTTAGTAACGTAATGGTAAGGTTAGATAGTTTTAATAATTAGAATTGACCCGAATAAGACCACTTACACTCCATATTATAATTTAAAAATTCAAACATAATGTTATTTTGTGTGATTAATTAAACTCAAGTATATCTGTTATTGATACTATCATACATTAAAAACATAATTTAACAATTTCAATTATCATTTGTTATAGAAATAAATTTGAAATTTGGGATAGAATTTGTAAAGGTCGTCACATTTTTGAAAAGGGTCAGATTTCAAAGTGGTCTCTGGTGGCATCTACACGATGTACAAAATAACAATGAGATAATTAATGTCAAATTATGTTTATTGAATAAACAATATTTATACGCCATAAATATTGTCTACTAGGTTTCCGCCCACGGCTTCGCCCGCGCAGTCAAAGAAAAACACGCATAGTTCCCGTTCCCGTGGGATTTCCGGGATTGCGTCATTTTCCCGGGATAAAAAGTAGCCTATGTCCTTTCTCGGGTATCAAAATATCTCCATACCAAATTTCATGAAAATTGGTTCAGTAGTTTAGGCGTGATTGAGTAACAGACAGACAGAGTTACTTTCGTATTTATAATATTAGTATGGATTCAACAAACGCTATAAAAAAACAATCTATGGTGTAAAGTAATATTAATGTGTAAAAATATATAATTTAATTTAGTACATACATATTTATAATGTATACTGATGGCGCTCTAATAATATATCTCTTTAATAAACTCATTTTTATTAAAATAAATTTTATTTACTCTAGCTCTATAATAAGATTTTGAAGATATCATTTTTTAGTTTATCTCATAAATATTACTTGAAAATACAATTACTAATAAAAATTGGTTATTTCTTTAATTATTAGTCCAATCCTGGCCGTTCTGTAAAAATATTTCTTGGATTATTTATATTGCTCTATCATACTACTACCACAGACTAATAATAATATACTACGTATACAACTACTACTAAAATAAATAAATAAATACTAAACGAAACTGGAGCACTTTTCGTCGCTCGGCCATGGCCTTAGTGAAGTAACTGTGGTGAAAGTACAAAAAGTCGAGTATATCTAATTACATCAACTACTGACTGACCAGCACGGCATTCATTGCTTTTGGCTTACGTATTAACCAGCAAAATTGAGATGTAGTCCAACCACGAATCAGATTATAGGGTAGTTGGTAAATTCATTTTTGCCGCATTATTTTTATGTTGAATGCATTCGATTTATTACCTGTGAAAGGTATCCGCTCCGGTAGCCGTGATCGTCTAGTGGTTAGGACCCTACGTTGTGGCCGTAGTAACCCAGGTTCGAATCCTGGTCACGGCAGCGAATAGCTGTTACGGCGGAGCTATGTTTTTGCCACTTTTTTCGTTTTATTGGGGATATACACTGATACCTGAAACAATCCTTATACATTATTATTTTTTATGTTTCAGGTGAACTTGAATACTTGATACAGAAAAACTCTATAAAAGGAACTCACGATACTAAGGAAGACACTACAAGATCGTGTATTTATGTAGCACGTTACGATAACATATATAATCTATACTAATATTATAAAGCTGAAGAGTTTGTTTGTTTGTTTGAACGCGCTAATCTCAGGAGCTACTGGTCCGATTTGAAAAATTCTTTCGGTGTTAGATAGCCCATTTATCGAGGAAGGCTATAGGCTATGTATAATCACGCTAAGACCAACAGGAGCGGAGCCACGCGGGTGAAACCGCGGAGCGCAGCTAGTAATGAATATAAATATGATGAATTAATGCCCCAAAACCTTCTCATTATTGCACGCCTCATAAGCGAAGCGTTGAGGTGGGTACTACTGTCACTTCGCGCAAAACATCTGATTTTTCAAACTTAAAATGTCTTTATGTATCATACATTGCACTTGTAAGATAATACATACACACACATATTAAGAAAAAACACTATTTTTAACATTCATGATATTTTTGATGTCATTTTTGTTATTTAAACTAGTTAAAAAACAGTTTAAAAAAGTTCTGTCTTGGACGTCCGTGTGTCTGTATGTGCGGAGGATTTTCTTGTTAACACGATAGCGACCGAAATACTTTACTAATCGAGTCTTTTTTTTTCTCTTACGCTTGAGTATGCTCAGGAATAGAACCCTTTCATTTTTCAGGGTCTGATTCGATGTGGTTTAATTGTTATTAAATAAACAAAAATAATAATTAATAAATAATTATTAAAAAAAAATTATGAGGCGTGCACTTTTGGATTTTCCAAATTTTTTTTTATATTTTTCTCATTTATAAGGAAATAGTACACTACATTTAATGTAAATTTTATTTATATTCATTGGGTTTATATAGTTACCATATAAACAAGCAAATAATTCATAAACCAATATGGAATAAACGAAAAAGCAATAACAAATTGCAATCATTTAAGGGTGCTATTACAGATTTTTAACAAAAAACGCTATTTTACGGTACAATTTTAACTCAAAGCAATTACACGTGATAACAAAGTAATATCTTAAATTAAAGATAAGATATTCAGTTCTATGATCATCTTATAAAAATTGTACGACGTCATACAAAATTGTCGCTGAAATACGATTTTCCCAGCACAATGATCGCATAAAATGCAAAAAAATGGGGTCTAAAACGGTACAATTTTAAGAAAATTAAAAGCCTAATCTATCTTCTTACCTATAAATTATTGAGGGATATATAGTCCTTTATAGATTCTGTTAATTTTTTTGTATTATTTGTAAGATTATTGTGCGTGCACTGTCGTTTTCGTGATTTGAAATATTTGATACTTTATAAGAGTAAACTGTATAAGTTTCATATTCCAATTATTTGTAATTTAAAATTATGTTTTAAAAATTACCTTGCCTGAGATGCTCTTTTTTATGGGTTGTTGGATTATAGTTTTGACCTCATATTCGTTAATAGCTACCCCAAAAACCATGAAAATGACACCCATAAAGAAAAGATGTAAAATTTTCGTCGGCGCCATCTTGGATTTCAGTTTTGACCTCATATTGGTTAATAGCTACCCCAAAAACCATGAAAATGACACCCATGACGAAAAGATGTAAAATTTTTGTCGGCGCCATCTTGGATTATAGTTTTGACCTCATATTGGTTAATAGCTACCCCAAAAACCACCCACATTTGCAAATGTGTTTGCTACTTAGGAAAAGTTCAGTTTTAAAGATATAGGTAATGTGACGAATTTAATTTATTTCATTCCGACTGTTTCTCGGAATAACATACATTTACTAAGAATTGCATACAATGCCGGGTTTAATATATTGCCGGTAACATAATATTATGTATGATTATAATTCTTAAAAAAGTATTTTATACATTTCTTAAAAAACTTCGATATTGTATACAATAATACAATTCATATTCAAATTGTTGTAAAATAGTCACACTTTTTTAAGTTGGTTGAATACACTAAAATACTTATAAAGATCGTACCTACTAATAAAAGTAACAAAATGAATTTTTAAAGTTCCCAGTAATCTTCTGGAATCAATTTCAATAAAAATATAAAAAAATAATAATATCAAGTATGAAGATGATCTATAAAATGGATTGCGCTATGTTTACGTGAGCGCGATGTCTCGCGAACCACGTTGCGACGTTAAATACCTAAATTTGAGTAACGCAGATTTGTGACAGCGTCCTTAATAGTTCCAACATTCGATAAAACTGGGCAGAAATAAAAACATCGTTTGTTTGTTTTTCATTCATTCGTGTTTAGTGCAACTCGCCTGTATCATCCTCTTTTATTTTTTATTGCAAACGTTCACCATACTATATTAAAACATATCATTGAAAATAAATATGAATGTCTCTACAATATTTTTATTGTGGGTTAGGTGAAAATAGTATGTATTATACTGTTTTACTATAAAATTGTGTTATAGTACTAATACAACGTTTTAGTTCATACACGTGGCTTGGTCGTTTCGCGACGTTGGCGGAAGCTGAAAAGTTTTTTAATTAATTACAACAGTTTCTGTAGACTGTAGTATATACTTTAATTAGTAAAGTAGTAGAATTTCTTAAGTTAAATCTTGTAGAGTTTGGCTTCACGTGTGATCTGAATATTTTACCCAATACATATTATATTATCTATGTCTAGTCCTATGTCTCCTCCTTCTTTCTTATCTAAATATTATATGTCGTCACTATCACTTTCATGTCAGAACGAAAAATAAAGCTTCAAAACAAGGAACAAAATTCCTTATCACTATCACTACATAGTATAAAACAAAGTCGCTTTCTCTGTCCCTATGTCCCTATGTGTCCGTATTTAAGCAAAAAGGAACCACCCAGCAAAGACGCACTTCTGAGATATCAAAGGATTTACAAAAACATTTGCAGCTCTGTTAGATGAAGTAAAATTAAAATTTATTTTATTTAAATTCATTGATAAATTACTTATTTAAGTATGTGTATATAAATTTGCTCTGAATACTCTTAAACTTTCTAGATAATTAAGAAAATATGCATGTGGTTCCTTTTAACATTTATCAATTGATAGGTTTTCTCTTATACAAAAAGGAACCACAACCCAGGGATTTAATGATATAAATGAAACTATGTATTTATAATATCGTAATAAAGCTTTAATTAAAAAAAATATATAAAATAATACTTATAGAGGACGTTTATTCGACGTTATCATCAAATTGCATTTCGAAATCCACCGTGTCTAGTCCATCTATGTGGTCTTCTATTGCATCATCACTAATGAGACCGTTATAAAAACTGTGCATCTTGTGGAATGAGATGTAATATGGACTGAATATCGCTAGAAGGTGAAGAAAGCTTCTCCAGAGGCAGCGACGTATAAGGTTCTTCGTTATCTTCTGAAATAAAAAGAAAAAAGCTTTAAATCAAAACAAAGCCGCGTGGCTTTTATACGTAGGTATATGGCGACAGCAAAATATTATTAGTTCTTATAAAGCCGTGTCTATGACTATGTTGTATGTACATGCGCCATGTACAAAAAACTGGCTAAGTGCGAGTCGGACTCGCGCAACGAAGAGTTCCGTACCATTATCTATAAAAACGGCAAAAAAAATCACGGTTTATTGTATGGGAGCTTCTTAAATATTTATTTTATTCTGTTTTTTGGTATTTGTTGTTACAGCGGCATCAGAAATACATCATATGAAAATTTCAACTGTCTAACTATCACGGTTCATGAGACAGAGGGACAGACAGACGGACAGTTCGACTCGCCTTCGTGAACAACAACATTGTCGTTAAAATACGTAAATCCACAGAGGATTCCTGTTGTACTTACTTAATGAACTATCTTCTTAAAATCACACCACAATCGGGAATGAATCAAAAGTGGATAAAGCGTACCTGCAACTCAGATTCAATAAGTAGGTACTTAAATGCATTAAATAAAACTACTTACGCGTTGTATCTTCATTATTATCTTCGGTGTTCGACTCCAATGCTTTTCTTACCCATTGCTTGCTTATTTATTTATTACTAAACATTTTCACATTTAATTTTAAAGGTAATTAACAAAAACAATAGAACTACTTCGCGGAGGAAAAAAACACCGTCACGTATTCATTGAGATATACATATGGAGACGACACCGCCTACATCACTTATGTTCCGCTCAACATACGCCATATGGCGTAACTGCACGCTCATTTTTTATTTGTTTTAAAGTGAAACGCATCAAATATGCCTTCGTGTGTTTTACGATATTGCACAAATAATACGGAAAAGTGCAAAGGAATAACTTTCATCGGTAAGTACCTAACTAGATAATAATTTTTAAAACTTAGTTAGAGCAAAAAAATGGATTTTGTTCGTGGTGTCTCCTCCATACGTAGTAATATTATCTCAATGCACGTATTCGAACTACTTCGCTGAATGTCACCTATATTGACAGATGTTCGACGTTTTACTTAAAAAATTGGAGCACTTGCACTTTGAGCTATTTAGATAATGAAATACGTTGTTTAAAGATGAGAAGCATTGTAACAAGTCAAGGCATTTGGTTCCATATAGCGATGATGGGTTTCAGGATGTTTTACAATATTTATTTATGCATAATAGAACCGAATGCTTGTGGTTTTGTTTTGCAATAAAAAATTACAATTAAATTATGTATTTATTTTACGCATAACCATACCATAGAAACCTGGTTCCATTTTGTGTATTAAAAATAATTGTTATTAATAGAAATATGTGTAATGTATAATGGTACCAAGTAGGTGTGGATCTGTTTTGTATAAAATGACATGATAGTAATATCGTTTATTTGTTTGAACAAAGCAGTCCCGTGGTGCTGTGGTTCGGTTTTGCTTAATATGTATTATTCGTTGTTGCTGGTGGTTCCTTTCTGCTTTTAGTATACCTTGTTTCCAACGTAAAAATCATGTGGTTCTTGTTTGTATAAGAATTTAGACCACTTTTGAATGAGTATTCTTCAATAAAAGTAAAAAACGAAATTTGTCGAGTGGTTCCATTTTGCATAAATACGGACATGTATCCTTAAATCTTTAAAACTACGCAACGGATTTTGATGCGGTTTTTTTTTAATAGATAGAGTGATTCAAGAGGAAGGTTTTAGTATATAATTTATTATGTTATAGACAAAGCGGCCGAAGCCGCGGGCGGAAAGCTAGTGTTTTATAAAACTCTTTGTTCTATAAAAGACGCTCGGAAAATGAAAGATATAAGTAGGGAAAAGGTAGGTTTACGTTAGCTTAGGTTATGTAAATTTGTATTCTCCATATAATCCGTATGAAATTAAAGACAAACTGTATCATAATCTATTGTATAAGGACTTCATTCCTTAACAAATAATACTGTACTGTAATAAGGACTCCACTGTGAATAATTATATCTTAATTTTGCTATTGCTTATTAAAAGGGGAAATATATTATGACTGAGTAAAATTTTATTTTATATTTAAAGGTCAATTTCTAGGGACTAGCAGACTAACAAAAAAACCTTCTTATTTACCATGTTTGTTATAAGTTCAAGCTCATTAGGGAATATTTCTAGACATCTGAAGTAAAATCACAGAATATATAATAGTTAGCTAAACGCTACAGAACGGACACTCTCCGCCTCCCGCCAAAATTAAACAACTACCTCACCCCGCACGATCAGGCTAAAAATGGTCCGCATTTTTCTCCAAGGACGATACGCAACGAAGATTGACAACATTAATCAAATTGACTTAAAGTAATTTATTATTTTGGATTTGTGATTATCGTTTTTCGTAGAAAATGGTTAGATATTGTGCTGTTTACGGATGTATTTCATCAGAAAAACGCGAATTTTTTTTTACGCTAGACACAAATGTGCCAACCATAAAGCGTTAACACACACATTTGCAGTCTCTACAGTGTGCACAGCAGTGTGACTGTCAAAACGATAATTTTGTATGGAGTGTCCGGGGTGTGGTAAAATTGAGTTTTGTAAGTTACGCACGACTGAAGCATAAATAGGGACCATTTTAGCTTCAGCATTTGTAAAAATCATATTAAATAAGTTTCGTTTATTTCTTTGTCAAGCTACTAACTTCCTTTATTAAAATTATTTAGAAAATATTTTAATCGTCGATTACACATTCGAAAATAAGAGAAAAATAATTTCATGTCAGTTTTATTTCGCTCCTTTCATGCTTTTTACAAAAACAGAAGTCCTTGT